>CM044438.1:34239725-34259335 GCA_024363595.1 Xenopus borealis
TGTGTTCTCGTTCATAAAATAAAGTATGTTTCTGATAGATGTGTTTGTATCATGCAAAAAAAGTTTTTGTGTGTTTTTATACACTTAGAAGCCCATATCTTTGTACAGGAGTGGAATTTCCCCAAAATTCTAGCATATTTTGAAAGCTCAGGTTGTCCCGAAAAAAACCATATATGGTTTTCTTGGGTTAACTAAAACACCACCCCAGGCCCTTAAAGCAAAAGAGTACAAAATGTCTAAAAACTGCTTGACAGTAGATGTTCCGTTTTGGACAAAATGGCTGGCAGTGAAAGGGTTAAACAGTCTCTTACACAGACACAGGGGTGACCATTGTATCATACAAACAAATCATAAAATAAAACCTAGCCCACTGGGCACTACCTTCAAGATTTGGAGTAGTCCCTGACTAGGTTGGGCCCCTTGCGGACTACCAGAAAACAAAGGAATGTTGTGGCTCACCCCTGTACTCACATGACTCCTTCCTGGTAGTGTTCAGCCTCCTGGATTCCTCACTCTCTTCACAATACTCTCTCTGAGAGTCCACAAACTTGTCCTGAGCTCACTCTGCTTCGTGCTATCCCCCGTCTGACACTATATATACTTTAAATATATATTATAACAAAAAAATGAAAGTTTTGTTAAATGTTTGCCTAACTAACTATATTGAAATTTTTTTATGCTGTACAGTCTATTTATGCAGTTTTTATTTTTAAATACAGACAGGTGAATACAGATAGATCATTTGATGGACAGAAGGAGGTCTAGTGAGGGCTCCAAACCTACTGACTGATGTAAATGCAATGCTATTAATTTTAAGTTTATGAAGACACTTTGGGGTGAATATTAGGGTAGGGTGCACCAGATAAATACATTCTGCTAAATCTGTATTTGTATTTGTCTTTTATACTGTAGTTATCTCATTTTCTGTCTGACAATCCATAACATCCATTATTTTAGTGTTATATAAAATACTAACTGTTATGAGGTATGAAAAAAAAGACTTTGGAGGCACTCTCCTTGAATTAGTGAGAAATGTGTTAGTATGTCTAAATAGGTGCTGTAAGTAAGGCCAATAAATAACAGTCAAGTAGCGCAGTCTAGATTGCCATATTATATTTATTTATTTATGTGTTCAGCCTTGAGATTTTCTGTCTTGGCTTGTACAGAGTACATTTACATGGAGCTGTGCTTGGATGAGTGCCTTCTAAAGGCACTAAATGCTCTAATGTACTGAAAAGTAATAAATATAGAATGTACTTCATAGCTACTTGCTCAACTTGTAGCATGGAGGTGAAATTTCAGAAGGCACCAGTGCAGCAAAAAAAAGATTGATAGCGTATTTAGAGAAATGTGCTTTGTATTCAAATGAAAGCAGCTCTTTTTTTTGCAGCATCACCTTGCTACTTTAGCTGGAAAGTTCAGCATTTTAGATTCTGCCAATGATTCAATGATTCTTTAGTTTGCCCCATTGGATCAAGATACTTAAAAAAATAACTTGTTTAGATATACAGTAATTAATACATGTTTGCCATAGTATATTATTCCCAGTGTTTGAAGAGGGGGCTATGCAATAAAAGCTGGAAGATTTGCTGCAGGTCCAGACATCTATAACAATTAACAGGGATTACTTAAATTTGTACTGGAAAAGACATGGTCTGTTGCCTTCCACATTCAATGATGGGATTGGAGCAAATTCTCCCATCTATCTAAAGAGCTCTGCAGGCACCATGATTGGAAGAAATTGGCAACATGGGGGCATTTTTCTCTATGAAGCGAGGAGATTATCCATGGATGCTGCTACCATGAAGCAGGGTGAAAATCTTGCTTCAGCAGCACCTAGGTCTGGACTGGGATTCAAAATAGTTCCTGGAATTTCAAGTACACAGAGGTGCAAATAAGCGCCCACCTCTAGCCCAATACATATTGATTGTCTAAGGCATCTTAAAGCAGCCCCTGTGGCATTTGCCAGAACCCACAGATTGCAGGTCCAGGCCTGATAGCACCCCACAAGTTTGGCAATTTTTTTCAGTTTGCTAATTTTTGGCAAAGCTAAATGGGTCAGATTCAGCCATCACTAATTACTGGACATTCTTAACTTTTCCTAGCAAATGCCCAGGTTCTGCAGTATTGTAGTCCTACACTGAAGGACCCATTTACTAAAAGTTTAATTTTTTTCCCTCAAATCTTTCCTATATTTCTCAAAAGCTTTACAAATTCACGATTTATTAAGTGTAAAAACCATGTAAACCTCTAAGTTGAAAAGGTTGTCACGGTGCATAAAAGAAAATGGGAAGTGCACTGATGCCATTGAACCAATTTTAAACCAGTCAGAACAGAGGTTTTTGAATTTTTTTAAGATATTGCATTTTTTCCACATATCAAGCTCTGATAAATTATGTACAAGGCCATGCACTGATGCAAGAGGACCCTGGAACCTGCCTAGACCTGCCATTGAATCTGATGCTAATAGCATAATTATTGCTGCATATTGGAAGTGACAGCACCTCAAGAAATCTAGGGAAACTATATTAGTGTGCAGCTCAACTTGAGTCTACTAAGACAGACACTAATTTGAGCCTTTAATTTCCTGTTGGGTATCCATAAATCCTTAAATATGGTCTGAATGTTAGACTGAGGGCCTCTACTAAGCCCAGTTGCTAAACACATAGGTGGTCAATTTGCGCAAAGATCCACTTGTTTGAGGAGTATGCCCAGCTTTACTCTCCCTGGTAGACTCTTTTATGTCCACAAATACAAGGGAACTAAGCCCATAGTTGTAGAAAAGACAGACAAAAGGTTTATGCACAGGAGATCATCTGAATAAAGACCAGGTTATGTAAGTTAAAGCTCATGAAAAATGTCATATGTCACAGAGCTGAATGATACCCTGGGCAACTTTGGTTCTTTTCTTTTCTTGTCCAGTCCAGTGCCATGCTGTTTACTCTCCACATTTGTTGTAGATAGTTTCAGGATGTGTTTGTACAGCAACCCCATGATACAAAAACATGAATAGTAAGCAGAGAAACTGAGATGTTGCTGAAGAACCAGCTGCCTCCTCACTTTCCACATCTGACTTAGTTTCAGTGGTTTGCTCATTGCTCATTGGGTACTGTTGCTTGTGGAAAAGATGAAGAAGTGTAGCATGGGTCAACAAAGGTAGGTTTGCAGGAAACATTATTTTATAAATTATGTTTTAGTTTTAGATCAGCAGCCGTAAAACATGAAATTTACAATCATTATTCTTTTGCTTGTATTGCTAATGTTGCAATTCAGAGTTATAATGGATTTATTTTTGCTTTTTCAAATGTTTTCATCTCATATTCATCTGCCTCCTCTCTCTCTCTATTTGATTCATTCTTTAAGATCTTGTTTTATTTTTAAATCATTAATTACTCAAACTTTGTTGGCCTATCTTTTCTTTGCTATCTGGACCCCATACCTTATTTTAAAGCATATTCAAATAATGACAACCTTCTTTTCACAATTAATTTATAGACTGTGGGGACCATTTTTAATTTTTTATCATGCACTTCTATTTGATCTCTCATATCTTTTTCCTGCATCTGCAGCCATAGTGTATAAATCTTCCTCTCCTGCATTGTCACACGGCTTAAGATATATAGGCCTAACTCCCTATTAGTTCCACAAAACTGACCTTAATTTTTTTAAAATGGTACAGATGTGAATACAGTTTAGTAGAAAGATTTCTTTTGATTTATATCCCAGTATTTTTGATGCATGTAGCTAATTTACCGTATTGCACGTCTCCGTCATTTTGAGCCAATGGATTGAGTTTCTACATATTTTTAGACTTATAGTTATAGAATGACTTAAATACCAAAATACCTTCAAAAGCAGAAGTAACCTTATATTTTTGTTACTCATGGCATGCCTTAGCATTAGCAAAAGTTTGGAATCTATTCCAAAATAAACGGTGCTGAATTATGTCATGATGTGTCAAAGTCATTGTATCCACTAGAATAAAAGATGCAGCATCGTGGAAAATATTTTGATCAAATATAAAACTCAGCTGTATTAAAAATGATAAAAAAATTTAATTAACTTTAAGAAAGACTAACACACTGCTAATAGAACATTATACCATTAACTTTAAGAAAGACTAACACACTGCTAATAGAACATTATACCATTAGGGGACAAATTAGGCTAAACAGGAGGCAAACTATGTTTAGTAAAGCTAACATCTTCTATTTTTACTACAATATTATTATTAACAATTATTTTTACAGCACCAACGTACAATAGAAATGTTTACTCTTATTATCAAGGCAACTAGGATGTGTATAGTCTCAACTCTACTTCTTCTGGTGCTGTAGACAACACGAAGGGGGTTAATCATTAAGACAGTAATTAAGATTTTTTTCCTGTTGTCAGTTTTGATGCTGAAAACCCTGAAAAAATTGCAGAGCAATTTTTTTCACGATTTATTATGCCAAGTCCGAATCTGAAAATATACCATCTAAAACCTGCCCAATTCATGCAGAGGTCAATGGCAGATGTTGCCTTAATCCCGGAGCTTTCACGGTTTGATGCTGATTTATCATCGGTTTTTTGCGTAACAATCCAAAAAAGTTGCGTTTTTTTCCGATCCCATTTTCTGAGTTTATTTTTTAATTGATAAATAAGGGCACATTGTTTATTCTAGTTTGGTCAAACTGTTTTATATTTAAAACATCTGAAAAAATCATATTTTAGTAAATAACCCGAGTCTTTATTATATTATTATGTAACTCTCTGTTCAGCTGTTATTACATAGGGAATATGCAGTAAAGCATATCACTTAGCACACCAGGAACCCCTGCCCCTAATAAACTGCAGGCATCAGAAGTCATAAGACTTCTACAGCAAAAGTGTTTTACCCTAATATGTAATGAAAAGGCACTCATTTTGCTTTTATGCAGGTGACCAGATTGCTGATTGGTTGCTTGCCATGGGATACTGTACTGAACCTAGTATATTTTATTATATAACCTCTTAATAACCTTAAATTCTGGTATTGGTTCTATTATATAGAAAACCTTTAGCATTAAAATATGGCATTGCCATTTTCCATAGATTAATACTTAAACAGCAATTAATTTTTTATGGATTTTTTTCTTTGTGCAGAAATCCACTTCTGCACAAGCCAAACATGCCTTGACTGCCAGTTGTAGTGTATGATATTCCAAAACCCAGAAATAATTCCGATGTTCCAGTCTCAGCCTGCTCTTCTGCCTTTAGCAGCTGCCTTTGGCTACAGGTGGAGACCTCCACTACTCAGATACTGCCAAGTCTTATTGCGGGAGAACCAGGGAGAGAGTTCTAGGTTAGCACAGGGACCGAACATATAGGGATAGGACAGCGGAGCAGATAACAGAGTCAAGGAACAGGCCGGGTCAAACCACACTGGCATCGAGATCTCAATGCAGATATCAGGAGCAAGGTCACATGGCAAGGTCATACACCGACAAAACAGCACAGTACCAAATGAAATACAAGAGAGTTGTCAGTCAGGCAGGGGTCAGTTCAGACAGATATTGGAAAACATCCTGGAATTGGAAGGAACCTTTACATTGGGCAACTAAGAATTGACAGAGAGCCCTTTAAATATATAAAAAAAAATTTAAATGGTGAAGCACCTCGACCATCAAATATTTGATTATTCGAATACAATTAAATTAGAATTATTTGAATTATTCGAATCTGTCGAGTTTTAAAATTGGATGCTCGAAGTTACCTCATTTGCATATTCGAAATTCACATTTTAAAAAAAATTTGATCGAATTTCTAATCCTTCATATTAATTTAGAAAATCTTCCCCTAGGTCTCTGAGATATGCTTATAATAGGGGTATATGTATGAATATACCAGGCTCTGGCTACTTCAGAACTTGAGTTGTTAATTGTCATCATGATAACAGAATGTTGCACTTCATAGTGAGCAATATCTCAATATTTTATTTAGCTAGATAGTCTGAAATTGTGTTATTCTGAAATTGTGTTAGTCTCTGAGGTTAGTGATATGCACTGGAATTAGTCTATGATATATGTTTATATTAGAGGTGTAAGAGTGTACCAGACTACTTCAGAACCTGAGTTACTAATTCCTGAAGCATCAAAAACAAATAAGCTCCACAAGGTATACGTGTACTGGGGTTCTACCATGTTGATCCCCTATGCTATATACTTTTACCACTCGTGTTTCCCCATCATTTTACAATAAATTTCCTTCCTTCCTCATCTGACTAGTCACTTCCAGTTGCGACGTGTGTTTCATGCTCCCCTTTCTTCCTTTTATAACTACTCTTTTCAGACTTAGCAGTCCCTGCATCATAGAAATTCTATACCTATTCTATTCCAAAACCTTAGTGCTGTGCATTTTGTTTAGCAAAGCTTCATTGGATACTTCACCTATATTGTAATTTGCTTATCTTCAAATCCCTTTGAAACTTTAATGGCAAACCTCAAGGCTATTTTAAAGTCCAGGGTAGCATGACAATACATCAAGCCCTTTAATGATGTTATTTATTGTCCCTTTATGAAAGCTTACTATTTAAAAAGAAGCAAAAACAATAACTGGGATTGCAAACTCATGTGTATGTTGTTATACCCACCAACATGAATCCAAACCAGAGGACTGTTAATTAAGCAATACCATGACCAGCTGTTTATTCACAACCATTAGGGTTGTGTGATTTGATTTGTATTACAAATTAAACACCTTTATTGATATAATGGCCAATTATAATTACTTTAGCAATTTTTCTTTAACTACATTTATGGTTAGGGGGAAGTGAATTGTTAAAAAAAAAAACACTTGGGAATTAAACCTGTTTCTACTGTTGATGCTTAATTCATTGCTCCTTTTTTTTAATATTAAAGGAAATATGCAGATATTAATGTAAATCATTTCTCCAAACAAATGAAAAATATAGTTATTGTTGATGTGATGTTTTCCAATACATGGGACAGTTTGACTCAGGCCATTCCCTGCAGTGCAGAATACTAGGGACATTGTTACATGTAAACCCTGTATTGAATATTAAAGTGTGCAGAATGTGGCCCAAGAAGCCATCAGCTAGACATGTGGTTAATGAGTCCAACTGATGTCATCAGATGTAGATATGCAAAATGGTAAGCAATAAATATTTTCTTTGTAGTCTTTACTTTCCAACCAACCAGCAATAAAACGGAAGAATACAATATAAAGCTCCATGTTTCATAAGACAAATATTGCTTTATGCATTCATGTCCCTTGCACTATGTTAACTGCAGAAAGGAATGAAACACAGTTTTAGTGACCCCCCTGGGAACTATAAAGGCTATCTCTGAGTCTGAATCTTGCTGTTTAATTTAATCATTTATTATATTAATATTCAAATGGGCTGCATCTTATTAGCTACTGCAAAGATGTTAGTACGTTTGAAATAAATAGCTAACTATGCTTTTGAAGAGATGGGTTCTAAAGACTTTTGTACATTTGTGCTAATAGCGCAGTTCATTTTCACATTTTTTTTTACTTTTTTTGCAGACATCAGCAATGATCATACTCCCTTAACCTAAGCATAATCCTAATATGGTTTGTTTGTATCGTATGTGGTTTTGTATAATCTGCAACAAAAAAAAGCTTACAGAATCTATTTTTAATTATACTTTAGAACTGAAGTTTTTCTTGCAAAAAAAGGAAACAGTCAAGATAACATTTCATAGAAATGGAAAATATTTGCTTTGTAAATAAAGAGGATATTGTACATTTTTATAATTTTTTTATTTTCACGAATTTGCTCATGTACTCAAATATGTTATTTCATCTTACAATATCCACTATTTTAAAATGAAGAAATTAATTATTAAAGGGTAATTTGGCATGTCCCGGGGTTTTTCAGCAGCTCCAAGCATGCGTAAAAGTGCTTATTTATCTGTTTGAAAACATGCGTGTTTCAAGGCCAATTTCTCATCTTTTAATCAATATGCATAGCAGCATCTCATGCTAAAAGGGTCATTTGAGAAGATAATGTACACTTCACCATATCAGTGTCTTGGTGTGCTACACCTTATAAATTATAATACATGTATCATGTTGAATCTAAGCTATTTAATACAAGACAATAGAAGCAAGATAACATATACAAAAAGTACAAATTCACCTTTTAATTAGTACTTTGTGCATGCTTTATTCATACACATATTATTCACAGTTCCTACTATAGTGGACTTTCCTAATAATAAACATATTTCGGTCAGCTCTTGGAACTGGAAAATAAAACCAATTTGTTAAATATGTATACATTTTCTATTCCCACCAATATATGCTTGGTGCTCAGATTTATTGAACTAAACATTCATGATATTTCAGTAAATTAACAAAATTAATTCTTGCTTTTTCGGCAATTGAGACATTTTAAATGAGCCGAAATGTAGCAATGAACTGTCCCTCACAGTTTTAATATTGCATTTGGATAGTGTCCAAAGCTTGAGCTTTCTTACCATGTTATAAAGTTAATGTAACAAATTAGGGAAAAATACCCTCTTTTTGGCATAAACTCAAAAAAAGGTACTTACAAATTATGGTCGGCCATGAATATATATTTATTTATTAGAGAGAAATACATAATTACTCAGACTTCGAGAGGGACCTTTTCCTTACACCCTCTTAGGCTGGCTTAGGCTTAGGTTATTCAACCCCTTGTTTTATATTGAAGTGATGGATTCTCACACTTGAATCCCACCTGCTTTCCATGGAATTTGATGAACAGATTCTCTGGAAAACAGAAGGAAAAGGACCTCATATTTCAGCTAACCAGAATACAGTATTATAAACTCTTGACCTAGTTTGCCTATCAAGTGCCACAGAAAATTACAAATGACAATTTTAGAAGAATATATTTGAAGCATGTAGGGTTAATTCTTCAATAGTTTTTCACTATATCAGTGAATGGTTATAATAATCTCATTTTGTGATCAAATATATTTTGGAATATTTATAATATCTCTCATATTTTGTCTTTATTTAATATTGCTGTAACATGCAAACAGAAGGGAGCAGTCCAAATGCTATTTAAGTAATAATGGTGTCGGTATTAATGGCTGTAGACTTAATCAAGAAGTATAGCACATCTTGAGTTGCCCCAGGCATACAAATAATATCTGAAAATATATAGGCGTGCATATTTGGTCCAATAGGAGGTAAGACCAATTTCTTGTTTTGCTGAACTGGAAGCGATAATCATTCAGGGAATTTACAGACTTAGGAAACATCTCTTTCTTTCACAAAATGACAAATATAATTACAGGTATTATCCAGAAAGTTCCAAATTACAGGAAAGTTGTCTTCTATAAACTCAATTTTAATTATATAATTCAACATTTAAAAATAGATTGGCTTTTTCCCCAAGAAAAAAAAAAAAAAGGGATGAGTTAGACCAAGTGCCGGCAATTTCTTTCTGTGTTTCTGTCTGTGTCCTTTTTCCCCTGTAATAACAAACCAGCAGCCCCAAACAGTATTTTGGTGGCAAAACAGTCCTGTTGGGTTTATTTAGGGGCAGATTTATCAAGGGTTGAATATTTGAATTACACTTCGCCCCTCAATAAATCTGCCTCTAAATGTTTAAATGATTTCTCAGTACACATAATATATTGCGTTCCAAATTATGGAAAGACCCCCTTATTCAGAAAACAGGTCCTGAGCATTCTGGATAACAGGTCCCATACCTGTATATAAAATTTTGAATCACATACTCTACTAAATTATATGAAGCAATGTAAATTTATACATATATATTTACTGTTGTTGTAGTTGAAATCTGATATTTCCCAAATGCATGGAGAAGAATATTTTCCATCTGCCATATAAATCAGGACTGTGACAATACCGGAATATGTCAAGCCTAGGCATCCACAAAACATAATCTAATGCAACATCTCCCAGAGAGTTACAGTAAGTACAGAATCCAAAGAATTTCCAAGCTGCTCTGGGGACTCTTGGTGACTCAACTGCCTGTTAAGACATATAGGAACTCATTTACTAAATAGGAGGAACTTTTCATCAGTGCAATGACCCATAGCAAACAATCAGAAGTTTGCCATCATTATGTTGACCGCCACTAGACTAGATCAAGTCTAATTGCCATCTCATTGTTGTGGGTGACTACACTGAGGCAGTCATACCTGTAAATAACAGCTTTTATTTATTGGTTACCTGTAGTTTAAGTAAGAAAGAAAAATAATCCATATATAAACACATTGAAATCAGTATTTTATTTTATGATTCATAGACAGAGCAGCCTTCGTATTTAATGTTAATGTTTAATGTATAGGCCTCACATGTGATAAATAATGTGAGTCAGTTGATATGGATGATTTGTCATAAATCTCTTTCCTGAAATGACTAGATTAAGAAATACCCTTCCCGCTAGAAATAAAGAGATTTCCAATATATAAAAATCTGCAGCTCAAAATTGTTAAATTGTATGGCGTAATAATAATAATTGCCTTATATTGAAAGTGCATTTTTTTAAAAATAAATCATAACAACAAATCAAAGATGTCTAGTAGTGATGAGCAAATCTGTCCCGTTTAGCCAAAAAAATTGAAAAAATGCAAAGTACAGTAGCGAAATGGCAAAATTTTGCAAAAAGCATTGAAGTCTATGGGAATTTTTTTTCTTGCTCCAAATGCATTAAAGCCAATGGGCATTTTTTTGTTTTGGAAACTTTTTTGTCCTAATGCATTAAAGTCAGTGGGCCTTTTTCCTTATGGTGCCTTTTGTCCCAATGCATTTAAGTCAATTGCACATGGCGATATTCGGAAATTTACATAGCAAGAAGAAAGTTAGGGAGTGTATCCGGACAGCAAATGCTAAAATAAAAAAACTTTATTCCAGGTTACATTTAGCTACAAACACTTCATAGTGCCAGAGATTAAATGCCCTGAAGCCAAGCTTGAGGAAATACCACCTAACAGCTCTCTTGTTCAAGGTAGTGTATTTTCCATTCCAGAGAATAGGATGTAACTTTTGGTGAAAAGGTGTATTTTGACCACAGTGCCATAAAATCCAATGGACAGTCCTGCTCTATATAGTTAATGAACACCTTCTTGTTATTTTTTTTATGTATAGTTACCTTTCCTAGCAAATGTATTATAGCACATTAAAATAACTGATTCCAGTTAAAACAAAATCTAACAAAATGACTGCCTTTTGCACAAATTCTGCATGTAGAGAGACAGGATTTCTGGTCATTTTAATAGAGTGAGCTCTAATACATCTTCTAGGTAAAATGAGCCCCCCTATAAGATTTTTATTAATCATTCATCTGACACCCAACTCTTGTTTGATGACAGAATTAGGAGAAACAGATGCTGAGAGCGGAATAGTGAAGACTAGTGATGGGCGAATCTCATGCGTTTCACTTCGCCGAAAAATTAGCGAATTTCCAGAGAAATTTGCGAATTGGCAAAAAAATTCGCGAAACGGTGAATTTTTCGGCTGTGAACTTTTGCTGGCGTTTCGCGAATTTATTCGCCAGCGCCGAATCGCGGGAATTCGCCCCTGGCGAATAAATTCACCCATCACTAGTGAAGACAAACTTGTTTAATTTTCTTAAACAGTACATACTTTTTAATTGATTGTATTTAGAAAGTTTCTTATTTCAATATGCTGAAGTTAAATTTTCATTTTCATGACAGTTCCCCTTTTAATTTCAGCTTTTAATGCTACTGTGCACGTGAACTTACATAAAGAAAGAAAAAGCCACAAGCCGATCACTCCAGGGTGCTTGATGGAAGAACTCCGGCTGGTGCAGTTATCTGCTGATCAGAGCACTAGCCCAGGTGTGAGGTAAGTATATTTACAATCACTTAGTGGTGCCTAACTTTTGGTTGGTATGATGCTAATTATGGAACCATGGGATTAGTCAGTCTGTATTAAAATATGATAATATCAATAATGTCATCTTTAAACACTGGTGTATTTTAAGAAGTAATTGCTATGTGGTGTGATATGCTAGCAGTGTGCTATGAAATGGAGGTGGAAAGACCTATCTGAGAAAGCTCTAATTTCAAATTAATTTGCAGTTCATAAACCAATTATCAACATCATAAATGCAATGCTGCCCTTAACCAAATGTATTTCCTTTATTTATTAAAGTCAGAATGACAAAAACTTAAACAAGTTCAAGTTTTTTACTATACAATCCAGATTTTTTGTGGGAAATTTTTAGATTTATTATGCCTCAGACATGGAAAAAGTCCAAATTCAAAAATCCAGCATCTCAGACCTGCCAAGTTGTGAATAGGTCAATGGGAGCTGTCTCTATTCTATTTTTGTGGTCTGCACTGGTGTGATACTAGAGGTCTAATAAGTCTCTCAAAACACACCAGCTACATGTAAGCAAATATTATTACATACATAGAATGAAAAAGAAGTACATTACCGAACGATTAAAAGAGCGAAGCACCAATCTGAAACCAAGTCTAGGAGATCCCGAACAGCCTCAAACCTCGCGCACAGAAGGGCCTGTGGCAGCACTCGTAAATAGTGATGGACGAATTTCCATGACTCGCCGCAGGCAAATAAATTTGCGAATCGGCAGCGAAAATTCACCTGCTGAAAATTCTCTGGCATAAAAAAAAAAAAACAGTTGCGCACCGAAAATGACACGACTCGCATAGAAAACTACGCTACGCGTCAAAAATAATGCAACACGCATCGTAAACGACACAACGTGACTTGTTTCCAGAATTTTGCCAGTTTGTGAATTTCGATGGAAATTCGCTAATTTTTCGGCAAAGCGAAACGGGATAGATTCGCCCATCACTACTCGTAAACTCCACAGGGAAATCTAAACTGACTGAACGGAAACCCCCAGTTTATATATGCTCAAATACAGTAAGCTCATTTAGTGATTTCATCAATAAAGAAGATATAATGATTTGGTTAAAAAAAGATCTTGCTTCTCATGCACTCATCATGACCTGGCCAGATTCCCAACAAGCACATCAGAAATCACATTATCTTAGCTAACTAGCCTGAATAGCATATTGTGCACCTACTGTAGCTACAATGAAGAAGAGTCTGATAAGGGCTTCAGAAATCATAAACATATTAGGTAATACATATGAGAATATCCAGAGTAAGAATAATGAACAAATATTAGGTCATCGAGTTGATTAGTTCCCATGATTTGTCTTACACAAAGCTTCATTATATGGGATTATAGATTATAAAGCTGTCTTCAATACTATATTGGGTTAAAAATATAACATTGGACTAAACAGTAGAACAGTTCTTTGTATTATAGTTTTAAATACATATGTAGCACAGTATTGCAATGAGCTATTGGGTTTAATCAAAGTATTATTGAAAAAAACCTCAGTTCTTACAACTGGGCCCAAATATTTGAATACTTCAGACTTAAAATTTAAGCTTTTCTGGAAAAACTATTTTTTCATGTTTGATACAATGCAATGCATTAGAGAGCAGGACAACATGTGTCATTATTGCAATGTGGTATGCCTAGTTTGCTCTACTTTTTTAAAAATAATTTTCTATTTTAAATAATTATTTATTGTTTTCCCTTTAAATTCTTTGATCTTGCCAGCTCCTGTGTTGCTAGTAAACTTCTTACAGTTGGCACCTGTGAGGTCACACTGATGGATTGGTTGGACTCATCATAGTGACATCAAAGTGGCAGTGCCATGTACCTACTGTATATCATCATGCCTGTGCTGTGAGACCATGACGTAACTGCACCAGTTGTGGTAATTACCTTTTTTTTTAAAAAAAAAAAAAGGTCATAAAGCATGGGCTCAATGCCTGATTGTTGGTCTTTCTTAGCAAAGTTTCTGAGTTCAATATATTTCTTTATATGATTCCCTGTCTCTGTCTGATTCTTCTGACTGCTGCCTGTCCTGACTAGTGACTTTGGACGCCAGCAAAAATTCGTTGGTGAAAATGTACCGGCGTCCAAAAAACGGTAGCTGGCGTCCAAAAAACAGAGGCTGGCGTCTGAAACGGATGCCGGCATCTGATTTTTTTTTTACGCCTGCAAATTTTCACGGGTGATTCGCAAATTTATTTGCCGTCCTGGTGAAATGCGGGAATTCGCCACAAATTCGCTCTTGCTGAATAAATTCGCCCATCACTAGTCCTGACTTGTGCTTGAATCTTTATTATGATTCTACTTAACCCTTTTTAATACCACACCATTATCTTTTTTGCCTAATCTGTCTATACTCACTGGTCCTTACTATCAAGCCTAGAAGGCTGATATTTCAGCTAGTATTTCACTTACTAACAATGTGCGTTGGTACGATAATTGATTTACAAGCTGTGGTATATACAATCCAACAGGCAATCAAGCAGTTAAACAGAACACTTATTGCATGTGCACAATATGTTTAATAGAGCTTAAAAAACACTTGCAATTGTCACTTCCTCCCAAAAAACATATTTCCTACAGAAATGCGAGACAAGCAATTTTTTTACGCAATTCAGTTTCTGGCAGTATTGTTAAATTGTAGTATTGCTTGATAAATATGCCCAACTTACATATTAAGTCACTAGCTCTTCAACCATCTGCTGTTTTAACAGAATTACTAAAGATTTCCTTTTTTTAGATCCTTGTTCCATTCTCTTTGACCTCCAAGTGCCCCCCTTTTTTCAAGAAATAATAATAACAAATATGTGGCAATTAGATTCTGTCCAAAGGCTACAAGTATATTTTTCATCCATACAAGATAATGTCAAAGGAAGACCAATAACGACGCACTTCAGATCTTATATGTTGAACATCAGCTGCATCAATGCTGGAGGTGTTCTGCCACCTACACAACAACACGTCTTTCCATTTTAGATGAAGCAGAAGAATTGTGTGTATATGTTTTCCTCATTATATGGATGTGCTGTTTGAATGTTGTGATCAGTGATTCAGAGCACATGATTCATCAGGAAGACATTTGCTAAGCAGACATGTGAGTTGCTGTCTGCCTCTTCAATCTCACTGACAGGGCAAAAATGCTGATTTATAGTAAATCATTAAAATCTGCTTATTATTTCATTGCTCGTTCCTCTTCTCCACTTCGAACCAGCATCTTGATCTGCATTGTGTCTCTTACAATTTTATACTACACCAAGCAGTTATTTAAATGGGAGAGGAATTATGCTAAGTCTTTATTAGGGCAATAGCATTGGGAATTTTCCCTTAAAAAGAAAAAAACAAAATGACAAATTAAAAATGTAGACACAGTTTCCATATTCATATTTAAAAAGGGGGTGGGGAAATAAACCTTAAGGGTATTTGTAAGTAAAAAGTGTAATCAGATAATGGCAGACAGCACAAAATAGATTCTGTGTATTGTAAACTGGTAAACATTTTAATAACAAGAATGTTGTACGGTTATGAGACCTACTATCCAGAATGCTCATGGGTTTTCCAGATCACAGATCTTTCAGTAATTTAGATCTTAGTACCTTAAGTCTTCTATAAAATCATACAGTATAAACATTAAATAAAACCCAACAGACTGGTTTTAGTTCTAATAAGGATTAAAAATATCTTATTTTGGATCAAGTAGAAGCTACTGTTTTATTATTACAGAGAAAATTAAATCATTTTAAAAAATTTTAAATATTTGGTTAAATGAGTCTATGAGAGACAACTTGTCTGTAATTCAGAACTTTCTGGATTAAAGGTTTCCAGATAACTGATCCCATACCTGTACCAATTTACCAGTCTCTAACTATCTTTTTTTGACAGATATTCTGCTAGAAAACAGAAATATATATACTGTATACATATATATATATATTTGTATATGTGTGTATATATATATGTGTTCATATATCAACGGTTGACTCTAGCTGCAATTTTGGAACTGTGATTCTAAGCCCCTCAGATACCTTATACAGTCATGTGTATTATTTATTCAACCTTGTTCTTTGGGACACAGATTGGCGGTTTAGATCCCGCTTTCTCTGGCCTAGTAAGATTCATGACTTTGGTGGGTTTATTGAGACTCTTTTACCCTTGATTAGCACAACACGTGGCCATCAAATACCCATAAGAGGTGCGGTTTATTGTGAACTACAGCCTGGGGGTGTTGGGTATTCACTACAGGGATATTCCTTATATATTTCATAGTGTGTGTGATATATGCTATTTGTTCTATCAATTTCTACTACTATAGATTTGCTTATCCTGTAAACAATGGCGGAGAGCGCTTTGAGTTTCCAGGTTGATGCAACCAGGGAATTTACATTTACCCAGGATGATGCTACTCATATTTTATTTCCTGACTCGGCTGCTGTACATCAAGCTGGTAAGCTGCCCAGGGATGCCTTTAACCAATTGAATGCTCTAAGAAAAAGGGAAATTGATTTTTTGCTACACAGCTCTTATTTATCAGACTATTACAGGCAGCGTAAGATCCCTAGGGGTTTTAGAATACGGAATACCCCCACTGTGGGGCGATCCAATGCCGATTTCTGTAGTCAAAGGTGTGGTATACTTAATAAATGTTCCCTGGATCTCATGCTGCTTGTGATAGAGGAATCTGGTAGAGAGCTGAAAAAAGTGCGGGCTGAGATCAGTGAATTGGAAGATCAAACACTGACTATTTGAAAAGTTGATCAATCGATCAACTGGTTACAGAAGTTGGATAACAGTTTACAGCAATATAAACAGGAATTGGTTGCATTTAAACAGGCTAAGGTAATCAAGGTTGATCAAGATTATAAGGATCGTAGGGTATATGGTTGGTTAATTGGCAGGCCTAATATTGAGGGAAGAGATAGACGCAGGTTTAGGCGTTCCAAGAATCTTTCTACGATTGATAGTTCAGGGGACGCTCCTTCCTCTGAAAGTGAGACTTTACAACCAGTAATACCATGTGCCTCTCAGGACCCTTCCCCTCTTGGAAGCCAAACATGAGAACTTTTTTTAGGGGAGCCAAAAGGAAAAGGAAACATATCAGGCGAGGTGGTGGGGGGCCGAAGAGGCAGACCGCTAAGGAAACCGATACAGTGATTTTCAATTTAAGTAGGCATGTGCTGACACAGGGAGAAGTGTCTCTACTCTCACGTGGTCTCTCTTATGTCCCAGTTAATAAAAATGATCCATTTAAATTGGAAGTGGATTTATTTAGGTTTCAGCACAAGTTAAAATTGTATGATCACTTTAAAGATACTGTGACAAGTGATGTTGAGACATTTCGCCCTGTGAGCACATTTGACCCTCCAAACACCGCCACATCTATTAAAACCTATTGTGGCATTGTACAGAAGGAATGCTCAGAAATCTTAAACATGTCAAGCAATTTTTATTCTAATTTAACATCTGGTGAAAGAGAAGCCATTAGAACTTTACAAGCAGATACTGAGTTAATTATACGCCCTGCAGAAAAAGGTGGCTCTATAGTTTTGTTGGATAGCGTATATTATAGACAAGAAATTTTAACACAATTGTCTGACTCTAAGGTATATGAGAAATTGACTTTCGATCCCACTGAACGTTTTAAGGTAAAATTAGATTCTTTCCTGACTACTGCACTCAGCATGGGATGGATTAGTGAGAAGTGTTTTCAATTTCTACTGAGCATCCGAAAAGACCCATTATTTACACGTTCCTAAGGTGCATAAACATCCATCAGCTCCGCCTGGTCGACCTATAAACTCAGCGAGGGGGTCATTATTCTCCAATGTTGCCATATGTCTTGATAGTTTCTTACAGCCTTTGTGTGGCTTGATGCCATCATATATTTCTGATACATCTTCTCTATTGAATATTTTACGGCAACTGGGCCCTCTACCTGATGATGTGGTTTTTGCTACCTTGGATGTATGCAGTCTGTATTCGATTATCCCCACTGAAGAGGGAATGGCGGCTTGCAGGGCTAGTTTGCATATACACAACAAGGAAATCCACCTGTTGAGTTCCTATGCACTTTATAAAATAGTAAAATAAGATAAACTTATACTATACTGTAGATATATCGATGATATCTTCATGATATGGCGAGGGGACATAGTTGGAATACAGACATTCACAGCTGAGTTGAATGCATTGTCCACCCCAGTGAAATTTAAATTGACCTATGATAATGACAAGGTTGATTTTTTGGATGTTAGGATTTTCCGCACTGAACAGGGAGTTGGTACCACACTGTACCGTAAGAGTACCGATCGCAACACAACCTTGCATGCCCATAGCTACCATCCACCCTCTATTCTGAAATCGGTAGTGGAGTGGGCTACAAATTGGCATTTCTCAACACTGAGCTTGATCGGGCACAAAAGGTGGTAGGTACTAGTGGACAAGCTGGTAAAAACAAGAAATCTCTAGAACAGGAAAAAAATATTTTTGTTTCTGACTATACACCAGCAAGTCAGAAGATTAATTCAGTGGTCAAGAAACATTGGCCGATACTTCAAATGGATACGAATTTGCCCTTCTCAGATATGGAACCCCCAATTTGTGCACATCGCAGCGGTCGATTGCTTAGGGATTTCTTAGTGAAAACTGATGTAAGGGATGTTAATATGGGCACATGGTTAAGGACCAATAAGAATGGATGTTATCGATGTACAAGATGCAAAACCTGTGGTTGTTTGTTGACGGGCAAGACCTTTTCACATCCACGTAGTGGTAAACGTTATTATATTCACCATAGATTAACTTGTACGTCGGACTTTGTGGTCTACTGCATAGTGTGTCCTTGTGGCTTCTACTATGTTGGAAAATGTGTTACAACATTCCGGATGCGTATGAATAACCACCATTCTGTGATACGATCTGCTCTGGCCACTGACACCCCTTTAGCTAGACATTTTCTTGTATATAAACATCCACTACCTACCCTACGGGCAATTCTAATAGACCATATACCTCCTCTGAAACTGAGTGGTGATAGATCTAAACTTTTACTACAATGTGAAAAAGGTGGATGCGGAGGTTGGACACAGTGGCACCTAGAGGGCTCAATGAGATGTACTCTTTAGCTAGTTTTATATAACTTGTGATGTGAGAAATCTATTTCCCTGTCTATGGTGTAATGATATGAGCTTGAGATGTTATAGTTCAACGTCACTATTTAGCGAGATAATCTAGTAAGATAAAAACTGCTTGGGTGCCTTATGTAGCTATCTTGTTATACAGTCTCCAAACTATAATGTTTTTAATTGTTTTAATGACCTAGTATGCTATATTTTTTAAATAGTTATTAACACACATTTCCTAACATGTACTTTTAGATACAGTATTAGTTTTTCTGACCCCGGGAGGGTCACACCATTAACACATTAGAGATTGTAGATATTCCCTTTAAGGTTTGGGAACAGTCTTTTACATGTTATTGGGGGTCTTATATTTTTCTAAATGTTTTTAGGTGTTTTGTATTTAACTTCTAATTGTACTACACAGTTGATTGGATATCATTGCTATTTAATGTTGGATCTCACTTCCTGTGGTTGTCCTGACAAAGGCTCCATGTGGGCCGAAACACGTTGATACACTATGCTAGAATAAATACACTTTGCTACACAGATAATGGACTATGCCGTGAATGCTTTCTATGGATTTGCATATATATATATATATATATATATATATATATATA
>CM044438.1:34261077-34297079 GCA_024363595.1 Xenopus borealis
TTATATATATATATATTCACTTACAGGAATGAGGATGGTTGTAACATGTTTGTAACAGAAGCTTAAGTTGCTTTAGAACATTTAACTACCTAGAAACATAATGCTTTTCTATAATTATATCCACCAGTGTAGCTTACGGATAATGTGGTCAATTGAAAAGAAAAAAATAGATGGATACAGAAAACACTCATTCTCTAAATAAAGTCAAATTATCTATTGTTGCAAGAGTTTTTCCCATATTGTGTTTGAGAAATTGTATGTGGGAAATTATGGCTGATCAAGAACAACTACTTTATCATAAGGACAAAACATGTTCTGCTAATAGAAACCCTATAAATAGGTGCATGCTGCAATTTATGAAATGTAAGAGTGAGTAATGTGCCTATGTCTATATGAGCAGAAATAAATCTCATATAGATATTTAGATATGGCAAAGAATTTTTTTCCAAACTATTCAACTTAAAAAAAGGCTTAGGTAGAGGTTAATGAGTTTTTGCCAAGGGAAAACAAAGGAAGGAGGAAGACATGCCTTCTGATGTGAATATATACTAATTTTAACACTGTGTTTCTGCATTTAACCCTTGCTGTGCTTCTGCTTTTTGGTTTGAGGGAACTCATGATTTAGATTTGATTAAATATAGTGTAACCCAGGATCTACTGAATTGGTTTTTAAGAGATGCTGATTATACAATCAATGACATGGAAGGGGTTAAAAATGTTTTTAAGACCATATTTAATATTTGCTCCTCATTGACTGTGCAAGCAACTAGATACTTAAAGGACAGTGACAAGTTGAATGTTCCATATAGGAGCAACATTTAGGTGTTAACTCAGTTCTCTTACCCCAATGAAACTGACCCACATGATGTTACTCATGCATCATTTGATTTTCCTTGTTTTGTCCCATCTCCCCTCCTGTTGTCCCCTCTGATCTGTTGGTTTGGTCCACTTGTCAGGTTGTATTTTGTATGTTGCTTCATTTTGAACTGCATGCATATTGATACAGTGGAAGTTTTTATCTATTTGGATGTTCACTGTTTTCAAGATCTTCACAGTCTGAAATAAACTTCTCAATGCTCTTCAAGGTGCCTTATTGGTTCTGATTGAGTGAACTGGCTGCTGACATTTCTGAGGTTGTAAGTTATTGATATATAAAGACAGCTTGATAAGTTAAAGAGATCAAACTTTCAATAATTAGAAAGGGAGACAGAATAGTCAATAAACATGCAGTTCAAAATGGAGCCTGGCATATTCTACTGGACAAGTGAACTAAACAAACAGACAGAGACCGGAGGGGACAACAGGAGGGGAGATGGGACAAAACAAGGAAAAGCAAACCATGAAACAAATTATGCATGCGTAACTTAACATAGCCGTTTAATAATAATATGTATGTATGCAATTGTTTTAAATTGGCATTATACAGTGAAATTGGTGATTTTATATTCATTTTTGTACATCTAACATGTCTGGAAGAACAAGAAGGAAGGTAAGAAGGAATTCTAAGCTCCCAAATAAATAAGGCCTTTGGAGGCACTGCTTAATAGTACCCTACAATCTTATTCACCAAAAAAAAAAATCTTGTTTTTCTAATGTGTGTCCAAAAACAGACGCCCGCCTCCAAAACGAGTCACAGCGGTGTTTCGCAAATTTTTCGGCAGATTCACCCATCACTACTTTCTGTGTGTTTCTTTTGAACATCAAGTGCTTGTTTGGCAGTCTAAAATAAGACTCATGGAACAATGAAGCCACAAGCAGTACATAATTGAACATAGGCATAAATAAGATATTGATACATTATTCTGCAGTGCAAGTAAAAACAAATTAGTTTTGATCGGAAATAATGGACCTAGCCATGGGAGGTTAGTAGTAAGCTTGACACTGTGGGGAGTCACATCAAGCACAGAGCTTTCCATACAAGAGACTGCTTCCTAAATAAAACCAACATGCAGTGTGCATACTAATGAAAACTTTAATGTGTCCCCCTCCAATCATATATTTCTCCCACAGCTTGCCTGCAAATGTATCATTTGCACATTAAGGTGTATCGCTAATCAAATCAAATCAATAAAATCTGTAGGATTCAAGTTTGTAAAAATAACAGTTTGAAAACCCAAATCCTCCATTATTTTCCACCAGATTACCTATTATATGCCACCCGCTACTTCTCTAAAACAGCAATGTTTCCTACATTTTCATTTAGCTTTGACTTTATATTTCTCTGTGTGTTTACGCAAAGCTTATAAAATTGTACATGTAAAGAGAAAAATAAATACTAGCTTATAAAACTCACCTTCTTCCAACTGTAATTACACTCATTATTACAATATGTTAAAAAACAGCAAACACACCACACACACTGCTGACAAATGCAATGTACAGAGAAAAAGGCATATACACAGTACATAAAATTATTAAAAATAGATTTAAATTATATTTAAATTAATTATTCAAATCTACAAAGATGAGTTTATGCAAATGTGTTTCAATGCCAGGGGAGACACAACCTTACCTTATCACACAGGGTTAGGCCAAGATTAGGACATCTGCATCAATTTCTGGGTGGAGTGAGGTTGAGGTTAGATTAAAAAAAATTTTATTAAGACTTTTTTTGGTAAATGACAGAGATACAGCTATATACATTTTAGGCTACATCAAACAAACTGGAAAGTAAATAATATAAGTTAAGAACATTTCTATCATAACTAAGAAAAAGTGTTGATGGTGCAATAACGACCTCTTAGGTTTAACTACCAATCACTCTCTTGTACAGGGGGAAAGAAGATTAAGGGAAAGTAATTAAACTAGGGAAGCCCCAAATCCACTATTTGTGATTCAGCAAATTAGGGCTGGGAAAGGAAAAAGTGTGATTTTTGTGATGAAAAGTCACGTGATTGCCCTACCTGCCGGCCCTTAATTTACATATGTAAATTAGGATTTGGTTCAGCCAGACACATTGAACCGAATCCTGGATTCAGTACATCCCTAAATTAAACATTTTAATGTTTCCAAGAGGCCCAATTCTACTTTTTAAAGGGGAACTATCGTGAAAATTTAATTCACTACAGGCACAGCAAAGCCTGGGGGAGAGCTACTCCCGTCTATGCACCTAGGTTGAGCTTGAGCTGCTCTTTCTTACTAGCCTCACTCTCTCTATAGGAGCTACATTACATACTAGCTCACCTCATCTATGTACCCTGTACCCTGACACTTCTGGGGCCTTGTTGACTCCAGGCTCAAGAGATCCACTGCACAGCTTGACTGCTGCAGGCCAAAGAGGAAGTGCCCCACTCTGCAAAGCACTTTGTTACAGCCCTGCAGGAAGTTGTCACAACCTAGAACCTATGAAACAGGTATGCAAATGATGTATACAATGTTACATGGGATTTAACCCAGCAACAGAAGAAAGGGAGGCACTGGCAGGGAATGAAGCAATAAGAGCCATGACACTTATGGGTCACTACTTAATCAATTAAATATTCTGCATTTCAAGTTTATGTTCACTATCCCTCGGTTTCTCTTCATACTCCCTTCATGCAGAAGTTGGGTGTCATATTAATTGACAGTTAAATCCAATGTACAGTATCTTACAGGGCTGTCTTCCTTTCCTAGCAGAGATATATTAGAGCTCATTCAAATAACGGATTCCAGTACAAACAAAAAAATTGCCTTTGCACAGATTCTGCATGTAGAGAGACATGATGTCTGGGGATTTTAATTAGTGATTGGCGAATTTATTCACCTGGGGAAAAATTCGGGGCAAATTCCCTCGATTTGCCACTGACGAATTAATTTGATCTAATCATCAATATCTGAAGACAGAATTAAGAGAAACCGATACTGAGAGAGGAATTTTGAAGATGAACTTGATTATTTCAGAATCAGTACAAAATATTTAATTGAATATATTTAGAAAGTTTCTTATTTCAGTCAGAATCTTACATAAAATGTTAATTCTTGTTCCTGTTTAAAGATTCATCTCCATTTATTTCCATAAGCCATGGGGATGCTGGTACACAGTAGTCAAAAATATTAACCCAACATTTAAAAGAATGTAGCTTTATATTTAACTTCAAATTATTTGCAAAGAATACCCCGTCTTCAGTAAGCAGTATTAGCGGTTAAACAATTAAGGGGAGAAATACAGGATTTTTTACTGAAGCTCACTCATGTGATGTTGGACGTACTTTGTATATACAGATGCAACAACTGGGATTTGTGAGTTAAATGCGTCATGACTCAGGGCTAATTGAAGAAACTTATCTAAAGTCATCTTAACTCATTTAATGCATTTAACTGTTTCATTAGCATACCAAAGCACCATTGTTTTCAATGGTGAACTCTTTAATTGGATGGGATGCTGTGACACAATATTCTGTGCTAAGTGGGATAAATGGGGTAGATGAGTTAAGTTATTCTGTGTCAAATGTACAATCCAAAGTGGCTTCATCTGCACATGGGTCATGCAAGCCATCAACAATGAGTAGCTTACTAAGGATAATCAGCCAAGGGTAAGTTTGGGCACCTGCCAAGAGATGGACAAAAAAACCTTTTTGTATGAACAATAAAAGAATGTATTCACCACTTGCATTGTCAGGTCACTTTACAAAGAGATTATAATGAAAGATCCAATGAGTATGTTTATTTCATTCAGTGAACCAAAATTAACATTTTTGGCTCAGAAATCCACAATGGGATTTATTTATCAACTGCATTCTAACAGATCCATCAAATGGACAACTTGATGCCCAGCAGAGTGTTTTCTCAATTTCATCAACAATATTTTGTTAGCACAGTTTTCAGTATTGTTGCCCTTCAGAACAACCAGTTCTCAAGAACTAGTTATCAAGAACAGAGACTCCAAAACCAATGGTGTCTACTGGCCAGATTGTTGATAAATGTCTTTTGAAAATTTATCAAGAGAATGGGGCAGAATTCAAATATTTAAGGGTGCAGGTGCCAATTGTACAGAGCCCAATGTAAAGATATATTTATAGTTCCTTGATTCTGCCTGTCCCTGACCTTGTCCCTGTAAGTCGCCTGCCGTGTTCTTTGCCTGTTAATCGACTATTCTCTTGCAATCACTACTGTGTTTGGTGTGTATGATCAGACTACTCTCTTGGCTCCTGACTTTGTACTGTATTGTCTTACCGTTGCCAACCTCACTGGTTCCCTTGCTCACTCAGAACTCTCTCCTTGGGTCTCTCACATTAAGACCTGATGGCATCCGCGTAGCAGAGGGCTTGTCCCAAAGCCAAAGGCTGTTATTATAGGCGGAAGGGTGAGCCATGACCGGGTCCTTGGAGCTTGTTCCAAGTTTTGTGATCCCTGCGTTACAGCAATGATGTGTAGTATTGTGTAAGATGCACAGAGCGATATTCAAAGTATGCATGTCTTAATATATTATACCTAAAATAAATATGTGTTTAGGGAATTAATTCCCAGGCTTCATACAAAGTTCTAAAGCAAACTAAATACCCAATATGTTATGCTTTCTAACATTCACCTTAAAAGATAATTTGATGAAACAATTTAAAAATTTAGTATTTGCTCATTCACTTCCACTCATTAAGCAGATGCTTTACGCAGAGCATGCAATAAAGTTGTAGAAGTATGGAAGTCAGATGATAGAGAAATTTAACACATTTAATTTCTAATGTTGTACTGTACTACTTTCTCTTGTGACTCTCTTTCTATTATCGTCAAAGTAAGGATTCTTAAAAACATAATCATGCATATGTAAATTCCTAAAGATTTCAAGTGTTTTTGAATATAATTTGCAGGCCTCCTGGTAAGTATACAGCTGCCAAAGTGATAATTGAAGACCACCTGGAGAAAATACCCAAATCTCTTTTTACAATTGCTACTTTTTTTTACATAAATAAGGCACCAAATAATGAACTTATCTAGAAACAACTTTGCAGTATGATATCTTTGTGTGTGTATGAGATGGAAACTATGCTCAGATTAAAGGTATGAGATGGAAACAAGGCTCAGATTAAAGGCATTCACATTAATTAATGATTTACTAATAAAACATAACTCAATGAGTAAATAATGGTTTGTATTTTATGTCCTTTATTTTAAGACATTATCTTAGATTAAAACCTAGATCAGCTTTATTTGGGATATAAGGTTAGATTTATTAAGGGTCAAATAGTAAATTCGAATTTTCAAATTCTTTTTACATGACAAAATTCACACATTTGAATCCCCTTATTCGAATATGATATTTATCACAACTGGACCATGGAAATAGTTTTAATTTGAATATTTGCCTCCTAAAACCTGTCATGTTTATTAACAAGTCAATGGCAGAAGTCTTTTGAATATGTTTACCTTCCTGACATAAAATTTTTTTTGGTGGAAAACTATTCATACAATTCGAATTTTTGGGTCTGGACTATTCCATCGAATATTAAGACATTCACATGTGTTCTTAGATAATATTCCATTCGAGTTGTGAGTATATTCAAATTTATTAGAGTGAAAAAAAAATTCACATGAATCCGAAGATCAACCTTATCTTTATATAAAGATACATCTGCACATAAGTTAAGGTCCAAATCACATAATTAGCCTACTGTATATCCTGTGATGACTGACCCTACTCCCCCTAGTTTATAGCTTCTGAATTTCTTATATGTATGTATATTGCCTATTTTAATAAACAGATTAATAACGGAAATTAAGTAAAATAATGTCCTAAAATAAAGTACATAATAATCAAACTGTTTTTATCAAGACACAAGTAAAACCAAAAGTAGCTTTTGCCTGAACTGAACCCTAGACCTTAGCAAACTGCAAGCTAGGAGCTTTCCCTCTACACTACAGATCATGTTGATAGTCTGCTAGCATTGTAGACTCATTGGCCTGTAATCCAGGGATCAAATGGACTATTGCATTACTTGCTAGCACTATGTTGCTCATCAACCAGTTGGATGTTGCTCCCAGTGGCCTGAAAGTAGATGCTTATTTTTTCTTTTCTAGCTTGAAGGAAAGTTTTACTTGCATAGAAACAATACTGTAGACTGCCAGTCCACATAGGTGCTACAAGTTGTATTTACACCTTAGCATTTAGACTGGTGAAACCAAAAAAGACCTAGTCCCCACCCCTATTTTCTATGCACAAGGAGGATTCATTGATCTATTAATCTGTCATATTCAGCTTCCCTTAGCTCAGCTGAGTGTGTGTGTTTTTTAAGAACTTAGAATTTTGAATTTAGTGGGATAAAAGTCTTTTCACATTTTTCTTTTCACTTTTTAGAATTTTCTTTAATAACAAGCCCCAAAATGGTTCCGCATTCCTCTAAACCACCTTACTGTATTTCTAAACCTTGTAACACATTTAAATCTGTAGTATTATATCTTGTGAGATTAAGCCTATGCAATGATGTTTCAATATGCTTGATTATTGAATTTTAAAAAAGTATAAAACTGCTATATCTGAATGGGTTGAACATGCAACCCCACAGAGAAAGAGTATACTGCTTATGCAAACACTTGTGTGGAGCAATATCCACATTAGCATTCGTTCATTGCTATTCCACTTATTAATGATGATGACAGTGGTATAAAACAGCTAGTGGTCAAGTACATTAAAACATGCGGGGAGAAATTATTTTTATAGATACAGTGAAAATGTGAAATTCCTTTAGTTTGTCAACTAACATTTGAATCACTAGTCTTGTTCTTTTAAATCAGAAAATACAATAGCTATGACTGGGCAGAAATACCTGATGCCAGAAAATTCTGGCATTTTAGGTCTACGGAAGGACTGAAAGTTGTCTTTGGCATATACTCAAATTGCATGGTGGGAGGCTCAAACAGTGCTGGGCCACAAGAGATGGCCGTGGAGCAGTGCAACAGCAGCACACCATTGTACATGAGTTTGCCATTTGAATGTTGCGAATGAAGCATGGAAGCACTAGTCTGGTTGTCTTGGTTACCCTCAGTGCCACTGTTGTGGGCTTGTGTAAGCTCACAAAGGATCGCTATTTTTTCCAGTTATTCCTCTACTTGCTTACAGTAGGTCAGATACTAGCGCCTGGGGCTACAAGGGCTCCTGATTACCTAACACTGTTTAGCTGATCCTCCTGAGGTAAGGACCCATTAGGTGGTGACTTCACTATTTGTTTTTAGACTGTTTTTAATGCATGATGCAATTAAGCTCCCGGTTAGGATACCTGTTCTAAATGTTTTTTGCACTGCTCACTTTTTGGTCACTCATTTACTTGAAATGTTATGCATATTAGGTATTATATGTATGTTTATTGTATGTATATACAACTCGGGCGTCACGGGGTGGGCCACTCCCACCTCCATGTCTGTTCACCGTTTTGGCGCCATGTTTTTTTTTTTAAATAGAAGGTTTGTACTGTACAGCACTATTAGATTCCTGAAGAATACCCAGGTAGGGGTTGAAACATTGAATAAACGTTGAATAAAACTTTTGGAATTTTGGAGAGAGAGAGATAAGAGAATTACATATTGTGTACTATTCTATCAAAATATATGAAAAAATGAACAGGTGACAGCATATACAATTTGACTAATGATTAAACACTTTTAATACAACATTTTTTTCTGTGTTGCTTTCTCCTTGGCTTTATATGTCATATCACAATGTGTTTCAGTTGATTAGCCCCCATCACACAATGGGATAAGCTGTTAAAGAAAGAATTCAAAAAGAATGAAACCAATGTACAAACTGGCAAGTCTGCCCCCTCAGGATTCCTGAGTTTGGTGCCAAGAAGAGATGGATAAGTTGTGCACAGATCAGATCAGGTAAGTGGATTCATTTACGCTGAAATCAGGACAAGAGACAGAGAAGTTATAATAAAAGTATAGAAAAACAGCAAGCTATGGGGCAATTACTGTAAACATGTCTGTGTATTTGAATTTTTATAATTTTATAGAGTTTAGGAAACATATGCACTGAATTCAGGATCTCCTTTGTCCAGATCCTGAGGAGAACAAAAGGTCTTTAGAAGCTCTTTACTGCTTTGATTAAAAAAGACAAAAATGTAAAACATGCTTATTTAAAGTTGGGAACCAAGTTTGTCACTGAATGGACATCCTACTTTATAAAACAATCAATCAATCTGCTCCTTTTTAAAAGGGACACCAGACCTATTTCATTGTAGTATCCCCCTTTTGTGAGAAATTATGTAAATGTCAATGGGAGATTATCCTTTCACAGTTGTAAGATGTTTTTTGCCATCCTGATTGTCAATTTGTTATCCTTGTTTTAGTTCAAAAACTCAAAAAAAGGTTTTCGGGCACAAATAAAAACGTTGCAATATTTATTTAGACTTTCCCCACACATTCAATTTTTGTTCTGATTTTTTATCAACTCAAGCCAAATCATTAATGGGAGTTAGATTTTATTTTTCTTTTAAAAATATTGAAAACAATTCGACTTACTAAATAACCCCCTTAGAATTGTGCATAAACTGCTGTTAGCCAATGGCAGGGACAGCTTTTGGAATGTTTGTGTTGAAAAAGTCTAATGGTAATACATAATATGGGCAATATTAGTATGGAATCCATGCATTATGAAGATGTTATAAGTTATTTATGTGAACATAAGAAAATGTACAAATTGGTTTGAAGCAGAAGAAGCAGAAGATTAATGTTTGGCAAGAGGAATAAGCTTAGTAAATTCCTTCATAGGTGACTGGAATCATTATGGCCTTCTTAAGGAAAAGCATCAAAGAATAGGGATGGCGCGAACAGTTCGCCGGCGAACTTGTTCGCGCGAACATCCGCTGTTCGCGCTCGCCGGAAGTTCGCGAACGTCGCGCGACGTTCGCATTTTGGGTTTGCGTCAATTTGGCGCTTTTTTTTTGCCGCATTTTTTTGCCCTCTCACCCCAGACCAGCAGATACATGGCAGCCAATCAGGAAGATCTCCCTGGACCACCCCCACACACCCCCTGGACTAAAAAAAAAAAAAATGTGCATACCTCCCGAGTCCCAACTGTCCCTCTTTTGCGAGCTCAACCCTCTGTCCCTCATTTGTACTGGAAAGACCCTCTTTTTGGAGGACCCTATTTCACTGGAAAGACCCTCACTGAACAGCCAGAAAAAGAAGCAAAGATTTGAACTTGGCTTTTGGCAGAGAGTCCAGAACAGCGTCCAGAACAGCTAACAGGTGCAGGTAAGATACTTTGTAACACTTTTGACATAAGAAAATAATGGATTTTTCTTTTCCCTTGATCCCCCTCTGGCATGCCACTGTCCAGGTCGTTGCACCCTTTAAACAACTTTAAAATAATTTTTCTGGCCAGAAATGTCTTTTTTAGCTTTTAAAGTTCGCCTTCCCATTGAAGTCTATGGGGTTCGCGACGTTCGCGAACTGTTCGCGCGTTTGTCGCAAGTTCGCGAACGCGTCCGCGAACTTTTTTGCGGCGGTTCGCGCCATCCCTATCAAAGAATAAGAGCTTGGATAAAGTTAGAAAATGCCTAATTTGTTTGCAACATTTCCTAATACAAATTGGAAGTGTCTTATAAGGGTTTTGCTGGTAAGTAGAGAACTAATAATGACACAAGGTTTTAATGTCCTCAGTTCTGATACTGAACAGTTGGTTAATCATCCCCTCAACAACAACTAATCTACACACAAGAGGAGACGAGCAAATCATTCCTCATTGTTTGCCATGCATTTTGTTTCACCAGAAAAAAAATCTAGAAAAAATGAACCATTGACTCTGGGGAAGTTACCTTTTTTATATGCTAATTTTGATACTTCCTAAAATGAAATGTTTGGTAGAAGAAATAAGTGGTTCAAATGGATATACCTTTTATAGCTGTAGTTTTATTAAGGGTATAGGAAATAAAGGAAGATTATTTCATACTTACCGAGATCTTCCTTTCCTGAACGAACTCCATGTCAGTACGTAACGGGATAGCCCCACCTCTCTGCTCCCATTAGAAGGATCCTCCCAAAGCTTTTAAAAGACCAACCACACCCACTCACCGGTGTCTTTGTAACAAGATCTCAAATTACCAGGAAAAAAGGGGTGGGCCGTACTGACATGGAGTTCGTTCAGGAAAGGAAGATCTCGGTAAGTATGAAATAATCTTCCTTTTTCCCTAAACGAACTCCATGTCAGTACGTAACGGGATGTAGCAAGTTACAAATATCCCAATGGGAGGGAATATACTTTTAGAAGAATCAGGAATAGAATGACACCAACTAGATAGTTCACAATTCTGCAACCTCTATAAGTTAATATAGAGACACCCAGTGAAGACCCCAGAATAAGTTCATAGGGCTAAGAATAGCCTTATAGTATGGATTATACTATCGAGAGAGAGAAGTGTTCACCACTGTTAAAGTAGGAAACAAGCGAGTTCACTAACCACCATCTCACCCTTCCAGAAGAGAGACAGAAAGGAAGACCTCCCTGCACATGGCGAATTCAGCAAGCTGAAATACTTACATTCTTACTCACCAAGAAGCATCCATCACATGTATGCTTAGATTCAATGTAAATTGCCAGGTACCTGTAAGAAACACTTGGTAGGAGTAAGAACCCAGAACAGACCTATTGTATGTATGACCTGTTTAGAATATAACCAGTACAGGGTATACAAAATATCACGAGGCCCCCGAGGTATATACCATCCATTTCTACATATCAGAATGCATAGCAGCCAGAAATGTTCTAAAGAAAAACAAATCCTAAAAGAAGAGGGACAAGGGCACCTGAAACATGAATAAATAGGTTAGGATTCCTAATAATGCATAAGGTCCTGTGTTGAGGTTAACTCAATTTATAATTTATAAGTGAAAACCCCACCACTAGAATAGAGTCCTAGTTGGTTGACCCAACCTCGTCTTGTGAGAGGTATAATTAGATGCCCTCAAGGTAACAGATCAAGAATAACCCTAGTGCCTCTAAAGGGAAATCCGATGACTCATGGAGGCAGGTTGTACGCACTGGAAAGATGCCAAGAGTCACCCATGAAACCTGTGTTTTCGTCCACCTGTAAGGGGCATATTTATATGTGTGGATTACATAATACTACATATCTGAATTTCAAAGTAAAGCGTACCTTAGGACTGGAGAGACCCTATGGATGTTCCAGTAAGTATCAGAAGGGATTCTGATCCAATAGAACCCTGCTGGGTCATAAGTATAAGAAGTGGCACAGCAATGTGAAGTCGAGAACAAGCAAGGTTAATAGAGGTGTTACCTTGACAAATAGCCCTGTGAGAATATACAATAGACCCAATTCTCAACTAGTATAAATGTAAATCTCCTTAGTCTAGGAAACAATGTGATTGACATGTATATTACAGAAAAACCTCCAAACCTCCTGATTGAGGCTATACAGACTTACAGGACTGATACTTCACTATCACCAATTTATTTAGAGAAGAAAAATAAATAAATAAAAAATTTAAATGTAGGAGAATGCAGTCTTACTGTAATGATTGCCGTCATCTCACGTAAGGGGATGTTATGCGCCTGCACAGGGGATTTAAGTGCATTGTCGCCTGAAGCTATAGAATAGGTAGAAACACCCATATGTAATTGAGGAGGCAGGTTCCAGTACTGCCTGGTGGTTCAAGAGGAAAAATTAGATGCTTGTATCTGCTGTCTTAATCAGTGCCCTGTCTGGTTGGAAGAACAGCCAGACCTGTATTCTAAAGTACCATTAAGTAGGGAAATAGAATATTGAAAAACAACAGACCCAAAATAAGTCTGCATAATGGACAAGGCAGAAACCTAGCCCTTAGTCCACAAAAATGTTTCTTGGCAGACTAAGCAAAACACTCGTATGCTGGGCAGTCCTTTTTTTAAAACTTGAATGAGTAATCTCTATTGTCTAACAGATTGAAGATTCTTATAACCTGAAAGCCTTTGGTCTGAAATATAGACCCTAGGCATATGCCCATCCTTATTTAATAGAAGACCCGAAACTTACTAGTGGTCTGATGTCTATGTGTACGTATGTAATTAATGAGATTTAGCTGTATAATCACATTCATTTTACAGAGCTACAAAATAAGTTGGTGCTATAGAAATACATAGTAATATATACTGACACTGAACTCATCAGTAGTAAGTGTCCATGTAAAACCCTGGGAAGAAGCCCCCATATCTAGCTGTAGGAGGCACTAAGGAGCCACCCCAGATGGGTAGAAATACATATAGGGTTACATTAGCAACGCATAGAGAACAGTATTCCTTGTTCTTCTTAAACTCTGTACAAATTGTTGAGTGCAAATATAGGCTTATCAAGCCGACCGTTCGATTTATTTTGTACAGGAACCATTCTCAAAGAGAAAAAGAGATCCCCATGTGCACCTTAATACTCAAATGTATACACATATACAGTACATACATACCTGAATACATATATATTCATATACATATACATACATCCACATATACACCTATACACACACAACCTACACGAACATGCATATGCACACACATGCAGATGGCCCACTTATAGATGCACCTATCTACAATGCTTGATAGACTCAATTCTATTACGTGTTTAGCCATAAGATGGACATTTGTTCTGAAGGCCCTAGAATCCCTAGAATCCCCCTGCAGGGTGTGTGTCATGGTGCTTGCCTGAAATAACCATGTGATTATTACACATGCCTTGGTCACGGCCCTAGGCTACCGTTTCTGGAGAGCACGATGCCCAATCCCGGAGCCACAGCAAGGGATAGTAATTATACCACACAATTGATTGGAATGAGCAATTATTCAGAGAACTTCCATTAATGTAGTCGGTGATCTGTAAAACAGACTGCTGAATCTAGGAAATCTTACATTCAACAGCCCCCAAATGTACTACATACCTATGGGTTAATTTTAGTCCAACGATCCTTAGGAAAGACGGACTTCCGAAGACTACTACCCTGGAAGAAACCTTGCCAAAAACAGAAATAAAATACATTCCCTGCTTAATTGGTTAGGACATACAGTACCCCAGGAGCAAAGGAATGGCATAATAAGACATTGGTAATGAACTCCAATGTACCTCAGATCAATCCCCACACAATGTAATGGGAAATTTAGGTTAGCTGCTGTTTAAAACAAGCGTGTAGCAGATCCTAGTATTCACCCAGCCCAGTGATCTATATCTATTAGGACCACTCATTCCGGGCGAGCAATGAGTAGAACATATCCTACTGCGAAGCAAACTAGGAGCAAATAGGTACAATCTCAGCAACATGTAAAACACAGTTGATATTAATTGTAGCTTAGGGCATTCATCTATAAGGCCCTGAAAGCTCACCATGTCTGTGCTTGACAGCCCTTAGGGCTACTTGTTCCAGATGAGCCATAGCCTGAGCATATCCTGCAGAACATGGAAGCCTGCAGATATAATAAACACATGTAATGCATGTATCAGGGCCTAGCAGACAGCCAGACCTGCGCTCTACATTCATTAGGGCTAATTGTTCAGGTTAGCAATAGCCAGAGCATAAAAGGCAGAAAACAACAGGAGCACAGCAATACACTCACAACATCATGTAATCCATGTTTTAGATTAACTGCCATTTAGAGCAAGCATGTAGTTGAGCCTAGCAATCATCCAGACCTGTGCTCTATATCCAAAAAGGCTACCAGTACCTTATTGGCTCATGGGAGTGAATGTAGAGTTAAATGAAAAAAGATGCGTTTATGATCTTTTACTTTTACATGTAGGGGATCCATCATCCGGAGACCCATCATCCAGAAAATTCAGAATTACCGAAAAAGGAAGATTATATCATACTTACTATGATCTTCCTTTCCTGGACAAACTCCATGTCAGTACATATTGAAGCCAAAACATACAGAAGAACAAAAATAGGAGTGCATGGATACAATCACAGCAATATATAAACCTTCATGATTATCTGCTGTTTGGATCAAACATATAGCAGAACACAGGATGCTAAACAACACTTTGGTGCTATAGAAAAACATGTCAATAATAATAATGATAATATAGCAGCTACCCAGTGATCCATATTCAATGGGCCTAATGATGTAAAGCATGCAAAAGGTCTGAACTCAGCAGCCAGCATGTTAGTATACGCTATATGTCAGCATCAGAGCATGCTAGCCCATTTGACCATTTGTATTAGGGCTACTGGTTTCAGGTGGGCAAGCCACCAGGATTAAGCCAGTGCAGGTAAGCATATGATTACATTGCATGCAGTTAGATAAACTTTAGTACACTGCAGATCGGCATATAGCCACTCTCCTTACCTGCTGTTTGTTACACATGGCTGTAAGCGGACCCCTTACTGACACATATTTTAGGACACCCTCTGCCTCCATTAGGAAGTTCATTATTAACAGGAATATCAGCCTCCTGACCTGACCACAATAGTACTTACCTAAGACTTCTCAAGCAGAAATCTAGTCTGCATTACAGAGAGTAGGCGGGGTCATCTCCCCTTGCTATAGCTGGGAGTTATCCAGGAATCACTTGATTAGACTCAGCTGGTGTCAGTTTTCAGCTGCTGATCTGCATAGGCAGGTAACCAAAAGCAAATGCTGAGGTTATACAGAGGCAAATTGGCTAATTAATGTTAGTGCCTCCTGCCAGGGCCCGAGTTGTTGTTATATTGGCTGGAGCCTATAGAACAACTTTTTTTTTTTTTTTTTTAAATCCTTTTAACTACCCCCCTGGGAAAGACTGCTGAGGGAGGCAGTTGGCCATAACCTGCCTCCATTAAAACAAAACAACATTAACAGGAGGCAGTAAGGTTCAGGCCTCTAACTAATTAAGCCTAACTAACTGCCACCTCCCTCGCTCATCCGTAAAAAATGGGGTGTAGGGGCCACATACACCACTGCCACCGGACTCCATTTTGGACAGTTCGGGAGGGCACACGGATGGGGGGACAAGCACTTGCCACCCAATGTTCTGAACACAGAATAGGGAGGCAACTGAAACACAGGCAGACAAGGAGTAGCAAACATTGCACACCAGTGCCTTACCTGATCTGAAAGCTGAAGCTCAGAAGACTCCAGATATGAGGTAGTGTGCTGCTGGGGAACAAAAGGTCCGGTGGACCAAAACCCCTGTCCCTAGGACGCCTTCAGGGCAGGCCTATGCTTTCCCAAGGTTAAAAAGAAAATTTTACTTCCAATGGTTTTTGGGCAAAGCCCAGAGCAAAAGAGAGAAGGAGTGGGTGTGGTTGGTCTTTTAAAAGCTTTGGGAGGATCCTTCTAATGGGAGCAGAGAGGTGGGGCTATCCCGTTACGTACTGACATGGAGTTCGTTTAGGGAAAAAGTTTTGACAATGTTTAAGTCCAAAAAGGAGTAGACGAAAAGAGAAGCAAAAAAAAAAAAATGAGTAAGATGTGTGTTTAATCAAGGTAAAAAATTTGAATGACAATTTTCAGAGACAGAAGGTGTTTTTAAAAACAGGCTACATACATATTGTGTCTATACAGTATGCTGATCTTTACCACTTTTTAACTTTGTTCAATATTTAACATCAATACCTGCTCCGATGAAACTTACTATTTTTGTTAAAATTAATTTATAATGTACCAACAAAATTTAAAGCAATGAACAATACAAGTTGGAGGGGAGCCAGGCACAGTAGCTCTTCTGCCAACTTCCCCTAGTTGGAGAAAGATTGTATTAGAGGTTTTTTTTTGGATTTTACACTTAATAAATATTGAATATTTTTGAGTAATTATTTAAATACACAATTATTTGCACTAAAAAGTAAGATTCAAGGAACAATTCAGTCTGCAGCATGCATCTGAATAAATAGCATTAAGCAAATTAAATATGAGTTTGATTTTGACATTAAAGGAACAGTTCAGGGTAAAAATAAAAACTGGGTAAATAGGCTATGCAAAATAAAACATGTTTCTAATGTAGTTACAGTAGTTAGACAAAAATGTAATGTATAAAGGCTGGAGTGGCTGGATGTCTAACATAACAGACAGAAAATAACTTCCTGCTTTTTAGCTATATAACTCTGAGTTAGTCAGTGACTATAAGAGCATGGGACATAACTGTCAGTTTGAAATTGATCCTTAGCTTTCAGCTCAGATTCAAAACAAATGGTTATGACCCATATAGCCCCCCCTTCAAGTCACTGATTGGTTTCTACCTTATAACCAATCATTGGAAACCAAGAGAGCTGCAAAGCAGGAAGTAGTATGTAAGACACCCAGTCACTCCAGTCTTTATACATTGCATTTTTGCCTAACTAACTATATTGAAATAAAAATTGTATTCACCCAGTTTTTATTTATTACACTGAACAATTCCTTTAAGCACCTTTTTCTAGGAATACACAGAAAATATTTTTTGTGGTAATTCGCTTATTTATCCATGCACTAAATTACTCACAAGACAGGTTTTTTTTGCTTTGCTCCCCTTTAAACCTTTGCCATATGAGGACCTTGTTGCAAAATTTGTTTTAATTGAATTTTTAGGGGAAAGCCATACAGACTACACATAGAAGCACATATTTACCTACACATACAGTGTTAATTTTTTATGTACAAATGTAAATGTGAGTGGATGGTTCTAATCTTGCTGAAAAATACCAATGTTTGATGGTTTACTAAATGATAAGCTGATGATGAGCTCTTTAAATAAATCACTGATTAGCTCTGCCTTGTTTAAATGATAGAGGTGTCCTGTTTTTTAAAGAAAAGATCTGGCAAATTCAAAACCAAAAATTGCAAGGTTAATAGAAGAGACACGTGCCCAGGGCAAAGTTTTTTATTTTGGGAGGGCACTAGGCATGTTACCTTTGCCATCATTTAACCCAAGTCCCGACCCTTGTTCTCTCACTGCAGACTTCAGGTAGCACCCCTGGTATATATCATCACAGTTATTAAAACGCTGTGGCCTTTGGTTGGTGAAATACAATTGTCTTAAGGTACTGTAATGTAGTCTATTTTTTCTAACCTAACTTCTTCTTTAACCTTCTTTTATCAACCTGATTGATGTTCTTAAGAAATGGCAGTTTGTCAACAGGTTTGTTGGTTTCAGGCCCTATCTAACTTAGGAACAAACATAGGTTTGGAATATACATGGAGAATGTGAATATACGGTGTGAAGGTTAAAGAGGTTCTATTATTGGATTATTTTGTTTTTTTTTCATGAGATTTTCAACATGGTGTTTAAATGCAGGGGAATTCCTCTAATGTGTGGATGAGTCTTCCATATAGATAACTAGAATTTCTAGATTAAAACATGAGGACTGATGTATTTTGGCAGCAAACATATATATTCACATTCCACAAGGGACTGCACTTCTTCCTGCTATAATGGAAAAGCTCCTATAATAGATTTAAAATCAAAAGCATTTTGATAATATTTAATATACCTGACTAGGGATGGAGGAAAGTGAAGGAAAACTCATCTCTGATACAGTATATGAGCCAATGATTATGTAACTCTAGATATAAAACAAGTTAGGACTCTTGGTTTTAACCTATGGAATAAAGAACTATATATTTTATCCAACTTGGGGGTAAATTTATCAAAGAGTGAAGTTCTGGCACTAGGGTGAATCAATGGGTGAAAGTGAAATTTCACCCTTTGATAAATATGCCTTTAAAAATCCAATAGAAATGAATGGAGAGTGGCGGAATTTCACCCTAGTGGCGGAACTTCACTCTTAACTTCACTCTTTGATAAATATACCCCATGGTGTGTTGCTGGAGTGCGTTTTTATTTCAACTTTTTCTTACATCTCACCCCAAGCTACAGGTTCAGGGTGCTGTACATTGGCCACCACTCTTCATTGGTGAGTGGGGTGAGCATCGGTCTTACATTAGAAATCGGAAGCATTTACCGCTTGGATAGAGATAAAATTTTAATTTAATGCCATAATTGGTCAACTAAAAAACCCCTGAACATGTAAGGGATTTCTGATAGGGAGACAGCAGCAAATATTAATGTGATTATGTGTTATATGGAAGTAATTCTGAGAAAGCAAACAGGGGCTATATGGAAAATGATATACCTTAGGTTGGTGAAACAGTCAATAAAAGGCAGGAGGGAGAAGCCTCAGGCTTAAGTAGGGGAAATAAACAGTAAAAAAAGATTTTGCAGCATGCAACCATTATGGTTCTATGGGGACACATTGATTAGCATTACTACTTTCCCTTGTTGGCGTCTTGAGCTTTTTGTATTTTCTAGATTGGATTGGATTGGATACTATCCTAGAGGAGAATATTCAGAAAAGAGGACATATAATTGAATGAAGTAAAGCAAAACAGATCATAATATAAAGCAGTGGCTGTGTGACTTATCTGATTTAAGCCTCCATTTAGGGCCAATTTTTGGCCATGACAACAAGTAGCTTGAAAACATGTAACACAATGAGTCGTAGTTACAAGAAAATGTAGAATATTAAAGAACTTTTCATCACAATTACTGCTTTAATTGACCTTCAAGATGGTTTTCCAGAAATAAATATGCAAGTAAATATGCATTATCCCTTCATTTATCTAATATAGGTAATTCTAAAACAACTGGACTACTCAGCAAGTCAAGTTGTTTTAGAATTACCTATACTAGATATACCATAACCTGGATGAATGAAAATCCTCATAGTATATTTCTCTACATTGATATCCCATTTATTTATTTCCCATTCATTTGAATGGGAAGCTCACCCAAAAAAAGGTTATGGGCCCTAGGGTAGCATGCCCCACAGTTTAACAACCCATTACATGGAGGGGCCATAGTTAGAACAGAACCCTCAGGAATTAGAGGCAAACAACAACACTGGGAAAGGGTTAAACACTGAATGAAAATACAAGGGAGAGCATGAATATCAAAATTTGGGAAACCAAATTGACATGGTGTAGTGACAGAACAGGACAGTTGAGTGAGAAGCAAGTGCAATATTGGATCAAGGCCACAATGAGGACTACTTTATTGAATTATTTACTACATATGTAATAAGCAGTTGAAAAGTTTGGAAAATGCGGTTTCTTGTTATATTCATGTGTGTGGAGTATTGTGAAATGTATTGTGCAGATAAAATACCCTAAACATTTCATATACTGTACGTAGTAATAAAGGTCTTGATAATCAAGGAAATCCTCTGAGCCACATATACATGTTAATTTCAGAATCATGTTTGCTTCTATAACCAGCTGAGGCCTCACTTTTATCAGCAAAACTTTTTTGTGAGAAACAACTGTAAATAATACTTAATGAATAAGAAAAAATGAGTTGGCACATCTCCCAGCCTTGTATATAGATAATTAGTAAAATTGTTTTGTTGCTTTTAGTTTCAACTACAGATACTCTGGCCAACAGAATAAGATATTCTTAATATGTTCAGCAACCTGCACCTTTATACACAGATGCTAACAATTTAGGTTGATTTATAAACAACTGTACCTGTGTTGTAGTATTTCCTTCATTTTTTTTTTTTACAAACGCTGTGTTAAGCCTATGATTGGGTCATTTTCTTGGGAAAATCACTTTTCAGAAACAGCTTTTAATTATATTTAAGTATCAATTATGATTATTTTCGGTAAACAAAGGAAAACTGCTTCAATCTAACAATTACTGTATGCCATGGTCTATGAAAATCACAAAATACTATATATAATTGTAGTATTTATTGTTATGTATTTAACTGTTTTTATGTTGTAAGAAAGAAAAAAAATTCTAGTGTAGGAACTGCATAACTATCTAATTATGATAGGCAGTATATATACAGTACAAAACAAGTTAAGACCCATATGGTTTTTATTCGTTTTTTTTTCCTTCTACTTTCTCTACCTTTTTTATATTCTCTCTGTTATTCATGCTCAATTGTGTTCTGTGTAATGCTTTTAGGATGGATCTACTTAATAATATTATGAGCAACGTCTATTAATAAAGTGACAAGCTATTGGACATTGGTGGCAAAGGGTGTATATATCAAACATACAGATTACATACTTACTGACTAATAATATTATCTAAAGAAGGCCTATTCATTAACACTTGGAATCTAAAAGCAGAAATGAGTATGATATACAGGGTGTGAGAAGGTGTGTGGTTATCAACAGTCAGCAAAGTGAGAGATGTGAGACTTAAGTATTGAGATAAACAGGTGGCAGCATGATGACGGAATATCACATTAAGTAAGGGTAAGCTTCTATAAAGAAATGCGTTTCAATAAATCATTTAAAAGCTGAAAAATGTTGTTGAAGAGAAAAGGTGCATCTTTAGCATAGTTTTGAATGTGTGTATGGGAAGAGCGAGGTATTGAAAATAATATTGTTAGAAAAGCATAATGAGCTGTTTGTTGGATAGTTAGGTTGAGAATGAGATTGTAGAATATACAGAGTGTAGAAAGAGTTTTGAAATTCTGTTAACATAGGGGTCCATAATTTTATTATTTTAGTAGCAAAGACAGCGTTGAGTAAGGGCAGAGTAAGATTGGTTACTAAGGTACGAGTCTTGCACCTACTTTCATTAAGGACTGGAGTAGCGATAGTCTGGGGTGCTAAAAAAGGGGTAGATAATAAATAATTGCAGTAGCTTATCTTCTACACTATAGAGAGTGTATTATATGGAGTCTCAGTAAGCACTGAAAAAGGTAGTGCCATACTGAACAACAATGGCTAGATATACCCTTTATATTGCATTAAGACAGGAATATCTAACTGGAAAATAAATTTTATATACTGTTTGTCTTTTGTTCTGGCCGAAGCAGAGGAATCTATTTCATTTTATACATGCCAATTTGCATTATCACTCTGTAAAATCTCTTTGAATAATTAGTTAAGGTAAGATTTGAAAAATAATTATTCATATTTTGGTTTCTTAGAAATCCAGGAAAAGTATAATGATTGCGTGGCAGCTGACAAAAGAATACCCCCTGATTAATGTTCTCAAATTACTGTATGATTAGTGATCGGCGAATTTATTCACCAGGGGCGAATTTGCGGCGAATTCCGGCGATTTGCCGCTGGCGAATAAATTTGCGAAACGCCAGCAAAAATTCGGCAAAAAAAACTAGTCGCGCGCCATTTTTGACGTGACGCGCCGAAAATGATGCAACGCGTCGGAATTGACGTGACGCACATCAAAAATGCGCACGACACGCGCCAAAAATGCGTGCAACTCGTTTTGACTAGTTTTTTCGCCAAGAAAGAGGTGGTGCACTGGAATACAGTAATTATACATTATACTGTTTAGTTAGGAGTCTAGTGTTAATGAAGCATACACTTTTGCATAAATAATAGTATAAAAAAAAATTGTCAAACCTGTTCCACTAACAATTTTTTTATATGTATGTTTATATGTAGGAAGATCACCCATTATGGGCATGGCTCATCTTCTTAGAATGTAGACTCTTTATATTTGTTACACATGTTGGTAAGACTTATAATTTCATACCATAAATGTAAAAATGGATAGATATACAAAGATTCAATAAAAACTGGTGCAGGTTTGTTGAGGGGTGTTTGGTAGAAGTAACCAATCTTACATTGCAAAAGCTGGTCAGTACAGGACTGTACTTTTTGCATAGTTACATATTTAAATCAATTTGAAAAAAAGTCCATCAATTTCAACCCCTCCAAATAAAACCCAGCATCCATTCATACACACACTGAACCCTCCATACACTTAAAAAAATGTTATATACTCATACACTAAGGGGCCGATTTACAAAATTCAATAAAATCGAATTTGATCTAATTCGATGGAATATTTGATCGGACGATCTATCCGATTGGTCTAATATGCAAATTAGGCATATTCGATCATCGAATAGTGAATGATCGAATAGATTTGAATGATCGAATATTCGATCATTCGATCAGCGAAGGATTTAAAATTTTAAAATTATTCGATTGCCTACTTCACCAGATTGGACCTACCGAATTGTAATAGAAGCCTATGGGAGCCCTCCCATAGGCTTCTGAGGCTTAGTCCTGATCGAATAGGATTCAGACGATCGAAGTCTTCAATCGTTTGAATCATACAAATCATTCGAATGATTGAATAATTAATTCAAATGGTCGAATGATCATTATTCGATCGTTATTCGATCATCGAATGATCGAAGATCGAATAAAAGGGTAGCCTAAAACTATTCGATTAGCATTCGAAAATCGAATGCTAATCGAATATCGAGGGAATTCAAATTTTTTTTGGGGAATAATAGAAATTTGCCCCTAACTATAGGTTTTAGTATCACTATAGCTGTGGATATTATGCTTGTCCAAGAAATCATCCAAACCACTCAAAGGCATTAACAGAATCACAACATTATCCGGAACATTATCCAGAACATTATCCGGAAGATTTACTGACCCGCGAATATTTGCTTCTTATACATTGCAACATTTAGACAGGTGAAAATTTGTTAGGACAATGCTAAATTACTAGAAAGTGAAATTTTGTCCTGGCCGACAAACGCTGGCAAATTTTCGCTAGCGTTACTTCGGCAATGCGAGCAAATTGAAGTCTTGAGCTCAGGTTAATTTGTATACAGTGGGATATTTAAAGTTGAATGGACATCTTTATGTTACATGTTGCATCAAAATACATTACATTTACACTGATAAGTAGACATGTCAAGGGAACTTTAATAAAGTCAATAGAATGTATGGGGGAAACCGGTTACCCAATAAAAAAAAATTTTTTGCAGCCTATCACCCTGAAAAAAGGAACGTCTACAGAATTTTTTTAACTTTTATGCATTTTCCAATCTCAGAATATGAGATAAGTGACAGAAGAGCAAGGAATAGTTATTCAGTACATTGCACTTCACCCAGGGCCGCCATCAGGGGGGGACTGGGGGGGACTGGGAGGACAAGTGTCCCGGGCCCGGGGCTGAAGGGGGGCCCGGCAGTGCTGCATTTTCCCAAGAGCCGGGCCCCCCTTACCAGCGCCGAGCCGATGCGGAAGTGCCGAACAGACGCGAAGGAGCCGACACTTAAAAGTCCTGAAGTCACGGAGGTACCCGAAGTCACGAGGAGCCAGCACTAAAGAAAATACCTGTAGTCAAGCAAGTATGCTGAAGTCCTGAAGCCATGAGTTCAATTCTACCAACACCAATGTGGGTTTTTTTTTTGTTTTTTGTTTTTTTATCCCCTGGCCTCAAATGTTTTCTTTTAATACTCTATAGGCCCCTGTCACCAATTTTTTAAAAAAAATATTTTTGGGGCCCCAATTTTTTTAACTTGTAAGGGGGGCCCTGTCGCCAATGTTTTATTAAAAAAATATTTTTGGGGCCCCAATTTTTTTAAACTTGTATGAGGGGCTCTGGCACCAATGCTTTAAAATGCTTTTATGGGTGAGGTCTTGCACCAATTTTTTTTGGGGGGGTTTACTTTTTTAGCGCTGATGTCTGTGTGGTCTTTTTAACTTTGATGTGGATTCGGTGGGGATTGGGGCGGGGCTTAAATGCCTGGGTGGGCGGAGCCCAGGGGGCCCCAACAATTTTGTTGTGCGGGGCCCCGTGATTTCTAATGGCGGCCCTGACTTCACCTGGTCTGCGCTGGCGAAGGCAAGTCTTTCAATAAAGTTAACCTTCAGTAAACCATTCACCAGCAAAAAGTCGCAGCTAGCGTCAATCTCTTTCACTAACAACGTGGTGCCTGTGCCCTTTAGTAAATCAGCAATTATTTGTTAAAGGGATAATGTCATGGGAAATTTTTTCTTTCAAAATGCATCAGTTAATAGTGCTGCTCCAGCAGAATTCTGAACTGAAATCCATTCCTCAAAAGAGTAAAAAACACAAAGAAACTATGCCATCTAAAAGCTGTGGAGGTCATACAGAAGTCAGTGGGAGCTGCCCATAACAATTTGTGAAATTACTTACTTTGAGGTTTTAGAGGTTTTTTTTTAATTTTAACTCACTTGTAAATGCACAAATAAGTTGTAGTAAATTAATATTTTAAGGTTTTCATATTCTTATTTGTATTTGTTACCCATTTTACTCAGATCTTTAAATTTGAGATCTTTCAGTTTATAGATCTGAATTTTAATAAATAATAAATAACTATACTGTCTGATCACTTAGGCATGTATGGCAAAACAGAGAACTGTTTCAACACAGCTAATATAGACACTGCCTGAACTTAAAGTTGACTGGTAATGGCTGGTGATGGTAGTTAGCGATGGGCAAATTTATTTGCCTGCGGCAAATTCGCGATTCGCCACAGGCAAATAAAATTGCGAAACACATCCGTTTTTGGATGCCGATGTCCATTTTTCACAGCTGTGTTTTGCAAATTTCTCTAGAAATTCACAAAAAAGTCGGCGAAGTGAAAAGCTGCCAATTCGCCCATCACTAATGGTAATTGCCACAGATCATTGTACTCCATTTTGGAGACGTGCTGCTTCCTGATGCTGGGGTTTGCATTTAATGCTGTATTTTATTTCATGAAGCACAAGGTTTAGACCACCGCCAGACCAGGGTAAAAGTGCTTGCTGGATTGGAACTACAGGGTAAGCTCTTAAAGCCTAAAGTGTTTTTGCACTTCTTCCCTTGTAAATGACTTCTACAGTGTCCCTAATGGGGCAAGTGGTATGGCAGTGCCAACAAATAACAAATAATAGGATTTCCTGGAATTTATTGGCCCCTATTATAAACTGCAAACTGACCCACACATATTGGATTGCTTTCCCTTTTCAACAACAGCACAGGCAGATTCCACACAGTTTAATAGTATTATTCTTTTCCTTCTTGACGAAGACTGCTTGTAAAAGAACACAGGGAATCCAGATGGCTGCTTATATATTTCTTTTTTTTATTTACTGCGATACTAAAGCCATCATAAAAAAGCAAACTTGAACAGACAGAGCTAATAATATAATCATTCAAAACACCTGCAAACAGTGCAGATGGGCAATTTCTGTCTGCAGAATCATCAGTGAAAGACCGCCTTCCCATATGGGCAAATCCAGCAGCCTCAGAGTTTACTAAACTCTGTCTCCTGCCCAAAGAAAACCTGCAGGAAACATATGCAATTCTTTTTATAGCAGCACAGAACTGTCTCCGTCGGCTTATTTATTTTAGACGAGGATAACTTATCTGTGTTTTCATCACTACCATGGTTAATTTGTACACTTGCCAATGGATACACAAAACATGATAATATAACAAGAAAACATTCCATAAGCCAAAACCATTTGCTTTATTAATGTAATTATATTACCTATTCAGTGTACTTATATCATCACTGGGAAATCATATGGAAACCCAACACAATTCTTAATGCCTGTACTATTATTAACCAAATTCTTTCCTCCCATATTTTGATTTTCTATAGTGAAGTCTTTGTTGAAGAAAAAAAGATTGCTTTCATTCTTTATTTTGTTACACTAATTACGTGTCAGATTTATTTGTTTACTGTCAGGTGCATTTCAAAAGCTATATTGGTCATTTAAAATACTCACAAAAGAAAAGGAAGAAGCCAAAGACCAGTGGGGTCATCCTAATAATAATAATAATAATAATAATAATAATAAAAATTACCAAATCAGACAATCTGACATATCCTCCACCCCAAATCTTAAAAAAAAAAAAACAGTTTTTTATGTTATGATGTATGAATTCTGTATTTTTTTTTTTAACCTTGAACAGCTGGTCAACTGCTGTTGACAGTGAATGTACAGTCTGAAAACTGTCCTTGGTCTTCTAGTCCCCTTCAGATATCACCATAGATTTTGTAATATACTTTTATTTCACATAAATTAACTGGTTGAAGATATCTGCAATTTAACATATAGACAATTACACTTTTTTACAATTATATCATCCCTCTCATCTGTATCTGAGATGGTAAGACAGAACATCTTAACTTATCCACTGCTTTTTGTAACCATTAAAATGTTGGACTTGGTTTGCCTAAGAATTACCATATAGCTGCCCAAACGTCCCAACTTTTAGACTGGCACAAGGTTTGGTTAAAATTGAAAAGGATACATTACAATACAATTCTAACAGAAATATAACATGTTCCAGCAAATTAAAATGTTCAGTATTTACAAATTAAATCTCTGTGTAAGAAGAACAGCTTCCCTCTATGACTGTGCCTTCAAACCCACTCATGAAAGGGTGCAATATCAAGATACATAATTTTCTGACTCATTTAAATTCTTGTCAAGGACCTGTTATTTGTTCCAAATTGGGAATATGACCTTATAGCTTATGCTATATGTTAATTTTCAATAACTTAATAAAAAATTCTGTATGTCTCGTAATTTAGGAAATCTCAAAACACCCTTCATCAATAATATGTAATCAATTTTAATAGCCAGTGCCCATGCGATAGTCTAAACTGAATCTGGGGATCCTATGATGAGTAGCCAAGGCATGTCTAGATTCTAGCACAGTACTATTAGGGCCCCATTTACTAAAGGAATTGCCTTTATTTCTCCACAAATCTCAAAGAATCTCAGGTTTTTGTATATTTCTAAAAAGCTCTAGAAATTCGAAATTTGAAACCAAACTTCACTTCAAACTTCAAGTTAAAGTTTTCAAGGTGCAATAGAAGTCAATGTGAGCTGCAGTGATCTTATCGGACCACTTTTAATCAAATCTGAGTTTTAGAGGTCTTTGGATTTTTCAGCTAGGAATTGTCAGAAAAACTTAAATTTTTATAGTTTTTTTAGGTATTTGTATTATTAAGTGCATTGTTCAACACCTTTTTCAATAGCACTTTTTATATTTGGATTCGATGGGCGAATAAATTCGCCAGGCACAAATTCACTGAGAATTTCTGCATTTCACTGAATGCGAAAATATTCACAAAACTGCAGCAAAAATTAGCCAGTGAAAAATCCACCTTGTTAAAAAAATTTCAGGGCATGGCAGAATAGCCGCTCGCATGAAAATTGCCATGCGTCAAAATTATTCAGATGCCCATTGACTCCAATGTATTTTGCCAATTTTTCACTGTTTTTTAATTTTTCGGCAAAGCGAAATGGGACAAATTCACCCATCACTATCTAAGACCAGTCTGTACTTTAAAGAACTGACAATGGCAATAGCTTTGTGTAAAACATTAATATCAAGGCATCTCAAGGGGAACATGTCTAGCCTCCTCAGGATTTTTTTTTTAAATAGTATATAATATCAGATAAGAGTTTGCACAAGATGTTTAAGATGTTAAACAAGCTTTAGGAATGTTTAAGCCAACATATGTTCCTTTGACTTCAATATTTACAACCCATTTTCAGTCTGAAAGTGCTGAGGCAGCAACAAAGTAAACACCAATAAGCTTTAAGTTGAATAAAAAAATGATTTCACTTGACTTGGTTTTTAGCATTCACATATTAATCTACAACCACAGAAGTGCCTCAGCATTAGAAACAGCTCAGAAAAGTTTGAACTACAGTAAAAAAAAACATAAAATCTGTTTTATTGAAGAGTGTATTTCAGCTTTCTGCATTGGGAATATCTGCAAGAGATTGCAGGCAAGACTCCCCTGAAACCAGATTAAAATAATAACCTATTGCTCAAAACTTCTATTTGACGATAGAGACTAAAGGCAATCTCCCGAGTTTCGCTTCGCCGAAAAATTCGCGAATTTCCAGAGAAATTCGCGAATTGGTGAAAAATTTGCTAAACGAGTCGCGGCACGATTTTAACGCGCATCGAGTCAACTTCGTTTCCGTCGTGTTGCGTCGTTTTCGGTGCGCGTCGTGTCGTTTTCATCGTGTCGCGTCAAAAACGACGCGCAACTCTTTTTTTTTGGCGCAATTTCACTGGCGTTTCACGAATCGCGGAAATTCGCCCCTGGCGGATAAATTCGCCCATCACTATTGACGGCATAGCAGCCATCATAACACTTCACTAGGCAAAAATACACTCAGACAACGCTAATTCAATAGTGCAAAGTTGTGTCCAGGGTGCTGAACGCTGGCAAATGTTCTCTAGCGTTACTTCAACAGAACTAGCAAATCAAAGTGGAGCTATGCTAGAGTTCAATTTTGCCTAGCGCAACTTTGCTAGAGATCTTGCGCTCAGGCTAATTTGCATACAGCAGGCAACTTAAAGTGTAATGGAGCTATTTATGTTACATGTTGTATCTAATAAATTGCATTTATATTGATAACTAGACATGCCAAGGGAACCTTTATAAAGTCAATACAGTTTTTTAAATGCCCTACACATAAGCCCACAGTTAAATAATGTGTAGAAAATGTATGGGGAAAACCGGGTGCCTGAAATTTTTTTTATACGTTTTGCAGCTTCACACCCTGAAAAATTGAAAAGACGCCAGCATTTTTTGTACTTAGAAGACATTACAGTCAAAAATTATATAAGTAACTGAAAATTGAGGATGTTCTATGCACTCCAATGCCCCTGCCAGGTCAGAGCTGGCGAATAGTGATGGGCGAATCTCCCGAGATTTCCAGAGAAATTTGCGAATTGGCGAAAAATTCGCGAAACGAGTCGCAGGACGCTTTTGACGCGCCTCGTTTTTCTGGCGAATTTTCGCTGGCAATTTGTGAATTTATTCGCCAGCGGCGAATCACGGGAATTCGCCGCAAATTCACCCCAGGCGAATAAATTCGCCCATCACTACTGGCGAAGGCAAGTCTGGCAAAAGAGGTAGCGTTCAGTAAAATCCACATCTTAGTGAATTTATGGAGTAACATCCATTCACCAGAGCAAAAATTTGCCTGGCAATAGGGTGCAAAGCAACACGAATGTACATCTCCTTTGCTAGTGAAGGGGCACCTGCACTTGTTAGTAAATCAGTGAAGTAATAAAATGACATCTAACTAGCAAATTTTTCACTAGTGTTTGTCACTTCACCCTTTAGTGAATCTGCCCCATATAAAGAGAAGTTTGTGATTTTCAGTGTCCCAACTGTTTGAATTAAGGTTTTTTCTGAAAATTTGGTAAATTTTTACAATTCTTCACAATTTCTAGTAGTAAGTAAGTAGTGTTAGCCAGGTGCTTTAGTTATGGAAAGTATGAAAATATATTGCCCAAACTAGTGCCAGGTGTAGAGAAATTGAAATATAGTGCCAAATTATAGTTCTTTATAATTGCTGCTGTTGGATAAAGGAATTTATTACAGAGGTGCAATTTTTACTCTAAAGCTCCTTATACACGTAATGATAATATAGTTATTAATTGGCTACATTTAAAATCACTCTAATTGCTGCCTTAAGGTGGTAAACTCTAATGGCCAGTCAGAATTTGATTTCATAAGTTTTCCTTCACTTGACTTAACTTCAGAATTATCTCTAATTCTAATTATTTCATAGTTAGAATTCTTGCTACATTTACTACACCAGAGTAAATATTTTCCATTCCAACTCAAACTTGCTTAGACCTTCTAACATTTATTTTTTGGTTGTTCTTGCCAATTGGTGTATTCAGCTTTTTCCACTACACTACTGTATATCCCATGTGCCATGTTCTTTAATTTAGGTTTTCAGTCATTCACAGGGATGGAGGCTACAGTCACTATATTGAAATCATTGAAATTTACCACATAACAAGCACATAAAAATCTTCTTTTTGGTACAATTTTCTGGAAAGGGCTGGGTAATATAACAATAAAATTGAAAAACATCCCAATTTCTGCTGTAGTTTATAAAATTAAACTTTCCAGCTAACGATGTGCTTTATTGCTGAAATGGAATTCAGTCAATAATAAAACGCAATCCAACTAATACAAGCTAAGAAAAATGTTACACTTGCAGTCCTGCTTAGTCACGGATGCTGGGAGTTGTATTCTAACAGCCATTAAAGGTCAAGTTGTTTCAATTTCCTGTTCAGTAACATTCTCTAACCTTTTATGACTATGAATATTAAAATGATAATGATGTTCTTAACATAAGCATGCCCTTCACCACTACTTTGTTTCCAGAGTACATGAAAAAAAAAACCTTAAACTGCATCTTTTATAATTGGACTTATATATAAGCCTTTTTAAAATTATCTCCAATACCCCATTTTCTAACATAACTCTTAAAATTTTATTTACTTCTAGTACATTATTTTTTCTTCCATTAACAGTGAAGTTTATTGTCATCATTAAACTCTTGTTCTAATGATTGCTCTTTGGTCTTGGTAAAGTACATAGTTACATTGTTACATAGTTAAATTGGGTTGAAAAAAGTCTGTCCAAAAAATGTCTGTCCAAAAAATCATCCAAGCCCCTCTTAAAAGCATCAACAGAATCAGCCATCATAACATCACCTGGCAGTGCATTCCACAACCTCACTGTCCTGACTGTGAAGAACCACCTACGCTGCTTCAAATGAAAGTCCTTTTCTTCTAATCTGAAGGGGTGGCCTCTGGTGCGGTGATCCTCTTTATGGGTGAAAAGGTCCCCTGATATTTGTCTATAATGTCCTCGAATATATTTGTAAAGTGTAATCATGTCCCCTCGCAAGCATCTTTTTTCCAGAGAAAACAACCCCAACCTGGGCAGTCTCCCTTCATAATTTAAGTTTTCCAACCCTCTAACCAGTTTAGTTTCACGTCTCTGCACTCTCTCCAGCTCATTTACATCCCTCCTAAGGACTGGAGTCCAAAACTGCACTGCATACTCCAGATGAGGCCTTACTAGGGCTCTATAAAGAGGTATAATTATGTTTTCATCCCTTGAGTTTATGGCCTTTTTTATGCAAGACAGAACTGTATTTGCTTTAGTAGCTACAGAATGACACTGCCCAGAATTAGACAACGTGTTATCTATATAAACCCCAAGATCCTTCTCACTTAAGGAAACTCCCAACACACTGCCATTTAGTGCATTTATATTATTTTTGCCAAAGTGCATAACCTTGCATTTATCAACATTGAACCTCATTTTCCAGATTGCTGCCCAGTTACCCAACTTAGACAAATCACTCTGCAATGTGGCAGCATCCTGCATGGAACCTATAGCTCTGCACAATTTAGTATCATCTGCAAAAATAGAAACCGTACTTTCAATGCCCTCATCCAGGTAATTAATAAACAAGTTGAAAAACAAGGGACCCAGTACAGAGCCCTGCAGTACCCCACTAACAACACTGGTCCAATTAGAAAATGTTCCATTTACCACCACTCTTTGAAGTCTATCTTTTAGCCAGTTCTCTATCCAGGTGCCAATACTATGTTCCAGGCCAACATTCCTTAATTTAACCAGTAACCTTCTGTGTGACACTGTATTGAATGCTTTAGCATATTTACTGAACTTAAAATTACCAGAAATTAAGGCATTGTATATTTGCAAAAAGAATGTTAGGCTTGAACTTCACTTCAGGTTTTTGTCTTCATTAAATGGCATACTGTACATGTAGAGCCAGTTTCAATGAATTGCTTTAAAACATTGAAACAGTAACCTACAATAACATTCTCTATTGTCCTTAAACCATAACTTTGGCACATTTTCCAAGGTAAGTCATATTTGTCTTTGAGATGCCGCTGAATATTTTCTTAGTCCTACTTTCTTGCATTTTTACCCATCTGCAAATGGTTTATGCCCTGCCATGACTATTACTTTTGCCCCTATGTGTGATTCATTATTACCTCATAATCACCTCTGGTAAACAACTCATCAGATAATGTATTAGTTTGGTTAATACTAAAAGGCTGGGTGCTCACTGTACAAGGTTTGCCAGATAATGTATTAGTTTGGTTAATACTAAAAAAAAAAAAATCACAATTATTTATACAAAGTGCTTAAAAACAAACAGGAAACCCAAAGGCGTTTGAACCCTGTAACTGGGGTCTTCATCAGGGTCACATGCAAAAATCTGCATGCATTTAAGTTTTTTTGCATGTTCCCTTGATAAAGACCCCAGTTACAGGGTTGAGATGCACTGGGTTTTCCTGCTTGTTGAAAATATGTAATAAAATATGAGATTTTTTTTCAATATTGGTGTGCCCTGTTTCCTTTATTTTTCTCTGGAAAACACACAATGGGACAATTTTAATGTCTTGAGATTCGTCAGTGAGCTAACTTTTATCCATAGTAGGTCCACTTTTGGATACTTCTCAGTCAGAACCAAAATAGATCCACAATGATGTAAAACTGTTTGGTTAATAGCTTTGCTCTGAAATATGTTCTCAACAAGCAACTGAATCATGAGAATGGTTTAGATTAGAAATTGTTAGCCTTATTTTTAAATCCAAAGTAGGAAAATACTGCAGCTATCATTTGAACCCCCCCAATCTGAATATTTTTTTTTAAATTGCAAGGCAGTTTTATTAATATTCAAGGTTTTGATTTTGATGCTTTATCAAATTATATTTGTAAAAAATAAAAATCTCACTACCTAAAATTTGCCCAGATGCTAAGTCAATAGAAAGTTTAAGTTCAGCTACTAAACAAAATTATAAAACCGTTTTTTAAGTGATAAAGTTTTTTTCTATAATTTATTAATTCATTAAATAATTAAATAATTAACGTATTATTTAAAGGAGAAATTGTTCAACAGGGGTTCAATGAATAGGTCTAGGTAGTATTTTTTTTTAAATTCCTGAGCTCAACAAGAAACTTGAAGCTACTTAGAAAATTAGATTAACAGTTCATACAAGCCCCCTACATAATGGACTCCTGCTAACAAAACAATCAATACAAAAAAGGAAAGCATTGAATAACAAGCAATCTAATCTCAAAAGAACCAAACATGGAGTAGCTTCAGTTTTCAATTTACAATTTTAGCTCAACAGATTGCAGTGCTATGGGTTATGTTGAAGAAACACCATGACACAATGGCTTACAAAGCATATGTACCAACCATAAAACTATATATATTTGGTATTGGAGCGTTCAGGAGACATAGAACTTTCCAAATCAGCTGTGTTTACTTACATAAAATAAATTATGTTTCTGATATATGTGATTGTACTATGTAAAACATGATTTGTTTCATTTTATTAGACACTTAAAAGCCTATATCTTTTTACAGAAGTGGAATTACATCAACATTCTCACATTATGAAAGCTCATGTTCTCTTGAAAAAAACTATATATTGTCTTCCTGAGTAAACTAAAATACCCCCCCCCCAGGAAAAACCCTTAAAGTGAAAGAGCATAAAAAATCTAGAAACTGCTTGGCAGTAGATGTTCGCATTTAGGACAAAACGGCTGGCAGGGAAAGGGTTAATATACATAAACACGAAAAACAATCTCTTTTCATTTGTTTAAAAATATTGCCTAAGGAAAAATAAACACACCTACAAACATTCCTGTGTTCTCCTTTTCAACATTTTCTCTGGTTTGTTTGAATATCACTGAAGGCCTCTTACTCCATGAAATTGTAATTTAGAGCACATAAAAGTTGTCTTTTACAAATGAGATTAAACCTCTTGCTTATGGACTTACTTTTAAACAAATCAAATATTGCACATTTGTAAACATGATTATTTACTATACCACAAAGATCTTAAGGTCAGTAAAGGCAGAACATTTATATTACAATTTGCAATATTTCTTTTTTTAATGTCCAAAGAATATATTGCATACGGCAAACATCATTTTTCAAATAATAATTATATTTATAAAAAGTAACAAATTACCCAATGCACCCATGCACTTTTTAGATCCTATTAGTCTTAATTAACTAGCAAATGTAAAAGTTTTTTTTATTCAGAGATGTATTATCTTAATTCACTTGACGTTTTGCATCTGTCCACGTTTCCCATGAAACTCCTTTTTATACCATAGTAACCAGCACTATATGCTTGTGATCCTGCCTGTGACCTCTTCTTAATTAGCATTACATTGTCCGCTTGTAGCGAAGTCTTACAAATAACTCAGATATGATTTGTTTAAAGTCCTAATGAATCATGCAAGGAGCTTAACTGTTGAGTTTCTCTAATCGTCTGTGTATAGATTTCTAGTCTGGAACTCACTGATTGTGTGTATGTATTTCTAAACTCTTTAGTCAATAGTGAAACGGAACCCTTCTTGCCTACATGTCCCTTGTCTCTGTCATTACCCACGGTAAGTTTTATAATATGCAGTGAAAAAGCATAGAGTTTGTGGGTTTCAGAGCAACTTAGTCCACAGTTTTCCAGTTAATTGTCAATCCTAACAGGCACAATTACACATTACAAGCCTTTTGAAATGGCCTTGTGCTCAGGTAGCAGAAATCACCATATAAACTCTGAAATATGCTCCATTTAGAAAGGAACCTACAGAATGGGATGTCACAATTTGCCAATTATGTTCTACCTGTAGACAGTCTGTGCTATGAAAAAGGCATTACATTAACGTTTTTGGGGGAATGTAATAAAACTCAGCAATGGAAAAGCTATGCCTCTTTGCGAACAAATTTTCCTTTGTGCCAATTTAATATAGCTTTTGCAAACCCGGAAATTGTTTAGCGACCACCGACGGTGGAAAAAGGTTTGCGAATTTTATAGTTTGTGCCACTGCACAATGAATGTAATAAAACATCATACTGAAAAAGTTGTTACATTGGCTCCGAAGGATTACGACAATTTCAAGCACTTCTTTTTTAAATTGGGCAATGTGCAATGAAAGTTCGCAACTCAAAATGAAAATAAATCAGTATGTATACCTTTTATACTATATTAGTTGGTACTACACTGTATATCATTTAACAATAAGACTGTGTCGCTTTTCCATTGGCACAAACTATAAAAAGCTATTTTCCTAAGTGGTTCCTTCTTTATTGTTGAGAAAAAAACATGTCTATACAGGTATTTTACAGACTGCTCGGGACCTGGGGTTTGCCAGATAACTGATCTTTCCGTAATTTGGATCTTCATAACTTAAGTCTACTAGAGAATCATGTAAACATTAAATAAACCCAATAGGCTGGTTTTGCTTCCAATAAGGATTAATTATATCTTAGTTGAGATCAAGTACAAGCTACTGTTTTATTATTACAGAGAAAAAGGAAATCTTTTAAAAAATGTGGATTATTTAATTATAATGGTGTCTATGGGAGATGGTCATTCCGTAATTTGGAGCTTTCTGGATAACAGATTTAAGGATAAGGGATCCAATACCTGTAAAACATTTTCTTTTGAATATGACTTTGCTAAAGCATTCAATACAGTGCCACACAGAAGGTTACTGGTTAAATTAAGGA
>CM044438.1:34345663-34385666 GCA_024363595.1 Xenopus borealis
AATAACTTGACCTAGTTGTGAAGCCGCTTCTATTTGTAAAAGTAGCTGGGCTTCATACTTTACATCCCTTTTTCTTATTATTGGAATCAATGGGAGAAAGGTCAGTAGCATTAAACTGTACTGTTGGAATGTGGCCTATATTTATGAAAAAGGTAAACAAGAGAAAGAGATAGTCATCAGAAAGGCAGACAAAGGAGGACAGGTAGTAATTCTCAATAAACGAAACTACATAAATGATTCGTTAAGACAGCTATCTGATAGGATTTCTTACAAAGTACTCGCCTCAGATCCTACAAAGTTATTTAAGGCAGAAATTGACTCACTTATTCAAAACGCATTGGCCAATAACATTGTCGATAATAAAATTAGTGATTATTTACAGGCGGATTGTCCAAAAATTCCTATTTTTAACTACTTACCAAAAATACATAAAAAAGAAAGACCCCCATTAGGGAGACCCATTGTTGCTGGAATCCGTTCCTTGGGTGAGAGGCTAAGTGAACTGATAGATCACTATTTACAACCCTTAGTTTTAAGATTGCCCAGCTACTTGAGAGACAGCAATCATGTATTGCATGTTTTTGATGGTTTTTGTTGGCAATCTAACTATAAGTGGGCATCAGTGGATGTAGCCTCCCTATATTCATGCATTCCTCATCACTTAGGTCTCACAGCCATAAAATATCATCTTTTTCGTTACAGTTCATATGATAATAATACATATTAGACTCCATATCTTTTCTACTTACACACAATTATTTTCTTTTTGATCAGAAGTACTACCTCCAATGTTGTGGTACAGAAATGGGCGCTAAACTTGCTCCCTCATTTGCAAATCTATACCTTGGATGGTGGGAAGAACAGGTGATTTTTCATGATTCAAATGTGTACAAACAGTGTATTGCAAATTATGGTCGCTATATAGATGATATTCTTATAATCTGGTCAGACACAGAAGCACATTTTAGAGATTTTTTGTCATACATTAATTCAAACACTCTCAATTTAAGGTTTACTTCGGAATTTAATCCATATACATTAAACTTTTTGGATATTAAATTTACATCTTTTCATCAGAAAGTTGTTACTACACTTTTTAGAAAGGATTGTGCGGGCAATACCATTGTGCATTCAACCTGAACATTTAGTGAAGAGCATACCCTATAGTCGATTTCTTAGGCTTAGGAGGATATGTTTTACACATGAGGATTTTGTTAGACAATCTTGTCTGTTACAGGATAGACTTTTAAATAGAGGTTATAACTTTGATATATTAAAAGCAGCATTTTGTAGGGCCCTACATAAAAAGCGCTGGGACCTTTTTCATAAATATAGGCCGCGTTCCAACAGTACAGTTTCACAGTCGTTTAATGCTACTGACCTTTCTCCCATTGATTCCAATAATAAGAAAAAGGGATGTAAATTTGAAACACCACTATGTATTTTAACACATAGTGCACAATTTAAACAGATTAAGAAAATTGTCAATAAAAATCTGACCATTTTGCGTACTGATCCAATATTAAATCAAATTTTAGGACCAAGGTGTCACTTTGTTTCCCGACGATCTAGAAACATAGGAGACTCATTATCACCAAGTCTAGTACAAAGTACTGACTCAGCTAGGGACACAGGTTAAAGGGATGTACAAATGTGGGGCTCGCAGATGTGTCACTTGTAACTATGTTAACAAAACCACTACTTTTCAATCATTTCAAACCAACAAAACTTACAATATTAGACAATACATTAATTGTAGTTTGAAAAATGTAGTATACCTTATAACATGCAAAAAGTGCCATCAACAATATGTTGGGCAAACCAGTCGCACACTAAAAGAGAGAATTAGGGAACATTTACGCAATATAAAAGACCCTAATAGTTTAACCACTGTAGCAAGACATTTTGCAAGCTGTTGTCAGAGCTCACTTTCCTTCTTTTCAGTTACTGGCATAGAAAAGATTACAACACATATCAGAGGTGGTGATACTTTAAATAAATTACTTAAACAGGAAGCTAAGTGGATTTTCTTTTTACAAACCAGACAACCACATGGCATGAACCTTGAATACAATGTTTCCTGTTTTGTATAAAAGAACATACACATATAAATGAACATATACATATAAATAACAAAAAATACATAGAAAAATATATATTAAACTCTGTTGTGTACAGTTGCCCCTTACACGTGACTTGAAACACACAGAAATTAAAAAACTTAGTATATTTAAATTACTTTACTAGCTGCTATTTAACTGCGTTATTTATGTGCAACAAACATCCAATTTTAACTTTTGCAATATGTATACACTTATTGTTTTAGATAGACTATCATTGAACAATGTGTAGTTTGCTAACTGTGTTTGCCGTTCCATTGTGAAATACAGAAGTTTAACATAGGGTTAATTCTGGTCACTACCTTTAAAACTTTGATTGGCAGTTTGGATACAGCATTTGATTGGTTAGTGTTAACATAAATAGCCATGTGTCTAGTTGTTTGTCTGGCCTATGATTAAGTGCCCAAAAGGCACGAAACGCGTAAGGCATTTGGGACGTTGCTGTTCTAAATAAATACTTTTTTAACTACATCGTGGAGAGTGATCCAGTTTGTGCCAACCTTTTTCAATTGATATTTTGTCACAATGCCTTCCTGAGCTGAAGTGGTGTGAGCACCTGGATCCCCCAATTTTTGGGTAAGTTAAACCCTGTAAAAATGTATAATTTGGAGCTTGAAGCACTATACAAATTATTTATGCATGAATCCTGGATGGATATCAAAGCAAATAGTGGATTCAGTGCATGCCTAATTAGAATTACAGACAGTGGTGGGAATGGCACCATTTTGTTAAAAAATACTAAAAATTACTAACAAGCAAAATCATAGGTTGGCTGCACTTTTACTCTCTCATTAGTTTCTCTTGCTTCAAGAAGCTAAAGGGCAACATATGCACACACTAAGACCAGGTGAAATCAAATAGAAATTGAATTAAACATAATCTTACCTGTTCTGTCCGTGCAACCTACGAGAAGAATGTGTACATACAAACTAAGAATTCAAATCACACCATTCCTGTTAAAAAAGAATATCTTTTGAAATCTGCATTTTAATAACCTTTAGGAAGAGTGAAAAAAAAGGTTCAATCTTCCAGCTGCTGAAGTATACCTTTTCTCAATCAAATTACATTTGAGGTTTCAGATAAATTCCTGCAATTCCTGCAATAGTGATTATGGAGTGATCTCAGGTAAAAACTCCCTGATAGTTTTGACAATGTACAATAGACACTGGATCATTCAAGTTTCTTCATACTGTAAACTATGCCTTTAGTTCTGAGAAATGCTTTTTGATCCATGCTGATACAATTATCTTGCCTTTATTGGCAATTTAGTCCTGCTTTTAGGGACATTTTACAGCCAAAGATGTTTTCTTGATATTTTTGAAAATGCAGCACTTTCTCTCTTTACCTTAGGGATAAGGCAGAAATGCAGTAAAATGCTCATTAGATAGCTTATTGGTATAATATGGTTTGTTTTACTGTGAACCAAAATACCAAAAGTGGAAATCATTCAGCAGATGGATTACTCTCCCTGCAGTATTTTCTATTGTAGATTTGCATACGATATACAGTGAAGTGACATATATTCTAGTACGCTAAATAAAAGGTGCTCATAGTAATGCAAGTTATGCTAAAAAATATATATATTCAGTTTTTAAGTTATTTACACCTATAAAATAGAAAGCAACCAGACCTGTAACTGATAAATGACTGTTCTGATTGGGCTCTTTGAAGTGAAACAGTGCACAAATCAGAAATTGATGCATTATTAAGCAGTGCACATTGCCAGTCCATGGCCAGGCTATTAAAGGGGATCCATCACCAAAAAAAAATATTCCTATTCTATATTCCTATTCTACATTAGTTAAGCAAAATGATCTTTAATCACACTATATAATTTTTTTTTTTAAATCTTGTTTGCTTTGGTCTGGGAATTCATAATTATAGCAAGCAGGAAGGAGCCATTTTGGGTACACTGTTATTAAGTCAAGCCTTGCAGCATCTCAAAATCTTGTTTGTGAACGAAAATGGGGGACCTGATGTCCACATCCATGCAATAATTACACAATTAATGGTAAAGAGAGAGGGGGGAATGTGGGGAGTCCAGTGACATCTATTAAGTGGTTTATTGACTATATCATCTCTCCTTCTCTGCACTTTAACAGATTAATGCTAATTTTATCCTATGTGACAAGCTAGAGTTTTTGACTAAAAAGTGTGTGATGCCAAAAGGGTGATTTCATATGTCTAAAATCACTTTGAATTTAACTGACTACATAATGTATTCATTTTTGCTTTGTTTTGTTAATGTCTCAAGTCTAAAATTATAAACAAAATAATAAAAACAAGTAACCAAAGTAAGATCTATTATTACAAAAAATATAGTTTTTAAAATGTAATTGCACAGCCATGTTATTTGCATAATGCTATTGTCTTTTGTGCAAACAGAATCAAATAAACAAGGTAGACGTGTAACAGTCAAATATCTACTGGTGTGATAAATAAAATCTGCTAATTTAAAATGCTTTCTGCAAATGGTGTTAAAGACAGGAAAATTCTGTTAGAACCTAACAACACATGCATTAAAGATTTGACTTTCATAAGAGTTTTTGGCACAAACAGCTGTTCATGCGATGATAACACCACTTACTCTCCAAATGGGAGATTTTACTTGGAAACCTGTATGTGTTTTTTTCAACTACCCTGCACTAAAGAACCATAAATGTGGGCATTTAGTAGCAATAACATAAATTTGAGTTTATTTTAAAATGTTTATATCACTGAGATTGACATTCTAAAAAATATTTGAATAGGTTTTCATTTATTCATTTTTTTTTAATTTTATGTCCTTCAACTTTCCAATTTGGATTTTCAACTTCCATTTTATCCAGAATGCCCAGGATAAGGAGTATTTCTGTAATTTGGACTGCTAAAAAAACACTAAAACATTACTTAGTAAATAGGTTTTTTGCCTCCAATAACGATTAATTATATCTTTGTTGAGATAAAGTACAGGCATGGGACCTTTGATCCAGAATGCTCAGGAGCTGGTGTTTTCCACAAAACTGATCTATCCGTAATTGGGATCTTCAATTAAGTCTACTAAAAAATCATGAAATTAAATAAACCAAATAGGCTGGTTTTTCTTCCAATAATTATTAATTTTGTCTTAGTTTGAATCAAATACAACATGCTGTTTTATTATTACAGAGAAAAAGCTAATACTTTTTAACAATGTGAATTATTTGATGAAAATGGAGCCTATGGGAGATGGACTTCCCAGAATTCAGAGCTTTCTGGATAATGGTTTCCAGATAACAGATCCCATACATGTAGATATAAAAAATTGAGAAGCCACATGTGGGAGCAGAGTCAGTCATCATAGGATATAGTCTGTATCTTAACCTAAAATCTAAATAAAATCTAACTTCCCAAAATAAAGTGCAAACTGCTCTTATCAATAGTGATGGGCGAATTTATTCGCCAGGGCCGAATTCGCGGTGAATTCCCGCGATTCGTCGCTGGTGAATAAATTCGCAAATCACCTGCGAAATTTCGCCGAAAAAACGAGTCGCTCAACGTTTTTTGACGCAACGCGACGAAAACGACGCGACGCGATGCGATTTGACGCGACGCGATTTGACGCAACGCGCGTCAAAAGCGTCCCGCAACTCGTTTCGCGAATTTTTCGCCGATTCGCGAATTTCGCTAGAAATTTGCGAATTTTTCGGTGAAGCGAATCTCGGGAGATTCGCCCATCACTACTTATCAACCTACACACAAAAGCAAAAAGCAGTTTTAGTATAAATTGAACCCTGGACCTTAGCATTTAAAATTGCAAGGTGGGTCCCCAAACACCTAAGCCATCATGTTTAATGTCAGAACAAAAAGTCTTCCTTTTGTTTATGAAACAAAATGTACAGTGAAAACTTGATGTTGATGAACAAAAAAAAACTGCAGCAGGTATAACGGCAGATTTCACTGTGAATTCATAATTAGCAAAAAAATATTAATTCACCCCTACTCCGCAATGATCCTGCAGCTGAGATCAGTTTGTACTAGGTAAGATTTACCAAATCCCCCTTCCTTGGTTACCATCTTAAAATAACCATGGCTTTTATGTGGTTCCAAAATTAAAACAAAGGTTTAAACAATATACACCGCATTAGTGTAAAAATTTGACTGAGCACTGGCACTTGGTATTATGATATGAACTTGGAAGTGTTTTAGAGAAGTTAGATATTCTGCAAAAGGGTTATTTTGGGAACTGATTAGTCATGTTCTGCAATGCATTTTCCTAACCTAAAGATAAAAATCCATGAATCTTTACCCTTTAAAAACCAAGGATGTTGTAATAGCATGTAGTAGGGAGTATGAATGCAAAAATATGTACATGCCCCGCTAAACTGTTTAAATGGAACAAGTAAAGTCTATGCATCAGGATATTGAAATAAGAAAGAAAAAAAATTGCTTACTTATTTGATGGGAGTTGTGTTCCTGACAGGTGAATCAGAAAGTAATTTTTGAAGATAAATGCCAAGTGATTAGATAGGAAAAGGTTCAGCCAAAAGTAAAAAACCAACAGTGACTGCCATGTACCAAAACAGGAATCCCAACGCCTCTCTAAGATACAGGGGGAAAGAATCCATTTGGACTCCATTAAAAACTAGACAGCCTCACAATTAAAACAGCCTTCATAGTTTGGGAAACAAACTAAATATAGTCTCTTGTAGTGATGGGCGAATCTATCCCGTTTCGCTTCGACGAATAATTTGCAAATTTCCAGCAAAATTCACAAATTGTCAAAAAATTCGCAAAACGAGTCGCGTTGTGTTTTTGACACGTCGCGTAATTTTTGATGCACGTCGCGTTTTTTTGTCGCCAGGGCAAATTTGCCCATCACTAGTCTCTTGTATCTTTCATCTGAAGGTTCATCACAGTACGTTAAATTGAAAGAAAGATTGAGTGTTTGAATAATGTTTTCTTTTGCAGCTGTTATTCAAAATACACAATTAACTTTTGTGCATTAATTGTAAAGTACTGTACCAAGTACCATTTCAGAGCTTACCCCAAGCACAATAATAGTGGTCAGATACAGGGTATGAAAGGCCATAATCATCTTACAGCTCCGTGTTTTGCCAGTTCTTTAATGTAGCTTTATATCTTTTGTAAATGATCATCAAATACAATTTCCATAAAACTAACACAAATCATCTGCTTTACATACAATGCAATCCCTATTGAATTGTTTTCCTGACAACTCTAATACTGGTGCCATTGGGCCACAGCAAAAGCCACTCAGTCTAGTCAGATATCCTATGGCTCACCATTTCCCATGTACATTTTGCATTACAGTATGACTATGTAAACCTAGACAGCTTCAAAAGCTTTCGTTTCATAAAAGACATCATTTCTCATTGAAGGTACAGTATCTCCATGAAAAGTACAATTTACCAACCTATTATGGAATTTAGAAACACTTTCAACATTTGTACAACTTTTCTTACTGGAGAAAAAGGTACTCCCATGAGAGATACTTCATTCAAAGACTGTCATTCACTTCAGTCAAGCACGCAAAATTATACTTTTCATATATTAGTGTTAGTGACTTTAATTGCTTGCCTGGATTGAGGACAATGGAATTATTTTTGCCAATTTCATAAATGCAGGTTTGACAGTAGCTAAACATTGCTAAAACACAGGAACAAAAACTAAGAATAACTGACTCCCACAATTAGTACACAAGAAAATTAAGTACTGCAAATGGGATCACAGGCGTTCTCTGCTCAATTAGCAATTAAAACACAATTCTTGCACAAAAGGGTGGAGAAAGTCAATAAAGCCAAGTTTTTTACTACTCTGGTGGACATACAGTAAATTAGCAAAATTACGATATGTACAGAATGTGTCCTAATACATATTTTATTTAAGCAGAATGTATATAAATACTTTTAAATAACTTTATTACTTTGCAATCACATTTTTTTTTTTTTTAAATAGCATATCCCCTTTCCTGATCAGGCACACATAAGTAACTGTCTAGCTAAAGAGATTTCTATAATTCCAGATTGCAATTTCAGCAAACTGGTTGCTGGGGTCCAAATTACCCTAGACACCATTCACTGATTTGAATAAGAGACTGGAATATGGATATGAGATGTCTGAGTAGATTAATAAAAAATGTAGCAATATCAATACATTTGTAACATTAAAGAGCATTTGTTTCTGGTTGTTAAAAGGCTGTATCTCTTTAATCACTTAGAAATCCTTCTCCTTGTCATGGTCGGCACCCAAATACCAGAACAAGTGCCAAGCAAGCACCAAGCTCGTGCTTCACCAGTAGTGTATCCGCCTTTGGCTTCAGGAGGAGCCCTCAGCTACTCAGATGCCACCTGGACTTAAACGAGAGGTGCATAGCAGGAGTTCTGGCCAGCAATGGGGCACGACTGTAGATAAAGTCTTTTAAGGCCGATGGTCACGGTACAGATAGGAGTAGGCAAGTTCGTGGTTAAACAGGCTGGGTCGAGGCAGGCAGTTAGCGAAGAGACGTCAGACAGGCAAAGGGTCAAACCGGGTGATCAATCAGGTAGTATTAGGCAGAATCGGTAGTCAAACAACAGGCTTGGGTCAGGATACAAATAATCAGAGTAGTCAAAAGGCCAGGCAGGTCAAACACAGGAATCAGGAACAAACAGAAGCTAAATAGCAAAAGTACAAGGCACCAGGATTAAACCTATCACGGGCAACATGAAAATCCAGAATGCCCCTTTAAATATTTGAATTTTGGCGCCATTGCGCGCTGACATCATGAAGTGCGGCCGCACGCGCACTATGGAGCCTGGCAGCAGGGGGAAAGGAGCGGCGCGGCGGGCGTCCCCACTGCACCACTAGCCCACCAGGGTGAGTAACTCTCACACTCCTCCTCTAACCGATTCTGCCCCATCCCTCAGTAATTTATTTTGACACATTCACACTTCTAGTCTTAGCATTTGAAGGATCATGACAAATCCTTATGATTGGTTTCACACTCTATTGCTTCCAATTTTAATTTCTCTGTATTCTCTTAGCTCTTCTGCCTGAAAACACCTGAACTCTGTGGTGGCTGACCTCTTTATAGGCACTTATTCCATACTTCTGTAATCCTTCCAGTAAGAGTCTTGGTCAACAAGGATTAAACACTATTGGCCAACCAGATAACCACCTTTAAGCCACTAGTACTTTACTTAAGCATTTGATTATCATTCTACTATATCTCTTTGATTATTATTCTACCACATCTACTACTACTATTCTCTCTACTTTTATTTTGTTTGATGCTTCCACTGATAACATTTCTTCTAGAAATATTCTTAAGAATTGTTGGCACAACCCTTTTCTACCCTGTTTGAGTGATTGTACAGCTAATTGTGAGTAGATTGTCATTCAGGGATGTACTATGTTCTGACATTGTGCAAAGAATGCGTGAAATGTGGCATTTTTTAAGATACTCTTTAATTGATAAAAATGCATTATGAACATCTCCAACTGGAAAGAGTATGTTCTTAAGCTCACAACTAAACCTGCAGGCCCTCTTATTGACTGGGAACTAAACCACTTGCTGTATTTTATCCATATTTTCCTTGGGGTCTCCATACTTGACATTTTTTTTTTAAACTACTTCATTTATAGTTGCTATATTCATTTGAATAGTCATAGTATACGCCCTGTGATGTGGCATGTAATGCATTGTGCAAAATAATTTGGAGTTGCAAAAACAAGCTTTGGCATACTGAAATATGAGTTTTCTAAATATAATCAATTTAAAATTAATTATAATTTCTGAAATAATCATGTTTATCTTACAAAATCCCTTGAAACATTAGTTTATCCGAAATGTGTTTTCTAACTTTTTGCTGTATGCATGTTTTAAGCATCTTAAAGCAATTTTTGCTTTTTCATACACCACTGTTTGTCTTTGCCTCTTAATAAACTTCCTTCTCTCGCTCTCTCTCTGTAAGAGTTAATTATTTCCTGAATGAAAGTTTACCCAATATGAATATGATCTGTTATCCAGAAACCCATTATCCAGAAAATTTTGAATTATGGAAAGACCGTCTCCCATAGACTCCAATGTATCCAATTAATCCAAATATTTTAAAATTATTTCCTTTTTCTCTGTAATAATAAAACAGTATATTGTACTTGATCTCAACTAAGCTATAATTAATCCTTTTTGCAAGCAGAACCATTCTATTGTTTTTATTTAATATTTACATGATTTTATAGTAGACCTAAGGTAAGAAGATCCAAATTACAGATCCTTTATCTGGAAAACCCCAAGTCCCAAGCATTCTGGATAACAGGTCCCATACCTGTATGTCAGTATCACATCTTCAAGCTGCACAAATGAAACAGCATCTACTTTGACAATTAGCATGTCCAACAGCAGTAAGAGATGCAAAAACCTATTTTTCGCTCTTTGTGACCCATCTTACACATGATAAATAAAACCTATCTGACTTGTATAAGATGCTGTGCTCATTTATAACAAAGGGCTAGCACACATGCCAGGTTACATAAGCCTATAAATAGAGATGCGTACAGCCAGAACATGTTTTTTCCTGTCAGGTGATAAGTGACTGACATACAGAACAACACCAAATGTTTGTCAATGAATATAAAAGCATTCATATAAAATATGCCAAATCAATATGATGCATTATTAGCTCACTAACTTCACTTTTCAGGATATAAATTAACTGTTGCCTACTTGTTGAATTAGTATATATAGATTTATTTGTACATCATACATTTAGGGGGTTATGTGAAATAAGGTGCAATGTTTGCTGCAGTTCCTGCTAATTGGCTGCTATGGGTTTTTGCACCTGGACAAACTTTGTGTCTTTTATTACTTTTCATATGGGGGTATGGGGAGAGTTGATATACGTCACTGACAGCTACCTCAGCAAACTGAGCATCAAGATAAAATAGTAGGAAAAAGGCAAAAATATCCAAACATCCAGTAAGCTCTAACTGAGAGGTTACTTACCTAGAGCACAGTTAGTGCACAAGTACTCTCCTTATTGCTCATACAAATAGTACTTCTGTCCTTGCCAGATGGAAAATTCAACAAGAGGGGCTGAGTGTAGACCTGTACTTACCGCCTGTTTTGTGATGCAAAGACCTGCAGCAATTCTTCTGTGTACATACATGGTGGATTGTGCCCTTTCTGGCACCCTCGCCTATCATTAAAAATTTGTGTTGGACTGGGGTGTCCAAGGGCCCCCAGGCTCAAGCTTTATACATGATGATGCCAAATCTGCTGTATTCCCACCCACTGCACAAACCACATATCTTTATATTTCTGCTTAAGGCCCCAATCACAGGGGGAGTGGGCCCACACTTGTATAGGAGCAAGCCTGGCTCACTAGATTTTTTCCGGTGTCCCACTGGCTCAGTCTGATTCTGACCATATTTAAGCATAAACTTGTCATGAATGGATACAATGTCGGACTGGCCAACTGGGATACCATGAAACCTCCCATTGGGCCCAGGTGTCAGTGGGCCCTCTTGTTTTTAAACATTTGGCCAATTTCATGGTCATTCCTTATTCTTTATGGGAATAAAATGCATAATAATGGAAGAATAGAGTATAGTAAATAGAAATAAAAGACTAGGAGAATAAAGAGGTTGAGTGAGGATAGGAGAAATAACAGTTTGGAAAGTGGGCCTATAGTCCACGGTCTACTACAGCAAGGTCCGCACTCTCAGGACTTATAAAATCATAATATTTATTATAAATGACTAACGTTTCGGCTAGGTCCCTAGCCTTTCTCAAATATATATAGCGCAAACTTACTCCTGTCGTTTTGGATCCACAACTCTTAAATTGTGATAAAGGGGAATGTGGGGTTTAAGATTTTGCCAAGCTTTATACCTGTAGCACACTTAGAGGCAAATTTACTATTATTCCCCAAAAAATATTATTTTTCCCTCGATATTCGATTAGCATTCGATTTTCGAAAGCTAATCGAATAGTATTAGGCTACCTTTTTATTCGATCGTCGATCATTCGACGATCATTCGAATGAATTATTCGTTCATTCGAATGATTCATACGATTCGAACGATCAAAGACTTCGATCGTACGAATCCTATTCGATTAGGACTTCAGAAGTCTATGGGAGTGCTCCCATAGGCTTCTATTGCAATTTGGTAGGTCCAATCTGCCAAAGTAGGCAATCAAATAAACTTAAAAAATTAAATCCTTCACTGATCGAATGATTGAATATTCGTTCATTCGAATGTATTCAATCGTTCGACCATTCGCTATTCGATGATTCAATGCATATTCAACCAAACGAATAAATCCTACGTACGAAATTTGTTCTAACTTCGATCTATTCACGTGAATTTAGTACATCGGCCCCTTAATGTTCATACCTGTAAGACTGTTGGGTAATGTAGTCCCCTGTGCCATCCACTACAGTACAGAGGAACTTGTTAATACTAACAGGAAGGAAGGGATTTTCTCCAGCCTATGATAAAGGAGAGAGTCTGTGTCCTTCCCCCACAACCAGGAAGAGAAAGAGGATTCAGGAGGAACAGGAAGAGGAGGAACTAGAAATTAAGGTGAGGTTCTGATAGATCCAGAGACTGATAGTTTGCGTTCCAGCCTGCTGAGTGACCAGCTATAGAGAGAGACTACTATTAACCTGCAAGGGGACTGAAGTGAGCAGTCTGCTTGCAGTTATTTGCTGCTGTTCCCTGGAGGAAGTTTTGTTGTCAGATGTCCATTGTGATCCAGGAGTCAGCCATCTTGATAAGGAGAAAGCCACAATGTGGAGAGAAGCAAAGTTCCATCTCAACTGTAAGTTGCACTGCCATCTTGTGTGCCTGGTTACTGGGGATTTAGGATGTCACCGGGTTAAGGAAAGCAGACTCATATACACTACTGCCAACAAGGGTGCGCTGCATAACTTTGTCTTAGGCTAAAGCATGGGTCAGTATTACAGCTGGGAGGGGAAGCATGCACCATTGTAGTTCAGAATTTAGCCAGGGGGTGTCAGGGTCCCATAGTTTTGATAAGGGGAAGCCATAACTTAAAGAGCTACGTAATATGTTGGCACTATAGAAATACATGTTAATAATAATCACATACTCATGTCTCATTTGGAGCAGAAAAGGCATAGAACAGAGTTAGGTTCCAGTAGGTTAAGCAAGGGACAAGACAAATTTGCTATAGCTCACTGTAGGAGTGAGAGACCAGACTAGGGTAGATAATAGACCAGCCAGAAGCTCCAGAAAGGAGGCCAGTTGGGTCAGTACCCTGAAGGGCTGTAAGACTTACCAGCAGGATCCTGGGTGACTTGGGCCACAAATGCTGTCATTACATCCAACAGCAATACGTCCAGCGTCATTATGTCTGGTGTCATTCTGGCCAGCATCATTACGTCCAACATCCTTACGGTCAGCGTCATTACGTCCAGTGTCATTACGTTTGGTGCCAAAACCTCCCTTTAAATAGATACTCAAGGATTTCCACAGTGTTTGGTTATAATCCTAGCTTGTGATTTTGATCTACTGTGTATGACCTCTGCTTGTTATTAAGCTTGAACTCTGCCTGAACTGACATCAGCCTGTCTGACCACTCATCTTGAACGCAACCTGAATCGACCCTGGCTTTTCCTACCACTATACTTGAACTCCGGCTGAATCAACCTCTGCCTGTCTACTCACTCCACTTGAACGATGCCTGCTCCAGACTTGGCTTGGCTTGTTTTGGTTATGCTCTTCTGCTTGCCCCACATTACTCAGCTCCGTTCCACTTCTGGGTGCTGCTGTGCTTGTGGTGTGGTGCATGAGATGCTTCTCACATCCTCAGCTCCTCCTACCAAGTAATTGTTACAGGTGCCATTGCCATCAATACAAGGGCTCAAATGGTTTGACTTAGCAATAAACAGACTGATGGAGTAATACACCACTGTGAACTTAGCCTAGTACTTGGGATTGTTTTGACAAGGCAGTGAACGCTACCTTTTTGGTGGTGTTGCAAGCACTATGGGGCAGATTTACTAAAAGGCAAAGTGACTAACACAAGCGAAAATTCACCAGCGTGACGTAATTTAGTCACTTTGCCAATTTACTAATGAGCACAGGTACCCCTTCGCAAGAAGTAATGTTCAGATTTTACTGAACGTTATCTCTTGCGCCAGACTTGCCTTCGCCAGTTCAGACCAGAGTAGATAGGAGTACATAGGAGTACATAAAAAAAAGTTGAAAAAAACGCTAGGTTCTTTTCATATTTACAGGGTGATAGGCTGCAAAAGATAGAATTTTTTTTTTTGGGTATCCGGCATCCCACCTACATTTCCTAATATGGAACATAAACGATACAGTGGGCACATGTGTAGGGCAATATAACAACTATATTTTATTAAGGGTTCCCAGGCTTGTGTATTGTTATATCTTTGTTTTAACTTTAACTTCCCACTGTATTCAAATTAGGCAACACTAGCACAACTTCACTTTGCTTGACGAAGTAATGCTAGCCCAACTTCGCCACCATTTGGCACCCTGGACACAACTTTAGTGAATTAACGTTGTCTGAGCAAATTTTCTCCTGGTGATGTGTTGCAGATGGCTTTGAAGCAGACGCTGGCAAAGTTGCACTCTTTAGTGAATTTGCCCCTATGCCTGTATTTGTGTAATTAACAACTAATGAGAGTAAGAACAGTAACATCTGTAACAGCACCCACAGAGAAATTGTTTAATATTTGTCCAACTGACACCCAAGTATTTTGAAAGATCTGTTTTGTGATGGGATACAGCGTAGCTAGTCCTTCCTCCAACAGTAGAGCAAGGGCCTACCTGAGAGCAACACATGCCTTACTGGGAGTTGCAGGGAATAGAGACCCATTTGGCTTGGATCTAAGTTAAGTACCCTCATGTCCAAAACCTGTTACATATAGTGTACTATAATTATATTTCTATATCGTAGGAAGGTTTCTTTTGGAGTAAATAGATACCACATTCAGAAGGTTCCAAAGACCTAATCAGATTGATAACTTTAAAATTGCTTATATGACACACTAAATTACAGCTCACTTTTTTTTTGTTATTTATGTTTTATTTGCAAATTTTTTTTAAACAAAGCACTTTGTGATACGTATAAACATAAAAGTAGTACATTTGTCTCATGTTAGTGCAAAATAACATTAATAGAAAAAAGAATAGAAGGGGCTCCCGTGGGAGCAAAGGAGAAAGGAAAAGAAAGAATTACATTGTATTGCAACAGGCATTTGCATGGGTTGTATTGACTATGGTAAGCTGTATAGATATTGGGAAGCAAATTTAGCAATGAGAGGGTGGGCTCAGGCTTGGAGATAGAGTCAGCTATGAGGCCAAAGGAGCATGAGTATCATGATATATTATAATATGGGGTGAACTGCGCAAGGGTCTCTGTGCCTGCTACGAGGCCAAGCCCCTAAGTTCCCACAACGACCAGACTTTGAGGGAATAATCCATCCTGTTTTGCATATAGGCAATGTTTGACTCAAATAGTCTGTTGCTGTTAACTCTCCGGATGATTTCGGGCTTAGATGGTGGTGTTGAGTCTTTCCATCTGGAGGCAATTGCTAGGCGTGTAGCTGTTAAGATCTGATTCTTTAGAGCCTGACCGATTCTGCGTAATTTAGGGATGGGTTTACCAAGCAGGAGAACACTTGGGTCTAATGGGACAGGACGGGCTATTATCCAGCTGATGAGATCTGCTACCTCTTTCCAGAGTTGTTGTATGGGGGGACAGTCCCAAAAAATGTGTGGGAGTGTGCCTTGGGCCCCACAGTTCCTCCAGCAAGCAGGAGAATGATTTGGAAACAGTTTGTGCAGGTGATCAGGTGTGTAGTACCAGAAGTTTAGGATTTTAAAGATGCTCTCCTTTTGACGCACACAAGAGACCATTCGCCTAGCGTTGTCCCAAAAATAGGGACCAGTCTTCAGCTGTCAATGGGTGTGGTAGTGCCTGATCCCATTTGTCCATGTATTTATGTCCGCTGCCAGCAGTTCAAAGGCCGTGAGGCGGTTTGCTTTGGCACACGCGATGTAGGGTCCCAAAAAATGTCGAATTTGGAAGTATTCGAAAAGTCTGATGGGTGTCTGTGGGAACTTTTCCTGGATTGTTTGGAGAGGCAGGATCTCATACGTGAGGGGATTGAGCAGGTCCCGGAACTTAAAAAAGTGAGAGTTGGACCATTTTGTGTAGAAGGACGGTTCCATTCCTGAGGGAAATGCAGGATTTCGCAGAAACGTGGTTAGAGTTGACTTGGGAGAACTTAAGTTGTGTTTGAGCCTGGTTTTATGCCATATTGAACAGGTGAGTCGAGTTGCAGAAAGGGCAGAGGTGGGGATCTAGGCAGAGTCTGAGTGGTCCCAAATGCAAGCATTTAAATGAAAATCGTTAGTCAAGACATTTTCAATATGACCCCAACTAGTGTGTGAGGTCCAGTTAGACCAGGCCAATAGCTGTCTCAGATGTGCAGCTTCATAGTATTTTTGTAGGTCCGGGACGCCCAAGCCTCCCTGTCTAAGTGGTTTCAGCAAGACAGATTTAGCAACTCTGTGGCCTCGGTGAGCCCAGGTAAATTTATGGAATTGAGATTGGATATCCTTAAATGTAGCTGCAGGGATAGCCACTGGGAGAGTCTCAAATAAGTACAGATATTTAGGTAAAATAGATATCTTTAAAGCTGCTACTCTGCCTAACCAGGAAATTGTGTATTTGGACCAGTTTTCCAGTAAGCTCTTTGTGTGTTCGATAAGTGGTTTGAAGTTTAGATTGTATGTTTGACTTAAGTCGGCTGGGATCTGGGTGCCTAAGTAGGTGATAGAGCAGTCTTTCCATTTATAATTGTAAGCGGCCTTCAAAGCATCTAGAGTTCTTTGTGGGATACTTAAGGGGAGGGCCTCAGTTTTATCAACGTTTAATTTATAGCCTGAAAGGGTACTATATGTGCTTATCAATTGGTGAAGGTTTGGTAAGGATACCAGGGGGTTGGTAATGGTGAGCAGGACATTGTCGGCGAAGAGGGCTATTTTATAGTGAGTTTTCCCTACTGGGACTCCCTTTATGTCTGGATGGCGGCGTATAGCAGCTGCCAGAGGTTCTATGCTCAAGGCATAGAGCAGGGGGGACTAGGGTGCAGCCTTGTCGCATACCATTAGAGATTGGAATGGGTTTACGCGATTGACCAGGGAGCTTGAGATATGCTGAGGGCGTACTGTATAGGTTATAGATGGCAGCAAGATAAGGGACCGATAGATTGAGGTGTTCCAGCAGAGAAAGCAAGTAAGTCCAGTCCAGTCTATCAAATGTCTTCTCAGCGTCTAGGCTGAGGATTAAGGATTGGTCTCCTCTCCTCTGGAGAATCTCAATCAGGTCAAAGGTGCGTCTGGTGTTATCACCTGCTTGTCTGCCTAATATAAAGCTGACTTGGTCCCTGTTGATCAGTCCTGGCAAAATGGGGGCTAGTCTGTTTGCTAGTAGTTTAGAGAACAGCTTTAGATCAGTATTTAGTAAGGCTATGGGCCTATAATTGGGGCATATGGTGGGGTCTTTCCCTTCCTTCTGGATCAATGTTAAATAGGAAGTTAGGGTCGTGGAAGGGATAGGGTTGCCTTGGAGATATAGGTTAAAGAGTTGGACCAGGTAAGGTAAAAGTATGTGTTGGTATAGTTTGTAATATTTGTAGGGTTGGCCGTCAGGTCCCGGTGATTTCCCATTGGGTGTTTGCTTAAGTATGGTTGTGAGTTCTTCTATAGTAATATTGGTATTTAGAGAGAAAATGTCATCCTCAGAGAATTTGGGGAGTTTGAGAGATTCCAGAAATTTTGTGATCCGTTCCTTGTGGGTTACTTTGTTTGTGTATGTAGGGGTCAGGTTATACAATTTAGAGTAATATTCGAAAAATTTCTTTTTATGGGCCGATAGGGCAATAAGGTGACCTCTGATGGTAGCTTTATGGGCCACCCATAACGTGGCTAAGGTATCGACAGATCCCTCATTAAGTTTAAAATAGTCTTTCAGCTTGGCTTCTTTGTCTTTAAAGGCTTCTGAGTCATGTAGGAGGGTTTCATTAAGACGCCAGTGAGTTTCCCTTGGAGGGGGCTTAGATAGTTCCAAAGTGAGGGTGATAGGGCATGATCGGACCATGAAATTGGGAGAATATTTGAGGAATATCGTAAGTGGAGGCAAGGATGCGATATAAAGAAGTAGTCAATACGGGAATGAGTTTTATGTACCGGGGAATAGAAAGTGTATTGTCTGTCTGTTGGGTGTTTGGTACACCAGGCATCGAATAGATTGTCTAAAGAGCTTGGAAAGGTTGTGAGCAGCCTGGTCAGGTGACGGATGTGATCTGTCCGAGAGTTGAGAATAGGTTAGGTTAAAGTCCCCTCCCATGATGGTGTAAATAGGGGTTTGGCTTTGCATATGATTTTACGTATAAAATGGATCTGTTTCCTGTTCGGGGAGTATATATTTAGGAGCATTACTGGTAATTGGGCGTATGTCCCTGTTAACAGTAAATAATGACCATTAGGATCAGGGAGAGCCTGGTCAACTGAGAATGAGCAGTCCTTGTGAATAAGAATGGCCACACCTGCCTTTTTATGTGGGCCTGAGGAATAGAAGCTTTTGGGATAAAATTAGGAGGTAATTTTGCCCAAACCACTTGCAGGGAAGTGGGTCTCTTGGACGAAAGCAATGTCTGCTCGGGTGTTGTTTAGTTCTTTCAATAAAAGGTATCGCTTATGGATACTGTTTAAGCCTTTGGCATTCATGGAGATTAGTTTAGCCATAGGTCTTAGGGGTAAATAGTTGCTTATTCAGGTATAGCCCATGTATAGAATCGGAAGAGAAGTAAAGTTGTCCAGGCTCTCCCCTCCCCCTACATACACGATACAATATCAAAGAAACAAGTTTTAGGTGCCTTGTGGGGTAGTCCTCCCACACCGTCTCATTGCTATCAAAATAGTAGTGCATGGAAATATAATGCCTGCATGTGGTAAATAACAGTATCAATAACATTAGAACTGAAAACATATTCAAATAAGTAAAACAATTAAAGAATACAAGGAAAAAATGGAGAGAGAAACAAAATATAGAGAGAATGTAGGTTAACTTGAGTTGGCTTGAGGTGCGCCAACAGTAGAGCCGTTAGAACAGAAATAGCCTGTAGTAAGTAAAAGGTACAAGGCGCAGATTTGAGGTCTGCGACTCCGGAGGGGCAAGACAGGCTCCTCCAGGGGGGGTATGATCTCTGTGCCCTGGCGGAAAGCCGTCCAAAATAGGTAGTGCTTGAAGCAGAAGGGTCTGCGTCCGATCCAGAAGATCCAATGTGTTAAAATGGAGACCTAGGGGGTCAGGGTAGAATATTTTCAGGTGTCCCGGAGTGAAGAGAGGCTCAGATGGAACCTTGGCGGGGTGGTGTTGCTGCTGACAGTGGCCCATTGAGGCTTGATGGGGGAAGCCGGGTGAGCCTGAGTCGCCTTGCCGTTCGCCCCAGGTGGCTCTTTGGTGGGAAGGCCAAGCGCCTTTAAGAATCTGTCTGCATTCTGGGGGTTGTGCAGAATGTATGAGTGGCCTGCACGATTGACAACCAGCTTGAATGGCAACCCCATCTGTAGGGAATCCCATGCTCTCTAAGCTTTTGTGTGAGGGGTCGTAGTTCCCGCCTCTTACCCAGAGTGATAGGGGAGAGGTCTTCAAAAATCTGGATCTTATGGTTACGAAAGTCCAGAGTGTTGATGGATCTCGTGGTTGCCAATATGGCCTCCCTGCCTTGGTAGTAGTGGAAGCAGGTTACGATGTCCCACAAGGGCTTAGGAGAGGATGGCTTGGGGCCTAGGGCACGATGGGCCCTATCAAATCTCCACATGGTGACTGGGATATCTGGACAAATCTGGGTGCAGAGGTCTTTGAGGTAGTTGGGAATCTCTGAAGGTGTCACCTCCTCTGGGATCCCTCTGAATCTCAAGTTTTGTCTGCGGGACCTGTTTTCCAGGTCCTCGCATATGCTCCGCAATTGAGAAATGTCCTCCCGAAGTGTGGCATTGTCGTCCTCAACATTCATGAGGCGTTGAGCCAAATCATCGGTAAAATTTTCTAATTTATCTGTGCGGACCCCAATATCAGTGACCTCCCTCTGTATCTCTTTAATCGCTGCATTGACTGCTGCAGAGACAGTTTGTGTAATGGTGGAGGTAAGGGCCTTCTGCAAGTAGTAGAGCTTCTCAGCCAGTATCTGTGCTGTCACGGGCTGCTCTAATGGGTGCTCGGTATGCAGAGCATCTGTGGGTGAATGTTGTGGGGATTGGTGCTCAGGGGTCGAGGCAGGCGATGTATTCACTGAACCGATGGGTGAAGTATCTGTACGGAGCGGTTCTGAAGGTGCGTCATCGGATCCGGCGCCATCTTGAGAGCTCTGTGATATGTCCCGGCCAGGAGTTTTATGTAAGAATGGCGACATGGTGGTGCGTTGTGCACGGGTCCCCCTTCTCCCCATGCTGCTGTGTTTTAGGAAGATGACCCGAGCTGCGTGTCGGCGTGGGTAATAGCTTATGTTCGGGCTGCTTTGGATCAGATAGACGGAGCTCCTAGCACAGGCGTCTGTTCTCCACCATGGCTAAGGACCGCCCCCTACAGCTCACTTTTAACACTGACAACACTGTGTTGCTGGTGTTTTTGGTACTGTAAACTTAATAGAGAAGAAAGAAAATCTTTTACTTAGGCTTTACTGTTAGGCCAAATTATTTTTTTTTAATTAATTACAGCCCTTTAAAATGTACATGACTTTTCACATGAATAAATTACTACAAAAACTAGAGACTGATTTCCACATTTCTAGTGGCAATGTATTTTAATATCCTGCAACATACCATTCAGGCTATCTTTAGATATAGCAATAAAATGTGGAAATGTATCATATTTATCAGTGTGTCTGTGAATACCGCTTATCACAGAACGAGGTTCTTTTTTTCTTGCAAAAAAAAACTGAAATGCTTCAGCATAGCATTTGATCAAAACATCAAGAAATATAAATCAGCCACTAGTGAACATTGATTTTATTTTCCAGGTGCTGTTTTTCATTGAATACGCTTTATATAAAGATGATTAATGTATTGATGTGGGGCTCTTGTTTATGAAAAGACAATGATTCTATTGGAAATACAGCACAAGATACCCTGCAGTGTTTGGTTTCATGAATATCATTTATACATTCAATAGTCTGGCTTCTTCTGCTAGATATTCAGTGAAACTAGAACTGTGGCAACTGGCTAATATACCACTATATACTTGCTCAGATTATAGCAAGGCTATTATAATTGTTAGCAAAATTGTTGTAATATTCAAATCAGAGCAATTGCGAGAGGTTTCCTAAAAAGTAAACGTTTGGCAACTGGGACTGCAGTACAGCATGTTTATATGCTGCTGCCAACTTCCAGGCGAAGCAGTATGTAAAGACAAGAGTAAATATTTGATAAACTCTTTAAAAAGTAAGTTTTTTGGAAATTAACAGGAAAAATAAATATGCTTGAAACTTGGGAACTGGAAAAGAATGAATGATTCAGGCTGCAGAATGATACCCAATGACAAAACTAACATGCATGTTTAGTTAGACTAGGTATTCTTTTTGTATTTCCTGGAATAATTCTGATTAATTTACTATATGTGTGACGTCCCAGAGCAGGGGACTGGTTTATGGGCACATAAGAAGCACACAGGCAGGTAACAGTACTAGTAAACTTTAATAACAAGCAGTCCCTTTATGCATCTGGTAGGGAACAACTGCTCAACAGGAGCACAAGTCAGTGTGTATTTGTGGCCTGGTACTATCAGGCAGCATCCTGGCCCAGGCAACAGTCTCACACAAGATTCTCATATAAGATTCACCTCTAGTCTCTTTCAGGTAGTCCAGCAAGAAGGTATGCCAGTATGGGTATTCCAGCTGCACTTGTGTATAACAGAGTAATAGATTTACAGTCCAGTAACATAACATGGGGTGCAGCTCTGAGGAATCACAGTCCAAATGGAGGGGAGCTTATCCCGCTCTGTTGTAAAGCCACCAGGCAGCAAGTCTTTCCTGCAACTACTTCCCCAGCAGGCACTCCCACTTCCTCCTGACCTCTCTGAGCAAACAGCTTCCTGTCCATGTGACCTCTCAGCACCACCCCTTTGAGCCTGCAGCTTTCAGCATTATCAAAGATCTTGTCACAATATGTGCAAAATTGAAACGTAGCTTTTAAAGTAGAAATCAACCCCATAATGTATATCCCCTTTACCCCCTCTCTCCCCCCCCCCGCCTACCTGGTACCCTGGGCCTACCTGGTCCTGTCCAGAGGAGTTCACAGCAGCCATCTTTTCTCCTTCCTTCCTCATTCTGTAGTGAGTGGTGTTTTCGGCCCATGCACAGTTGGAGTAATCCTCCGGTGCAGAGGAACTGTGCATGCACAGAAAGTCACGACAATTTCTGTTTTTTTTTTGGAAAAGTCTGTGACTTTCTGTGCATGCGCAGTAACTCAGCATCGGAAGATTACTCCGCTCTCCACAGGATGAAAACCGAAGAAGAGAAGATGGCTTCTGTGAACTCCACTGGACAGAACCTGCATGGAGGAGTAAGTAGGAAGTTAGGAGTATTTGCCCAGGGTAGCATTTAGTCCAGGGGGGGGGGGGGCATCTATTTAGGATAGGGGAAGGGGGATATAAATTATGGGATTGAATTCTCCTTTAAAATAGCAACCAGTCAGATCTTTTCTTAAAGTTTCTAATTTGCAGTTGCTACTGGTATCTGTATTTGTGCGGTGTAGCGCCTGTTAATGTCCATAAATGATCTTCTGTTGTATTATGAATGAAACCAATAAAACATTGCAAAAAGGAGGTCATATATAAACATGGGCAGAGAATTTATGCAGTTCAGAATACTTTTACAGTGAGTAAACAATGCAACTCACACATCTTTCGTGGGTGCACAAGTATATCATCTAGGGAACCTGTGTCTGTAACAATAATGCATTTAGTATAAAGCAATCCTCATCTTATTGAAAATGATATTTATAAGTGTATTCTAAATCTAAAATCCATTCATATCTGGGCTTTTTCATTTGATGTGCTAAATTTATACAAAAGAACATATTGTTATTTAATTATTATAGAAGTAAACATTTCTATTAATAAAAATTAAAAGTAGCTTGCGTCCTGCTCATGTGTTCATCATGCTTTTTTTCTAATGAAGGATAAGCATTTATTATACTGTAGATAGTGAATATAGTGCCCCTATTCCATGGCCATATAAAAGTCATGCTTTTATGCAGGTCACAGAACTCAGAGGTTACTTATAATATCCTCATATGTTGTGTACAAGTTTGTTATTTATATGTACATATGAGTCATTTAACAGGTCACAGTTTATATTTTTTGAATTTTAGTTAGGGGGGTACATTACACAATATACAACTCAAAAATACAATTCATTCATAATGTGCTTTCTCTCTTGCATACCCTTCAAGACTCAACTCCCTCCTCCATATATTCAGTGGCAAAACTAAACAAGAGTCAATGAGGGCCTGCTGAGAGAGGTGGTCTGGGGGGACCACCTCTCTCAGCAGACCCAAAAACCCTACTCATCCAGTGTGCAAACTGTTACCCACTGTTCCTGCTTCAATGTTGGTACAAGGCTGTGCTGTTGTGGGTGATGGGGGATTCATGGGTGTAGGAGGTTAATGGTGTGCCTCCTCCACTGATTCTTATAAATTCAGTGTTGCCAAATGCAGGCAGTTCTGAATTCACTGGAGGAGCATCTGGTCTTTAATGCCAATTTTTTAATGATCAGTATAAGTGCGAAAAATGTTGTGGATTACACTTATTTTTTATACTTTGCAGCCTTACACTGCACTCGATAAACAACCCCTAGCAAGTTTTTTGGGGGATCACAAAAGGGACAAAAGTTGCCTATTTTCAAACTAAGTTAACTATGTAACTGTCAATCATCCATTGAGAGCAGTGAAGATGTGGAATTCTCTCCCTGAATCGGTTGTACAGGCTGATACATTAGATAGCTTTAAGAAGGGGTTGGAAGTCAGAGTTATGGAAGATTGCTCATAGTACAAATTGATCCAGGGACTAGTCCAATTGCCATTTTGGAGACAGGAAGGAATTTCTCCCCTTCTGAAGCAAATTGGAGAGGCTTCAGATTGGGTTTTTTGCCTTCCTCTGGATCAACTAGCAGTTAGGCAGTTTATAAAAAAAAAGTTTAAAGGTTGAACTTGATGGGCATGTATCTTTTTTCAGCCTAACTTACTATGTTACTATGGTAGGCAATTTGATTCCATCACAGATACCAAACTTCCCTTTCTTTTAATAACAATGGACACATCTCTCCGACAGCCCTTCAATGATGTGGAGCATCACGCTGTGAAGCCCCATGCTCCAGCTGCCCCGCATTCCAGTAGGCCTTCCATGCTCCAGCAGCCCAAACACATTGTGGAGCACTTCGACGCTGTGGAGCCCACATTCCGGCAGCCCATCCGTGCTGTGGAGCCCCACACTCTGGCAGCCCTTCCACACTGTGGAGCCCGCACTCCAGCAGCCCAAACACATTGTGGAGCCCCACGCTCGGCAACCCTTCCACACTGTGGAGCTCACGCTCCAGCAGCCCAAACTCATTGTGGAGCACTTCCACACTGCGGCCAGCAGCCCATCCACACTGTGGGGCCCTGCACTCCGGCAGCACTTCCATACTGTGGAGCCCTGCACTTCGGCAGCTCGGTAGTGTGGAGCCTGTGCTCCTGCAGCCCCTCCACACTATGGAGCCCTCGCTCCAGCATCGTAAACACATTGTGGAGCATTTCTGTGCCATAGAGCCCACGCTCCTGCAGCCCTTCCACGCTGTGGAGCACCTCAGTTTGGCAGACGTTCCACTTTGTGGAGCCCCTCGCTCAGGCACCCCAATCACACTGTGGAGCACATCCCTGATGTGAAGCTCCAGCAACCCTTCCATGGGGGCTAGCATTTTGCCAGGGAGTTAAGTGATCAGCTTAACTATAGTAAACTTAACTCTCTCTCTGTGTCACAAAATACCCATATGATATAATACTGGGGGTTGTTAATTCTTTATATTTGCCCAGATACAGTGAAATTGCCCAATGAAACCCCCAATTGTTATTCCAGCTGACTGGCGTGAAACTGCAAGCGACTTTGTGCTAAGTATACAGTAGTATTATTATTATCTTTTGCAGGCAATATGGATTCATGCAAAATTTATGAAGTGAAATGTCCCCTTTTCCCAGAGAGGATGCTTGCCAATAATCAAACACCATCAAGCACCATCCACCTTCCTGGACTACCAGACATTGCGCCACCCAAATGCTAGGGGTCAGGTGGGGAAGTGTAACCAAACAGCCACTTGACACTCTACCCCTGCCGGTTACCTGTTGGCTACTCAGCTCAATCAACTCTGACCATAGCCCCCCAAGGCATACTTTCCAACATTGTTCTAGTTGCAAGCCACAGGCACTGCGAGACCTATTGTATGTTGGTGTTGTCTGCTATAAAAATATATGCAAAGTGAAGCCTTCTGAAATCAGAAGGTATTTACATGTCTCATGCCATACATATAGCACTGCCTAGATATCAAAAATGAGAGTTTTATTACTCCCATAATGCATCATGGGCGGAGACATGTAAATCAACATAAAAATATATATACTGTATATGCACACACCCTTAAATACAGTAATCTACATCCGGTCCAAGCTACAATAAACAGTAGCTGCTTTATACTTACCACTCGGTATCTGGAAACCTACTAGACATTCTAACAGAGGATTACTATGTGTAGGTTCTATCAGCAGTAGTAGCAGATTGTCCCCTGAGCAGGAGCTGAAATCAGTAACTCAATAAAGCCCAGTAATATAAAGGTCAAAATATGATAAAAGGCTGCTGCATCAATTAACTATATCTTTAGAAATACCATACAATGTGCTGATTTCTGAAAGCAACACCCAGAAAATGTACCCCGTATACTACAACTCTCTGTATCCTCTAATCAGGCTGACTTCCATGCTGCCTGAGTGATAGTTTGACTGACTGCTGTAGAACAGCAAATAAACAGTAAGATACTAACACCTCAAAGCTAGCTGTATAGTGAGGGGTGAATGTGTATATACTGCTTAACCTTATGTAAAAGAGAGAGCTCTGACTCATGTCCCATGATAAACTCACAGGGGGAACTGTCTTATCACATTAGAACTACTTTGCCCTATGCGCACAGTGTGCAGTCTCTATAGGGTATAATGTCAGGGCAGCTGGAATGTTATCCAAACAAGTATATGGCTATCCTACAGACTAGTGATGGGCGAATCGAGTCGCGCTGATGTTTTGTCGCGCGCTCAAGTTGACGCGCACTTATATTGACTCGTGTCAGAATAGTTTTGACGCACAATGCAATGTGATAAAACTGCCATGTGAAATGCATACCCCCAACGGTCCCTTTTTTTGGAGGGACATTCCCTCTTTTGACAGCGCAACCTGCAGTCCCTCATTTCATTTGTATTGGAAAGTCCCTCTTTTCTCTGCATGGAATAGCCAGAAAAAGAAACAAAGTTTCTAACTTAATTGGCTTTTGGCAGAGAGCCTAGAAGAACAGCTAACAGGTGCAAAAAAGATGCTTTTTAAGAATTTTGATGGAAAAAAATTATGTCCCTCTTTTTACTTCCAAAATGTTAGGAGGTATGGAAATGTGAAAAAAAAATTGTAAAAAATGGCATCTTTTGCTTTGTGTGTGAATGTGCTGAATAGCATTGGAGTCAATGAGAAGAGCAATTTACACGTGTTTCACTTAGTATACACACATGCCCTGCATTGTTAGTGGACTCTTATCTTTTAAAAAGAAAAAAAAGGCCTCCCATTTTGCCAGCTTCTTAAAACCATCTGTGATTATTATTTAAAATAGTGAAAAATGAAAAAGGCATATTTTAATATATATTCATGTATTTTTAAAAATATTTTTCACTGCACAGATTGTGCTATTTTAAAGTGAAGCGGCGAACTCAACGTGCGATGAAACGAGACGCGCTGTGAAACGAAACATGCAGCGAATTTTTGTGAGCATTTCGCCGAAACTTTCGCTATCGGCCAATGCCAGAATTTCCCCGCGAATTCGCCTAGGGCGAATTTATTCGCCCATCACTACTAGAGACTCAATATAGATATATGGCATCAGTAACAGGCTGCTGAATTAAGTAACTATATTTATAGAAATACAGTGCAATATGACAACTTAATAAAGCAAAGAAAATGTCTGTATTCAGGCTGCTCTACTCCCAACTGAGCCCCACTGTCCTCATTGTATACTCAAAATACAGCTCTCTGTATACTCCAACTACATCTCTGTGTATACTCTAATGAGTTGCAGTAGCAGCGGCTCAATGTCACAGGCTGGATTTCTATATAATACAGAATGTGCCTGTTGGGCCAGGCTGACTGCCATGCTGCCTCAGTGTCTACAGTGAGATTAACTGCTGTAAAACAGCAAATAAACAGCAAGAAACTTCCCAAATCGTTCTCCCTTATTTTTCTACCTGCTCAGAAGATAAGGAAGTAAACTGCTTCTTCCCCTGACATCACATCTTTGTCTATATAACAACATGTGACCAAGTTAAACTAGTAGTCTTTTTGGATTATATTAAAATCAGCAGATCAGAAACAGCATAATGTTATTTAAAGTGCTTACACAGCAATATGTGCCATTGCCCACAACTACACTTAGGGGCAGATTTAATAAATTCACCCAAAAAATATTTGTTTTTCCTCGATATTCGAAAATCGAATGCTAATTGAATAGTTTTAGGCTACCCTTTTTTTCGAAATTCGATCATTCGACGATCGAATAACGATTGTTCGATCATTCGAATGAATTATTCGATCATTCGAATAATTTGTACGATTTGAACGATCGAAGACTTCGATAGTACGAATCCTTTTCGATCAGGACTTAGCCTCAGAAGCCTATGGCGAAGTAGGCAGTCGAATAATTTAAAAATTTTAAATCCTTCAATGATTGAATGATCAAATATTCGATCATTCGAATCTATTCAATCATTCGATCGTTCGCTATTCGACGATCGAATAAGCCTAAATAAGCCTATTCAGGTGAATTTAGTAAATCGGCCATTTCACATTTTAGGTCCTGACTCAAGAACTCATAGTATTTTGTATTTACTTGTTCTGTGTCAGTAGCTGACTGCGGAGGTGAATATCAGTCCTATTTTAATCTGTAAGAAAATAGCTGGAGGTGACATAAACTTTCATGTAGTACCACTGTATACATATACAAATAATCAAGGCTCTTGACCCTGTCTATGATCATACAACTAAGTACAAACTTGACATTTGGAATCTTCATGCCCCTCATAGCCTTTGCTGTTCTTGTTTTCTGTTTCAATAATTTGTCAGAGATAGAAAAAAAAATTAAAATGAAGGAAAGGAGCATGAATGATTACTGCTGTCAAGCTAAAATAATGTATTTAGAGAAATCCATAAATTTGTTATTTGTGGCATTTTAAAACAAAGCAAGGCACTCATTGGACGTGTCAGCCAATGTTACAAGAAAAACAATGTAAATATTTTTATTACACATGAACCCACTGGTTGCTACTCTGGTCAGACTAATACATGTTAAAATTATTTTTAAAAATGATAAGCATGACAGTGGCAGCTGTAATAGGTTAAATCTAGGTGATTGACACTTACAGAGTAGGCATGCCTGGAATTTTAAATGTTTTGGACTTCCACTTGCTTTGCTTCTTTTAATGACCTCTCTTGATTACTTTTCTGATACAATTATTTGTAAGCTAGAGATGCTTTTTCAGATATTTTCCTTGGCAGCCAATCCCTATTTTAGTAGATAACATTTTTTTTACCATGAAATTAAACAGTATCAGATTTCAAGAATGCAAAAGGTTCTTATACTCTTCCCAGTTTGGAGGTAAATGTATATTTAACAGCTTATAATTACCTATAGTTAATGTGATTTATTATTTTGCTAAATATTTTTATAATTAGTTTCCAACTTACCTTCAATCCACATTTCATACTTTCAAAACAACTGTTTCGTCATTGTTTTAAAATGAAACTTTTGGATATGTCTAGTTCTCTTTTGGGAAACATTCACAGTTATTTGAAAATGTATGCAAGCTGATTTACAAAGATAGGCACTAAATAGCACAACCCCAATTGTCAAAACCAACTATTCAGTTTTCTAATTTCCTTTTTTAACATCTTTCTAGGAGCCACATTTATAGCCAGCTTTACTAGTGGATATTAGCATGTAGAATTTTGCAGTGGGAAATCTAGATGCATGTCCATGTCTCACCTGTTACATGGCAGTCACAAGTTGAACCTGTCAGCAAGACACTCACTTTTGGGCACAGATCTGTGTGTCCCATGCAACAGGAGAAAACACTTGCACCTGATATCGTGGACGCAACGCAGCAAAGTAAAACTGATTTGAGGCAAACTACATGGTGTTTAATGCTAGTTTTTTCACACTTTAAAATAGTAAGTTGGGATGAAAAAGACAAATGTCCATCAAAGTTCCTCATTTTGTTTTTTTTAGCTAAAACTCAAAACTTTCACATTATTTGATTAAACAACTTCACCAAACTCCCATCCACAATTTTACCGTATTTATTAAAAAAAACAAAAAAAAAAAAACTTGGTGCCGGAAAATACTCACAAAATCATGAAACAATTCAAGACGTACAGATATTGCAGATTTGATGCTCGAAAAAACCCAGAATATTTCATATTATCTCCCGAAAAACCACACATTATTGAGATTATCGTACAAAACCCAGCCTATATCATGATATCTTCCACTTGTAAAAGGGACATCTGTGATTGATTTCTACATGACCTGGGCAGGTTTGGACTTTTAGCAGCCTTGTGGTATAAATCTAAAAAAAAAAAAAAAAAAAATCTCCATGAAAATTTTCAGTTCTTTTGTAAATAACCCCCTTTAATTCTATATAGCCTGTCTAACTGTTATCTAATCCAGAGGAAGAACAAAAAATAAAACTCTGAAGGATCTCCGATTTGCCTCAGAGGGGGGGGGGGAATTCAAAATTAACTTGTACAAAAAGTTATCTTCCTTAATCCTGTATTCCCTCATTTGCTAAAAAGCCATATAAACCTTTCTTAAAGCTATCCAATGTATCAGCCAGTACAACTGCTTCAGGGAGAGATTTCCACATCTTCACAGCTCTCACTGTAAAAAAACCCTTCCGAATATTTACACGGAAATCTTGTCCCTAGTTTATAACTAAGCCTTTTGATGTTCCTTGTTATGGTTATCGTTGATGTTTAGCCCTTTTTCTGCCTTTAGCTATAAAGAAGGGAAGTCACATTAATCTTCCATTAAAGGGATCATGTCAAAATGCATCAGCTAATAGTGCTGTTCCAGAAGAATTCTGCATTGAAATCCATTTCTCAAAAGAGCAAACAGATTTTTTTATATTTCATTTTGAAATCTCACATGGGGCTAGACATTTTGTCAATTTTCCAGCTGCCCCAATCATGTGACTTGTGCTCTGATAAACTTCAATCACTCTTTTCCAGCTGTACTGCAAGTTGGCATGATATCACCCCCTCCTTTTCCCCCACCCAGCAGCCTAACAACAGAACAATGGGAAGGTAACAGATAACAGCTCCCTAACACAATATAACAGCTGCCTGGTAGATCTAAGAACAGAACTCAATAGTAAAACCCATGTCCCATTGCGTACTATTCAGTTACATTGAGAATAAAAAACAACAGCCTGCCAGAAAGCAGTTCCCCCCTAAAGTGCTGGCACAAGTCACATGACCGGGGCAGCTGGGAAATTGACAAAATGACTAGCCCCATGTCAGATTTCAAAACTGAATATTAAAAAATCTGTTTGGTCTTTTGAGAAATGGATTTCAGTGCAGAAGTCTACTGGAGCAGCACTATTAACTAATGCGTTTTTTTCCCATGCCAGTTCCCCTTTAATACCTTCAGTAGTTGGAGAAAACAAAGGTCAGACATCCCCATATAGATCAGTATGTAGTGAAAATGCCTTCCCCAAATATCTAGGGAATATTATTCCTTCAATATAACTTTAACGATGCAGCCATCATATATCCATCAACATAGTAATCAATCAGTGTCAATCCTTATTCCATTTTAGCATTAATACAAATAATCATAAATCTTCTAGCTAGAGTAACAAGCAGTTATGTTAAGATGTCTTTCAAGTAGTCCAATAGAGTGTTCCATGGATTAGCATGAGGCAGTTTAGTGTTCAGACTTGCAGTCCAAAACTATCTATAACCATCCACTCACTAATCTAGATGCTAATACAATAACTAAAAAAAAAAAAAAAATTATATATATATATAAAGACATATTAAAAATAACAATGAAGTCCAAGTCCATGGTAAACACATTTAATCACTGAAATGGTAACATACTTGCTTGCATTTAGTCAAAAGAAAAATTCAATAGGGGTTACATAGCTACATAGTTCAATTGGGTTGAAAAAAGACAAAGTCCATCAAGTTCAACCCCTCCAAATGAAAACCCAACATCCATTTACACACACTCCTCCATACCTTCTCATAAATTATAAATGCCCATATACAGTACTAACTATAGAGTTTAGTATCACAAAAGTCTTTGATATTATGTCTGTCCAAGAAATCACCCAAGCCCCTCTTAAAAGCATCAACAGAATCAGCCATCACAACATCACCCGGCAGTGCATTCCACAACCTCACAGTCCTAACTGTGAGGAATCACCTACTGTGCTTCAAATGAAAGTCTTTTTCTTCTAGTCTTAAGGGGTGGCCTCTGGTACGGTGAGCCTCTTTATGTGTTAAAGGTATTCTGCTATTTGTCTATAATTTCCTCTAATGTATTTGTAAAGTGTAATCATGTCCCCTCGCAAGCAGTGTAATCATGTCCCCTTTTTTCCCAGAGAAAATAACCCCAACCTGGACAATCTACCCTCATAATTTAAGTCTTCCATCCCTCTAACCAGCTTAAATGCACGTCTCTGCACTCTCTCCAGCTCATTTATATCCCTCTTAAGGACTGGAGTCAAAAACTGCACTGCATATTCCCGATGAGGTCTTACTAAGGATTTATAAAGAGTCATAATTATGTTTTCATCCCTTGAGTTTATGCCCTTTTTTATGCAAGACAGAACTTTATTTGCTTTAGTAGCTACAGAATGACACTGCCCAGAATTTGACAACTTGTTATCTATAAAAACCCAAGATCCTTCTCATTTAAGGAAACTCCCAACACAGTGCCATTTAGTGTATAACTTTCATTTATGTTATTTTTACCAAAGTGCATAGCCTTACATTTATCAGCACAAATCACTCTGCAGAGTGGCAGCATCCTGCATGGACCTATAGTTCTATTCTAGAACCTATAGTATCATCTGCAAAAATAGAAACAGTACTTGTAATGCCCATCTCCAGGTCATTAAAACACAAGTTGAAAAGCAAGGGACCCAGTACAGAGCCCTGCGGTACCCCACTAACAACACTGGTCCAATTATAAAATGTTCCATTTACCACCATCTTTTAGCCAGTTCTCTTCCCAGGTACAAATACTATGTTCGAGGCCAACATTCCTTAATTTAACCAGTAACCTTCTGTGTGGCACTGTATCAAATGCTTTAGCAAAGACTAAGTAAATCACATCCACTGTCCATATGTAATCAGATTTTAGGTCTACTACACACCTATCATGATCCAGTTGCTGCTTTATCGTCATGAGCTGAGAAATCCCAAAGCAGGAGCTAGTTCAACTACAACTCTCAAATACAGCACGGCAGCTGAGTTGTAGTTCAACAAGAGCTGGAGAAGCATTCCGATCTCCCCAGTAATAGCTCCAACTGCGCTTTCCCCTCCACTGTGGGAAGTTTCTTACCTGCCATGAAATGCTGGGAAGGTTTCTCTTTGTGAGCCACAATGAGACAGAACCGGGAGAATAGCAGCAGCACATTTGATCTCGCACCCCCCCCAAACAAATATCACAATTAGACAACTTGTTATCTATAAAAACCCAAGATCCTTCTCATTTAGTGCACATTCTGCCAAAGCTCCAACTGCGCTTTCCCCTCCACTGTGGGAAGTTTCTTACCTGCCATGAAATGCTGGGAAGTTTCTCTTTGTGAAACACAATGGTTCAGAACCGGGAGAATCGCAGCCGCACATTTGATCTCGCACCCCCCAAACAACTGTGGGAACAGCAGCGATCAGCGGGGAATTGAAACCCACATGATCTGTAACATCAGCGTGCGCACCACCCGCACTTCTGCCGGCATTGCGCCTGAGGTAAAAGTTATACCCCCTTTGCATAATGTCTTAAGCAGAGAGGTTACCCATGTTCAGCTAAGCGAGTACATGTTCCCAGCACCGTGCTGTCGTACCTGGACTCCCACTAATTACCATACTGTATCCTTACACAGGGTTCCCCACCACTGCATCGGGCCCCCATGGATGGGTTGCTGGCACCATCCGTGGTGCAGGGGCACGGGACTCTGGGTCAGTAGCACAGCCACTTGTATACTGACTCGAGTATAAGCCGAGGCAGACTTTTTCAGCACATTTTGTCTGCTGAAAAACTCGGCTTATACTCGAGTATATACGGTACATGTTTTCCCCCTTTCTCTATTGCTGGCCAGCAAACCTCTTTTTCTGCCCATTTTTTTTCCTCTACCAACAAAGTAATAAACTATGCTCTCCCTATTTAACCCAGCCTTACACATATCACCAAAACAAAATCTTACCAAGTGTATTTGTTCCCATTCGGTATAATGATATCAAAACCTTAGCACTGGGTGTGTGCAGGAAACTGAGCTAAATTAGCAATTGGTAAAAGCTGCAGCATGTCACATGTAAACAAAATGTGTTTTTCTTATATGCTGATGATGTGGTTTTGACTGTGTTTTTTTGTGAATAATAATATTGTAAGCTCCTTTTATAGGGAGATAGAAAGCAAAATGTATACTCTGGTGTTTATACAAATTTCCAGTAGAGGTCACTGTGCACATGAGTTATAATGTGCATACACTTTACCTTCTATACGGTTTAAAAGCAATAGAGTTCAAGTTACTGCTGCTGTGTAATGGCTGCATGAACCTACTAATAAAGCACTTTTATACTCTGCTCATCGTCAGCTATCAAAACACAACAAATTGGTAACAAGATGTCTCTTCTACCTCTGCAGTAGCCTGCACATTTTCTCCCAAACCCTGGTGAGCCTACCATACCTTTTACTGCTTGGATCCATATGTTTGACAATTACATTATTGCTGCTGACCAAGGGGAGATTTCTGCTACTAGAAAGCGTGATTAACTTATTCACTGCCTGGAAGCAGAGGGATATGTTCTATACATTACCATTACCTGATGATACTTATGAAACTGCTCTTACTGCTATAAAGAACTTTTTTGTGCCAAGAGTAAATGTGGTTGCTAAAACATATAAATTCACCACAAAGTGACACCTCTTTGGGTTGTGCAAAGAACTTTGTACACAAAGTTAAGCTGAGACCAGATGTAAAACCAGTAAGCTAGAAATTGAGGCGATTGCCCTACTCTATAAGTGAGGCTGTCTCAATAGGGTTGCCACCTGGCCGATATTTTACCGGCCTGAACAGTAGGGATGTAGCGAACGTCGGAAAAAATGTTCGCGAACATGTTCGCGAACTTCCGGACAAAAATGCGAACGGTTCGCGAACTTCGCGAACCCCATAGACTTCAATGGGAAGGCGAACTTTAAAAGCTAAAAAAGACATTTCTGGCCAGAAAAATGATTTTAAAGTTGTTTAAAGGGTGCAATGACCTGGACAGTGGCATGCCAGAGGGGGATCAAGGGCAAAAATGTTTCTAAAAAATACATTGTTGACACAGCGCTGCGTTTTGTGCTGTAAAGGGCAGAAATCACACTACGTCACTCAGGTGATGTTTCTGGACACGGAATGTGAAAAAGCTCACACAGCTACATGGCACTTGGTTAAAGACTGGGCAAACAATGCCTACAAGGTCAACGTATACACTACTACAGCGGTGGATACGGATTACGTAAAATATATTATTGCTGCTTGAAAAACGTCACTCAGGTGGTTGTGGAGACTGTAATATTATTGATATTTAGACAGAATGTGAACAAGCTCACACAGCTAGATGGCAGTTGTTTGAAGAACACACTGGGCAAAAAATGCCTACAGGGCAAATAATGGCTACAAGGTCAACGTATACACTACTACAGCGGTGGATACGGATTACGTAAAATATATTATGGCTGCTTGAAAAAAGTCACTCAGGTGCTTTTTCTGGAGACGGTAATATTATGGATATTTAGACAGAATGTGAACAAGCTCACACAGCTAGATGGCAGTTGTTTGAAGAACAGTAGATTACTAGCCAGCAAACTTACTATCCACTGTCCCTCAAATCACTAACAGCTCTCTCCCTACACTAGCTCTTCCAAGCACACACAGCACAGGCAGAATGAAAAAACGCTGCAGGGCTTCGGTTTTTATAGGGAAGGGGAGTGGTCCAGGGGGTGTGGGGGTGGTCCAGGAGGGAGAGCTTCCTGATTGGCTGCCATGTATCTGCTGGTCTGGGGTGAGAGGGCAAAAAAAAAGCACCAACTAACGCGAACCCAAAATGGCGAACGTCGCACGACGTTTGCGAACTTCCGGCGAGTGCGAACAGCCGATGTTCGCGCGAACAAGTTCGCCGGCGAACAGTTCGATACATCCCTACTGAACAGTATTTTTGATGGCTGATCCCAATATTATCAATAGGGAAAAAGCTAAATGTATAGGAAGGCCAGTATTTTTTTAAGAAAAGGTGGCAATCCTATGTCTCACAGGAACTACATAACTACAGAGCAACATGCCATTCAACAACCCAAGCATGTCCAGCTGAATGATTACATGGCAGACAGATGCACACTAAGTTACATGTTGAAGACATCTATCTTCCACAAAATACTGTTCCAACAAAACCAACAACTGCTGACATTGACAAACGTCAACAAGCCAAATGCATGGTTTATACTGACAGAAAAAGTGATGCAAGAAAATTGCACTTTCAGCCTGGATCTTTAGTCAGATTTAAGAAACCAGGACTACTGAAACAAGGACAATCTAAATTCACTACACCACTTGAAGTGAGATGCCAGTGAGGACCATACACATAAGAACTATCTGGTGGACGAATATGGGATGCAAGTCGTCTTGGTCCTGTTAGGAATGACTTTGGAGAAGCTTCATTTGATGAGGGACCTTATCCTACTCCTGATGCCAACTGCAGTAGGCCTGATAAACGTGAACTTATAAGGCGTAATGAGAGCATCAGAAAACTACCTGTAGAGGTCACTGTGCACACGAGTTATACTGTGCATACACTTTACAATCTATACTGTTTAAAAGCAATAGCGTTCAAGTTATTGTGTTGTGTAATGGCATGAACCTGCTAATAATGCAAGTTATTCTCTGATCATCCTCAGCTATCAAAACACAACATATACTTATATAAATGTATTTTTTTTTAATAGTTTCAACTTTGTTGAAAATTTTCTCTTTCGATGGCGAGGGCTCATAGAGTGAAACTGTTGTTTACCGTTATAGCTACCAGATTAAGCTTTTCCATGTATACTGTTACTTATAATGACGTGTTAATGTATATAACTTGGTTTCTGTTTGGGGAGCTAAGCCTTCTTAAATATAAATTTTTCTTCACCTATCCTATATATTCCCTTAAACAAATATGCCCCTAAATTAAAGTCAACAGCTGCATATATATATATATAAATATACTCCAGAGATGTGTGCCGCACACCCCAAAAAATATCAAAAAGACCTGGGTGCACATGCTGAAGGTTCAATACAAGGAAGAAGTGATGGCACTCACAGGATTTGAAAAAAGGTGACAAAGTATGTTGAAAATAAAAAGGTTTATTTATCCAACGTTTCGGTCCTACACAGGGACCTTTGTCAAGGATATATATATATATATATATATATATACAGGTATAGTGTACAAATAATTGGCCAAAATGCTCGTGACCAATGACCCACTACCAACAAATAGACATTATAGTTACATGTAAAACTGAACACAATGCATTACATATCTTTGTCTTGCTCTGGAAAATTTAGATTTCTGTAATTTTTGCCTTCATTCATAAATCTCAAATACATTCTTTGAATTTTGCTGCTAAAAATGTTTAGCATGAAGTTTAAATTCAAGCTAAAGCTAAACACAAAACAATGATGTTCTTTGGAGTTTTCTACCAAATACAGTATATGGCATGCTCAAAAGACAAGAACTCTTAACTGTATCCAAATACTAGCATTGTTTTTTTATCCTATAGAACGCCAACAACATGTACAGTAAGATATTTTGAAAATACTTGCCTGAATGCCTGTGCTCTTTTACTTTACGTTTAACTTCTCCTTAAATCAAACTGAGCTGTTATAAAGCAAATTTTCAATTAGATTTCAGAGTGGGATTCATAGAATTTTTTGCTTTGTTGTAGATGACCCTTTTATAACAAAAAACTCTATTTTAAGATACTCAGTACCGTACTCATGGGACTAACAATTTGATATTAAATTCATTGATCATCAATAAAGTACATGACAATCCTTTTTCCATTTAGGTTCACAGTACTTATTTTTCCTCCTCTTGCCCATGCCTCCATTTAACAGAAGAAGGTGTTATAGAAACCAGCATTTCTTTCAATAAATAAATTCAATCCATCTAGTTTATTAAATGGAGCATAGTCCATGGGATTTTTTTATTTTAAGAATCAAAGCAGCTTGGCCCTGTTTTTTTAGTTCACTCTTTCCCAAAAGTCAACATATTGTAAGAGCAACAGCAAGTAAGTGTTCTTCGGAGATTAATAAATAAGAGTGTATAAGGCAGGGGCTTGCAGGAAGAGATACAGGGTACATGCCAAGATGTTTTTCAAAATCCATAAATGATAAAGCAGTTACAGTATGTATCTCTTTGACATGAAGTGTGATTTGAAATAATCTGTTCCTCATCTGTTTTTAACATGAAGATGTTTCATTACTCATCTGAATACTGTAGTTACATTGCACCATTGTGCATAAAAAATTCTGACAGAATTAGAATCCACAATTGACATTTATTATTATTAAAAAAGAACAATTTGAATCATAGCTAGAATAACGAGATTTTTTCTGACTTTCTCTAAAAAAATTATTTTTATGGGATTTTTGCTCAATATAGTTACTTATATACAACATATGCAGGTCTGAGATGGCAGATTTTCATATTCAGACTTTTCCCATCCTTGGGGTATAATAAATCTCAAAAAATCATGTTCTTTTTTTCCACAAAAATTTTGGATTTTATAGTATCAAATTTTTCAAGTTTTTAGCATTCAGACTTTAACTTTTCCTAAGTGTTACTAATTAAACAGCACAGTGAGCACCCCAAGAACCTTGTATTTCCATTTTGATCATTAAGAGGTTAATAATTAATAGTAACACTTAGGAAATGTCCTAACTAGAACCACCTAAGCATAGTCATGGGGGGGGCAAGGGCCAAATAATGCACGTCACATAGCGATATAGGTATTGAATTCCTGGGCATCTTTTAACATGATTTATTAACCTTTCATATTTTGCAGACTTGCAGAAGTCCATTTCAGGATGCTCCCTACTTCTGCAGAGCTGTAAGACTATGAACTCCATAGGGTACCAATTCATGTTTTAAAATTAATTTGAATTACGGATATATGATGAAATATTTGCTGACAAGCTGAGGCACTTGCTATATTTTACAACTAAGTCAGCCACTTATTCGGATCTATCCTAGTACCCTAATAGGTTCCAGTCAGATGTTCAAGGTACACCTTGACTTTAAAGAAATGGCTTAGTGCAAAAATAAAAAAAACCTGGTTAAACAGATAGGCTGTGCAAATAAAAATCATTTAAATATAGTTAATAAAATGTTGCTAAATAGAGTAAGAGAGAAGATAAAATAGAAGTGTTAAAATTTGCAATTACTCAGAGACACCCATTTCCACATATACTTATCCATCAGAGAATGAGTGTACTGAAGTAATTTTTATACATTTAGCATTGCATTAAGTTGTGTGTGCATACCAAGGCTGCCACTTGGAAGGCCTACCACCCCAGCCATGTAGGGTCTCACACTGGTGCAAACCCCCTGTCACACTTCCTTCCCCACATTGTATCTCCAAGCCATGTACTTCTTGCTTGCCACTGTCTGTCTGTAGCAGCAATTGAATATTGCTGCAGGGCAACCAGTGGCTCTGGGGTAGCAGGGCCCACCAGATTTTTCTCTGTGCTCGGTCTGACACTGTATACTTTCCTACCTACTGTATGTTTCTGCTCTACTGCATTTTCAAGTTATCGTTTTGTCATGTAAAGCTAGCATTTCCTTGTTATTTCTATAGGAATGCCTAGACTTTTTGGGTGGTTGAGGTATCATGGGAACCTTACTAGGGATTTTCTTTATCTCTGCCTGGTTTTAATTTTATAATGAATTGCAATTTCAGAAATTCAGAAAGAGCTATCGTTTCATGCCGCTGTACAAGTCAAATTTCCTAGACAGATATTATCCAAGTACACAAGGGTTGATTAATTTACTTAAATCCTAGCTGTGTTACAAAGCAGGTTTATGAATAGTTACAGTTAAATTAGTTTAACTCATCATCATCATCGCTGTTTGTCTGTATTGCATTAGATTACAAGCTAAGGTTACACTCTTGTTTTAGGGTGTTCTGATTTACTTAATGTTTCAATATGAGTACATGATTTGTTGGATTTTAACTAAATAAGTATCAATTTCTTTTTTTTTTTTTTTT
>CM044438.1:34392690-34404164 GCA_024363595.1 Xenopus borealis
TTTATATTCATTAAATGCAGCTTCTTTCCCAACAGATTTGTAGTTTTTAAATGCCTTTTTAAGGCAGTTGGTGAGAAACCCCGACGTTTCGGCTACAAGCCTTTATCAAGGGGATTCTGATGTGTTATGATAATTATGGAGGTATATATACCGTGTGTAGCAGGAAGCCAAAGGCCGAATTTTCGCGCGTTCATTGCGCCTATGTCTGTGACGTCACTTCCGTCCACGTCACTCAACCGGATACTCTATCCAGTGAGCCGACATAGCGGTATAGCTTGCGCATCTACGTTACATCTGCAGAGGGATGTCACGCGTCATCACCTAGCAACACAACTACGCGTCCCAGGCAACTGTCAGGCAGCCTCTGTTACCTGTCACATATTATATCGTTCTCAGTCAAGATTGTAAAGTTAACATAAGTAGTGATGGGCGAAACGGCCGCGTTTCGCTTCGCCGAAAAATTCGCGAATTTCCAGAGAAATTCGCGAATTTTTCGCCATTTGGCGAAACGAGTCGCGCGTCGTTTTTGACGTGCATCGCGTCATTTTTGACGCGCGTCGCGTCGTTTTTGACGCGCGTCGCGCCGATTCCGACGCGTCGCCTCGTTTTCGGCGCGTCGCGTCAAAAACGACGCGCGACTCGTTTTTGCTCGGCGAATTTTTGGCGGCGAATTTTTCTGCTCGTTTCGCGAATTTATTCGCCAGCGGCGAATCGCGGGAATTCACCGCGAATTCGCCCCTGGCGAATAAATTCGCCCATCACTAAACATGGGCCCTTAACCTCTCCACTATAATAACATTAAAAATTGTCCCCAGAGAACGTAAGGCTCATCTGCAATCTTCCAATCATAGGCATAATTCTTAACGACAAATTATACATATAGCCCTGAATATAGCATACATATTAATATTCATTGGAGTCATATATATTTGTACCATAGCCTCTATGTGTAGTAGGTACACCCCTGGGTTTTGGCACCTCTGCAAAAATTTACGTATACAAGTAGTTTTGGCTGCAAATTGATAACATATTAAGGAGTGCCCTACCTTTATGTATGTTTACAATATAATTAGACTCTTTATACTCAGACATCCCTGCTTGTGGTATGGAGGAAGGGATTACCACTCTGGTATGACACAGTATCACTTTTGATCAAATAACATTGGGTGCCAGTGGTTCTTTAAAAAAGCAGAACATTTATTGAACTGATGGTACACTTTACAAAGCAAGTAGTGCAGCAGGTCATTTACACACATTTATAGTAATCACAGATACTGTTTGATCCTTTTGTTAGTCAGCTTTGTGAATTGAGCCACCTTTCCTGCCTTTGGTGTACAATCCCCACTGATGTGACCTCCCAACTGGTTGGACACTCCAAGGTTCTCTATATCCCTGAGGTTAACCACTTGAGACCCTAACCTGGCAAACGGAAGGGTGCTAACCCTTCACTAAACTCCTCGTTGGAGCCTTAGCTGCTCACTGACTTTCCTGAACTCATCTGTCACTCCTATAGTGACCTATTACAGTTTCTGACCTGACACTCACCTACTCCTATACTGAGGCCTACCTCCACCTCAGGCCCTAGCAGCACACCCAACTGGACAGACACAGAACCCATGGCAACATCCCTTTTTATAACCTCTGGTAAACTACTCACCCTCCCCTAGCTGGCTAACACATTCACTGAGGTTCAGTATAGAAACACCTTTACCCTTTTACATAGTGACATCTACTGGCCAATCACTGAACTGCCAGCATAATTTTTCACACAAGACAAAAAACAGCTTTCCTTGTGTATCTGAGGACATAATCTAGGTGTCTAAATTATGCCCAGGGGAAAAAAGTGCCTAAAGGTTAGCAAAACCTTTACCCTACTACAGATGTAATAATAAACACTTAGAAGCCTATTTATCAAAATTCAAATATGTGATGTTTAGAGTTCTTTTCTACTTCAGATTTTTCTCTTGTAAAAAAATAAAACAGAAGACCTCGAATTATTCAAGTTTCTAGGTTTGAACAACTCAACGATGTGAGTTTACAAACTCAAAAACACAAATGTAAGTGCCCATGTGGGCTCTGTTATGTGGGGCAGACATCTAGAGCTTTTTGATCTGGAAACTGAAAACACTCTAACCAAAGGGTCTTTTAGTTTCACAAGTAGTGATGGGTTACTTTATTCACTTGGGTCAAATTCGCTGCAAATTCCCACAGAAAATGGCGCCCGGATTTTTGGGATGCCAGCACGAAAAATTAGTCAAAATGAAACGCCCCTGATTTGCCCATCACTATTCACAAGTTTTCTTTAAATGAATATTTGAATACTGATCATAACCTCTTTTTTCACAGATAAAAATGGTGGGGGGAGTTCAGACGCAGTCACTTGGATTTGTAAGTTAAATGCGTTGTGACTTAACTCATCTATCTCATATATCCCACTTAGCACAGAATATTGTGTCACAGCATCCCATCCAATTAAAGAGTTCACCATTGAAAACAATGGGGCTTTGGTATGCTAACGAAAAGGTTAAATGCATTAAATGAGTTAAGATAACTTTAGATAACACAGTTTCTTCAATTAGCCCTGAGTCACGACGCATTTAACTTACAAATCCAAGGTGTTTTTTGCATATATACTGTTATCCTGATGAAATGAAGTGAAGGGTGAAGGTCCCCCCCTGAAGGGTGGGTCCCCCCCTGAAGGCCCCCCCCCGAAACGATGATCTTCTTGGTGGCACAATAAAAGGGGGTATTGCCCGACTGCAAAATCGTGGATCAGTTTTCTCTACATTGCTGTTGCTAAGGGACCTTGCCCAGTCCACGGAAGTCCAGCACCACAAGCAGTGAGTTGAATTACAGGTGTGCGGTGGGTACAATATATCATTCTTACATTAACTTGCCAGCTTTTAGATGCCATTTTTAACATTCGTGTTTTTGATAAATCAACACTTAAATCTCACATTTTCTCAAATTTTTTGAAACATAAGAAAATAACTATTTTTTCTAAATTTGTGGGAAAAAAAGACATTCGGTTGAAAGTAAACAGACACCATAGTGTTGGGGGAATCAGCACTTAATACTGTAACTTATACTGTAACTGTCAATCAAGGTTCTTAGATCATAAAACTACAGGTATGGGACCTGTTATCCACAATGCTTGGAACCCAATACACTGGTTTTGCTTCCAAAATGATACATTGTATCTAAGTTTGAATCAAGTACAAGGTCCTGTTTTATTATTACAGAGCAAAAGGAAATCATTTTTGAAAATCTGTATTTGGATATATTGGAGTCAAATATTGGTGCAAATTCACTAAAGCGCGAAGCATCTAACACTAGCACTAATTCGCCAGTTAATTTCGCAACTTCTCAGATTTACTAACAGTGTCCCTGGCGAAAATTCGCTAGCAAAGTAGATAGACTAGCGCAACTTCGCACCCTTAGGCCAGGAGAAATTGAGCACTGACGATGGGACGTAACTACGCTAATTCACTAAGATGCCCATTTTACTGAATGTTACCTCTTGCACTAGACTTTACTTTGCCAGGTCAGACCTGGCGAAATTCAATACAATAGATAGGAGTTTGAAAAAAAAACCCACTGGCGTTTTTTACTTTTTTTAGTGTGACAGTCTGAAAAATAGCATAATTTTTGGGGGGCTACCCTCCATTTCCCAACATATGGCAACTCAGCTATACAGTGGACACATGTTTAGGGCAATAGGACAACCTTATTTTATTTATTAAAGGTTTCCTGGGCTTGTGTATTGTAATGTAGTGGCTGTAGCATATACTTCTATTATACTTTTAAATTTGCGCGTATGCAAATTAGGCATCGCTCACCTAAATACGCTTTGCCTGACGAAGTAACGGTAGCACAACTTTGCTACTTTTCACCTCCCTGAGCGCTAGCAAATTTCCGCACTTTACTGAATTTGCACCATGGGAGAAGTCCTTCCCATAATTTGGAGCTTTCTGGATAACAGGTTTCTGGATAAAAGAAACATACAATATTTAAAAACTTAAAGGAAAACTATAACCCCAAAATGAATACTTGAGCAACAGACAGAACTCTGGCTGTTGATTGGCTCATGTGACCTAACTTTATAGTTTGTTTGGCATGTTTGTGTGCACCATTGAATCCTAGGAGGCTGTCCTTATTTTTTAACATGACAATTTTATATTTATGATTACCCAATGGCACATACTACTAAAAAAGTATATTATTATGTAAATGTTTTATTTACATGAAGCAGGGTTTTACATATGAGTTGTTTTATGCAATATCTTTTAATAGAGACCTACATTGTTCAGGGGGTTATAGTTTTCCTTTAAGTCAATGAACACCACACGATATCTGTAAAAATTTAATTTAAGTAAAAAACTATTTAGGACTTGGTCCTTAGATTATGGGTGGCCAGTTCATTAAAATAATGGGTGTTGGGAGGAGAAGAATGAATTTTGACAGCACAATAAAAGGCAGCGCCAATATTGGTTATAATAGATGCAGGTTCTGCTAAATGTCTGTACATTTACAGGAATAAACGTGCAGATATCTAAATATTGGTGATAACTGCTGGTACACTATATCTGTTATCTGTATCTATAGCTGTTCTAGTGTCAACTTGTTCGAGGAAAACTAATGCCCCAATCCTATGCCCCAGTCAATTCTGCAATATTATCTCCACTCATTGTAGATCTCACCAATACAGGCACACTTCTTCTGTTCACACCAACAATTTGCAACAGCTTCTCACTCTATGTTCAAGCTTATGGGTGTCATTGGTTGTGTTCCATTTTACTTTGCTTCCCAGGCCTCGATTAATCAAACATATTAAGAGTCAAAGCTGGGAGTTAGCAAAAGTTACATGCTGGAACATAAGCATATCAAACCATCATCTATTTCTAAAGTGCTTTGCCAGTTCTACATTTCTTTCTTGGTGCACATAGAACCCATTAAATGTGTTGTCATTATAGGCCACATGGTAGTAAAAAAAGCCCTAGTGGCTTGGTAATAACAGCAGTTAGTGCAATGGCAATGGTCATCTGTTTAATATAACACCCACACAGCACACATTAGATTTTTATTTTAGACAGATACACTATTTGACACCTTAAACTAAAGTACCACATATAGAAATAATTTTGATACTGAGTAATGAAAATAATGCAACCTTGGGACTACAACTTTTCAACTCAATAGGATCTGTTCCTGTTGACCTACCAGCATAATTAAACACATCTGGACACATCAGATGCAATGGAGTCAGGTGCAGTTGCGCCCTCCTGGCTTCAATTATTCAGAAATTATGGGAAACCAACTCTGCATTGTGGATAAAAATATATGAACTTGGGTCCGATATTGCCCTTTGCAAAGTGCACTTACATGAATGATAAATAATATGTATTCTATTATATTGTAATTAATGATGTCTTGATTCTGAGTATTGTTACAGTTATTCCGTGTGCTTTTTAAGAAATGTGCACCCAGAGGGCACAGAGAACATGATTTAAAGGATTGCCAAGATAAATTCAGTTTTAATAGTAAGGGAAAATACTGTATGTGCAAAAAACTGTAAATCCGCCTCCCTAACACCCAGCAGTGTAGCAAGTTATGCTCAGATGTTGCATGCTGTTCTCATATGTTCTGACAACACCCAACAGAAAATGACTGAACAGCAAGCACAGTGGTTAGTAATGCTGCCAGGCACAATCTGAACAGAGTTTGTGTGTTCCCCCTGTGTTTTTGTGTAGTGTTTTCCCATCTTACTAGTCTGGTTTCGTCCTTCTCTCCAAAAAATATATTTGCAGGATACCTGTCTCCTCATTAACTTCATAGTGCAAGTGTGTGCATGATTTTGGACTTTGGATTTTGAGCACTACTGATGTAAATGATGAACAGTCTCTTTAGAATGCAGTGTAACAGTCAAGTGCAATATAAATACAGGAATTATTTGCACACCAACTCACTGACACTGATTTAAAATGTTCTCCATGTACTGTCTTGTATAATACACAGATCATAATGCCAGCATTTAATATTTTACATTTTTTTTAGCCAGTATCAGGAATGGGGATCATACACAGTCGAATGGTTCATGTAACTTTTTTGCACTTGATTAATATTTACCTTCTTTGTGTAGATTGAATTTTCACCCGTACATGAGCTACCATGTTACATAGTTACATAGTTAAATTGGGTTGAAAAAAGACAGTCCATCAAGTTCAACCCCTCCAAATTAAAAACCCAGCATACACACACACATACACATCTCCACTCTTTCAAACACAAACCATATATGCCCATAGCTATACTAACTGTAGAGTTTAGTATCAAAATAGCCTTTGATATTATGTCTGTCCAAAAAATCATCCAAACCCCTCTTAAAAGCATCAACAGAATGAGCCATCACAACATCACCCGGCAGTGCATTCCACAACCTCACCGTCCTGACTGTGAAGAACCACCTACGCTGCTTCAAATTAAAGTCCTTTTCTTCTAGTCTGAAGGGGTGGCCTCTGGTGCGGTGATCCTCTTTATGGGTAAAAAGGTCTCCTGATATTTGTCTATAATGTCCTCGAATATATTTGTAAAGTGTTATCATGTCCCCTCGCAAGCGCCTTTTTTCCAGAGAAAACAACCCCAACCTGGACAGTCTCCCCTCATAATTTAAGTCTTCCATCCCTCTAACCAGTTTAGTTGCACGTCTCTGCACTCTCTCCAGCTCATTTACATCCCTCCTAAGGACTGGAGTCCAAAACTGCACTGCATACTCCAGATGAGGCCTTACTAGGGATCTATAAAGAGGTATAATTATGTTTTCATCCCTTGAGTTTATGCCCTTTTTTATGCAAGACAGAACTTTATTTGCTTTAGTAGCTACAGAATGACACTGCCCAGAATTAGACAACTTGTTATCTATAAAAACGCCAAGATCCTTCTCACTTAAGGAAACTCCCAACACACTGCCATTAAGTGTATACCTTGCATTTATATTATTTTTGCCAAAGTGCATAACCTTGCATTTATCAACATTAAACCTCATTGGCCTCCTTGTACCTTATAAATGATTTGGCTGTCCCAGCTAACTTGAAAGCCTTAAAAGCACGTCTTTTCTTACCCACCTCAACACCAACACTCCTATTGAACCAAAAAGGTTTTGTTTTGCAACAACGTTCTTTGTTTACAAGCGGTGTATTTAGAACCACCAGATTATTTTTGTTAAAGATTAAAATTTAGACTGAAATACACGGATCTGGAAGAAAGCCATTCACCAGGGCCATTCACCAAATATTTTCCAGTAAATGTTCTACTCACCTTCTTTTCATCACCCTATGCCTTAAATTATCGTGACATGACTCTGCTCTGGTCCTCAATGCTTTTACATTTGCTAACTTCAAAGTGTTTTAACCAGCAACTGCTACAGAGCAGCCACATATGATTATATGGCTCAATATAAATGAATTAGAATACTCTAATAATTAATTTTAATGCTTTTTTAACCATCTTATTAACTAAACATGTTATTACAATATAAACAACATATACTTTGATGCCAAAAGACACAAGCAGCAACTGCTGCTTAAACTTCAGTTCCAATTGTGACCTGGGTTGGCAAACTGGAAAGTGTTAGAGGCCAGTGAGGAGTCATAAAAGTAATCTGTCCTTATCCCTTTAAATGTTTTCATGCATACATCATACCTCTTTTCCAGTAAATGAAAGCAGAGTTAGGAATAAAAAAAATGTGGTACTTTAGAGTTTGTCATACACATACCTTTTAACATATTTTGCCTTGAGTCCCCATTTTGGGTTGATCAGTACACTCACTAACTAACCACCAGAAATAATGTAAGTACTAGCTGTAACAAATTTGTGAATGAGATACACACACCCTCTCCATTAATTGGCTGATATAACCTACAGATGAAGCCACTTTGTGTGTTTGACACAGAATAACTAAACTAAACCCACTTTTGCCATTTAACATAGAAAATTGCATCAAAGCATCCCATCTAATTAAAGTGTTTATCATTGTGAACAATGGTGCTTTGGTATGCTAATGAAAAGTTTAAATGCATTAAATAAGTTAAGATGACTTTAGATAACACAGTTTCTTCAATAAGAAATAAGTCATGATGCCTTTAACACACAAATCCAAGTGGCTGCATCTGTAGCATGTATGTGTGCCATTTGGGAGTAAGTTTAGTAAATTAAAATAGCAATATTTCAAGATGTGAATAGCCTAAAACATCTAAACATTTTCATGTTTTATGTGATATACTATACTTGCAAAGGGACATGATTACTCTTTACAAGTACATTAGAGGACATTATAGACAGGTCATGGTGAGAATTTCCCTTAGAAAAGAGACCACCCCTTCAGACTAGAGGGACAGAACTTTCATTTGAAGCAGCGTAGGTGGTTCTTCACAGTGAGGACAGTGAGGTTGTTAGTACATATTGATATACACAGTTTCTAGTTAATATCTGTGAATTTTAGGTCAGTATAAGTATGTGCACTGGGAATCTTTTGGAGGAGTTGAACTTGATGGACTTTGTGGGGTTTTTTCAACACAAATTAACTAAATAATGTAAATAAATGTTTTTATAAAGACTTACAATAGTCAGGGGAACTGTTTACATTTAGGCAGAGAGATACTGTAGCAAGTCCCCCACTTCCTCTTCCTGAATGCATGTGTGCTGATAGGCAAGGGAACAGCCTGTCAGTACTCACACACACACAGCAAATTTCAGTGGGAAAACTGTAAAATATGTACTTTTGTGTTGAAATCTGCTCTTTGTATGCACTGATGGACTGATCCTGTACCTGTTAGCACACACACATTCAGGAAGCAGAGGGCAGTAAATCGACTCATCTGCCATTAGTTTTAATGATGCAAAAGTAGTAGAAATAGTGAGATTAACTGGTTTCATTACTATTTATCTTATAGTAGGTGCTGTTTTTAACAGGATGGCAGTAATTACCACAAGAGAAGAAAACAATTGAGCAAACCTTAGTTAGGAAAGAAAAAATGACACCATTTCTGATCAAGGAAGTCCAGCTGCATGTTGAAGTCTATGAAAACAGGATATATTTCTTGTGTATTTCCAGCAAAGATGTTATGAATTTTTAAGAAACGACTCTCTACATTGAAATGTAAAACACTTTAATAAAATGCATTTGTGAATCCCTTTCTTTTTGCCGTCAATAATACACTACCTCTTGCCAATTAATTATTATAAATAATGTAAAGTCAGATGCTTACCATCACTGCCAGAAATGTAGCTTTTGTTTCAATGCGAGGATGCAGAAAATATGCACATTGCACCAGCCTTCCCATCAGTAATTAAGATAAATGCATCAATTATTAAACATGCAAACATGTCAAGCAAGCATAACTAATTATTTGAGCATGTTAACAGTTGTTTAATGTTAACAAGCAGTGAATTATTAAAGACCCAGGTGTCACATTTTGGACTACATCAAACAGTGCACTGTAGAAAAGCTACTGAGTTGTGCAGAGACATTTTAGTCAAATAAGCAATAAAGTTATCCTGTTCTCCTACAACACCACAAAATGCCTTTACAAATTATTATGTTCAGTCCTTTGTGTGTGTTTTTTTATTTCTATTTAAAAAAATGGTGTTGGCTATTGCTTCTAACCATCTACTATTACAATCATTCATCCCATTACAGCAGGGATCCCCAACCATTTCAACTCGTGAGCAACATTCAGATGTAAAAGGAGTTGGGGAGCAACGCGAGCATGAAAAAAGTTCTTGGGGTGCCAAACAAGGGCTGTGATTGGCCATTTGGTAGCCCCTATGTGGACTGGCAGCCTACAGGAGATTCTGTTTGGCATTACATATGGTTTTTATGCAACAAAAACTTGCCTCCAAATCAGTCATTCAAAAATAAGCACTTGGTGTGAAGCCACTGGGAGCAACATCCAACTGGTTGGAGAGCAACATGTTACTCACGAGCTACTGGTTGGGGATCACTGCATTACAGCTACACAGTATTTATTTGTAAAAAAATAAATACAGACTGCCTTGGAGTCTGCCTCCTGACTGCTATAAAAAAGTCATCTTCTTGTCAGTATTTAGGAGTGCTGATCAAACGTCCTCTATCACAAGCACAGAAAATTGCAATTGTAATCCTTGCCCCTCCATAGTTTTCCCACAAAAGGCTTTGTAATATTCCAGACATAATTCTGCTAAAATACTTCCCACCAGCAATACTTTGAAATGATAGTGGTAAAACCCATGTGTCACTTCAGTCTTCCAAAATAGTTTAAAGTTTCCTCCTGAGGAAACTGAGCATGCTCAAGCCCATGCCCTGGAGGTTTATGCTGAAAGAAGGAAGTCTGATCCAGAAGCCCATGTGTACACAATAGACAGAAAGAAATGTGGTGTTTCTTTTGAGATAGAGGGCTCAGAGCAGTAGTGATGGGCGAAAAGTTTCGGCCAATTACTTTAATGCATCTATATAAAAATTGTCGCTCACATCATAATTTTTGCGCTTCAAAATTATTTTGACACCCATTGACATCAATGCATTTTGTGAATGTGTCACCGTTTCACAAATGTTTTGGTAAATTCATATATTTTTTGTCAAAGCAAAACACCACAGATTTGCCCATCTGCAGCAATACTATGAGGGTTTACTAGTGTATTTTTATAGACATTTCTATTACTTACTTACTTAGTTATAACCTTTCCTTCTACTTTAATACATATTAATAAAGCACCATAAATATTCAATGAACAACAAACAGGTGTATACATTGATAATACAGATTACATACAAAAAAGAACAGATACAAGATAGCAATAGGGCCCTGCCCAAAAGAGCTTACAATCTAAAAAATGCACATTTATACAGATATTGGTATCCTTATTTTTAGAGTGAAACGCTGGTATATAAAAAAAAAATGCCCCTGAAGTTTTAGTGCTGGATCTTTGCTTGGTAATATCAAAACATAAGTGCTACATTTGTGGGTTATTTTATTTCCTTTTGACTTTATATATTTGAGTTTTCTGTTTTCCTATTGCCCTCTTTTGAAGGTATGTAAAACTACTACTCTGATCAGGCGTTCAGATTCATTCTGGGCTCTAGATTAAGGTTGTAAGTCTTGAGCTCAAATCAATATTCCTGTAATGGAAATACTAGTGTCCTTACATCTATATTTCCTGAGCTTTTCAGCCAAAAATTTATACAGATAAGGGCAGAGTACAAAATGATTTACTTATGTGTCAAATAAGACTCCATCTTACCTCAGCTGCAACCTGAAGGCTGGTTAAATTGGACAGATCCCTCTCTGATCATTTATAGTGCCCTATAATATTTTGTATATAAAAATGTTTTTATAGTTATACAATTATTATTGTAACAGATAGATTAAAAGGAATATCATAACTGTAACATAGTAACATAGTAAGTTAGGCTGAAAAAAGACTCGCGTCCATCAAGTTCA
>CM044438.1:34408788-34426253 GCA_024363595.1 Xenopus borealis
TAGTAAATAGCCTGACCCTTCGAGGTCAGGGGCAGGTCTCTGAAAGGAAACACAGTCACATACTGTGTTAGTTTTCCCTTCCCTGCTCCCATAATGAATGGCACATTCTCTAACCTTCGTGTTTGACATACACTTCTGTCACAAGAAACCAACCGAAATAATATAAATTATGAAATGAGCCGGGAATAAAACTCATGGATCCAAATTAGCTGAATGCTCAAAAAAAAAAAAATCAAAATGTAACAGTGTAAAAATGCCAAGAGGAAATAGGTTGGGTCACTTGCAATAATTCTTTATCAGCCTTAGATTCCTTCAGCCTTCTCCTGAACTCTTCTTTAACTAGGTCATGTTTCAGGAAAATCATTGACCTTTAAAGGGCCCAGCTGAAATGTTTTGAAAACTTTATCAAGAAAAAGAAATCAATAAAAACAGATCTGGCAGATATAGTTTTAGCATCTCATGTTAACGTTTTTTTTTCAGGACTCATGGGATTTAAGCATACAAATATTTGCGGAATAAGCTCAACTGTCTCTCATATCCTAATTAATGTTTTTTTTAACTCACATTTTTCTGCAGTGATTATAAATTTGCATCCTCAAACTGGGGTGACTGTGAGACCCTTCTCTTATATTCATTTACTTTCCTTGTTGGACTGTTGGACACTTGGTTAGCATCATTCTTCCATATTTTGCTATTGGCTTCATACAAAAAGTTTTCCCATTTTATAGAAAGCTTTATAACAATTGTGTCCATTATTAATTTGTTAAGTATACAGAAACATTGTCTCCCACAGCACTAAATGGAATACATTATGGTCACAAGTGCAGGGACCCTGAGATTTGGGACACGTAAAATATTGAACAGATTGCACAAACAGACAGAAATATTTCACCAAAGATGCACAATGATGTTACAATTGCATATTATTAGGAGATAATAGCAGGAGGGTTCTGCTGGAAAGAGTTTAAGAGCTCTTACTAGTTCCTTGAGTCATCTTTATTGTTTTTAATATATTCAGCCTTTCTAAAATATGCAAGCAATTAGAACTGTTTCACGTTGCCTTTTGGAAATTATTTCATACCTATGAAATGCGTTAAATGTGCAGTTCTGCAATACAGTAGCCATTTTGGGAATTATCTGAATCACCAAATTTAGACTATGCTGCTTTAAGACTTGTCTTTAATAAGACTCCCTTTATACATTGTGTTGAAGTATTGCACTAAAATCATCCAAATTTACTTTTTTAATTCACAAATGGCACAACACAGTAGACCTGTATTATGTTTCAATGTGAAAATAGTCAAATCATATGTCTACAGAATTGACGTTTTAGAATGCAAAAAAAACTGAAAGCTTAGTTAAAAAATTAATGATAATTGTCATTTAATTTTAGTATATAGCTGGTGGATAGGCTGCAGTGCTTGCATAACATGACGTGAACAGCAAGTGGAGTTTGTAAACAGGGCTGGGCCTGCTGGTTTCTTCTGGTAAATAACACAGTTTAAGTGAAAAATTAAAAAAGCTTACTTCAGCATGGCATAAATCCAAACATTCAGGAACTTAAAATGCCTCCTCCCAAGCCTCAGTATCTCTCCCATTGAGTCTGACTGGCTTGGTTTCAGGGAGCCTGATCTCTCCTCTCAGCGCTTCCCCTTTCTCCCTATTCTGAATTTCAACCCTCCTTTTACCACTCAGTGGACTGATCATTCTCCTGACCACGAAATTCTTAAAGGACCTAGGAATGGAAGCTTCATTCCACCCAATGCTCTATAAAGCCTCCAGACTCTAGGACCCAGACCAGAAATTCAAAATAACTTATAGAAAGTCCATGAGCTGTTTTTCTCCCTATACCTATTCCCTGGAGTCCCTCACCATGTATAGGTAAGAAACTTAAGTGTAATATAAACACCATTTATTACTTTTCCAGCTGGTGGCTCACAATACACACACACATAACCAGTAAATGCCAGAGTTCAGAAAAGATCAGAATCTCTCTGGAGAGAATCCCCCTTCAGTGTTTTTAAAATGAAACTCAAAGACTACCTCTGGGAGCACCTGGATAACACCTGAACTTGGAACACGCACTTATATAACAGTGTAACAAACTGTAACCTACAGCACCTTAAAATCCCTCCGAACTGTGTCTGTATGTTATCATCCCAGTTAGACTGTAAGCCCTATCTGGTAGGGTCCTCTAGTCATTTGTTTCCTTGACACTTAGGGGCCGATTTACTAAATTTACGTGAATTCGATCGAATTTTGAACGTAGGATTTATTCGTTTGGTTGAATATGCAACTTTTTGCATATTCGATCATCGAATAGCGAATGGTCGAATGATCGAATACATTCTAATAGAGTCAAATGAACGGATATTCAATCATACGATCATTGGATCAGCAAAGGATTTAATTTTTTAAGTTTATTCGATTGGCTACTTCGGCAGATTGGACCTACCGAATTGCAATAGAAGCCTATGGGAGCACTCCCAAAGGCTTCTGAGGCTAAGTCCTGATTGAATAGGATAAGTACGATTGAAGTCTTCGATCGTTCGAACCGTACGAATCATTTGAATGATCGAATAATTTATTCGACTGATTGAATAAATTAATAGACTGATCGAATATATTTTTATTCGATCGTCGAATGATCGAATATCGAATAAAAGGTAGTCTAAAACTATTCGTTTAGCATTTGACGATCGAATGCTAATCGAATATCGAATTTGGTCGAACTAATTTTGGGGAATAATAGTAAATTTGCCCCTTAATCTGTATTGTAATTATATTTGATATTTATGTGAATTGTATTTTCTAATTGTTCACTTATTGTTCCTTTTTATTTAAATGACCCCTTGTTTGTTACTACTAATTTATTGTTTTGCTGTACAGTGCTTTGTTCAAGGAGCACTATACAAATAAAAATATACATACATGTATACAGAATTGATAATAAATCATTGACAATACAGGCTAATGTCGGGTGATCAAGAAAGTAAACCAGACTAAAAATATGTCGAAGGATCCAAAACAGATATTTTCAAGAATTGAACAGATTAATTATAAAGACCACTAAAAAGACTTGAAATCCAAAATAGCATAGCAACAAATTCAAACAGGAGTTTAATATATGCAGGTGTTATTAGACAGTTATTTTTATTCTTTATTTCTATAGTGCAGCATGGTCTGTATTACTTGAGAGTGGATTTATACACCATGTACTGTACATCAGTACCTGCCCAGGAAGAACTTGTCGTGGCATTTTGCACTTTTAGCTTTTCTTCTGGCTTCAGATGTCCAGATTTGGATCAACAAATGTAACTGATTAAAGTTTGCTCCTCATTGGGTTTATAATGCAGTATGTATATTTGATCCTTTGAATTTACCATGTTATTAGCAACCACATCATATGTTATCTAAATGAAAATCTTGCTAACCTTACAATTAAAGCATCTTAGGAACAGACGCCATGCTGTGAGCTATTTCATTGATTTCCTCTAGCTACTTAACTGAAATTAATGTAATACAAAATATCAATGCTACCTTGCCAAGCAAGTAACATAATTTATTGTTTATCCGTCATGATCGGTAGTTTGATAACTCTTGCTTAAAGATTATTTTAAGTGCAGTGGATACTGGGGTTTCTGTGCAAGTTCCAATTTGTTAAATGAACACATGCTTAAATTACAATTAAGATGCACCTTTCTTTCAAGGTAGGCGAGAAAATTTTTATTGTAAATGGTGTGATGACAGCTCATCATTAAATGCATTTAATCTGAGGTTCTCCTTTAGGCTTTTTTCATGTAATTTATAGATGCATTTTGAAGTATATATATGTTTTAAGCAACCTAAACAGTGTGCAAAAGGGTTGAATGACTTTAGCACATTAAAATGATCAGAAATTTGCTACAGGTTAAATAACACATACATCTCTCATCTATACTGTATATTATATCATTTTTTTTATTTCTCACCTTGAGTTATGACATTTTCTGCTTTATTGGAATAAGTTAAGAAAAACCTCAAAGACATTTTATTTTACACCTTATAAATGAATGTAATATTTCTTTTAACATAAATTAGAGGGTATTTAGTATATTTTTGCTCTTTATATCATACCCAGATGCTTTCCCCCAATATTCTTCGATTCTCAAAAGTATAAAAACACAACAGTTTTAAGAAAATGGTAGGGTGAGGTTTATGGTCTTTCATGAACTGGGCCAACTTTGAATGGTATTACAGGAAAGGGATCAGTTATCTGGAATCCTGTTATCCAGAAAGGTCCAAATTACAGAAAGGCTGTCTCCCATAGACCAACATTTTATCCAAATAATGCATCTTTTTAGAAATGATTTAATTTTTCCCTGCAATAATAAAACAGTACCTTGTAGTTGATCTAGACTGAGATGTAGTTCAGCTTTATTGGAGGCAAACCCAACCTATTGGGTCTATTTAAAGGTGAACTATAGCGAAAATAAAAGTTTAATATAAGCTTCAGCATACTGAAATATGACGTTTATATATATAATGTAAATATAATTAGTTAAAAATTCTGTACCATTTATAAAATATTCATCTTCACTTGTGGTGGGCGAATAATGTTTTGTGTCAAATATTTTTGGACGCGGACATCAATTTATGATTTTCACAATGAAATGTCTGATTTTCACAATTTTACGTGAAATGTCCGTTTTTTTCGTGAAAATTTAATTTTCACATGTTTATTTTGTGAAAATATCTTGATTTTCAAGAATTTCACGATTTTACTTGAATTTTTCGTCGTTTCACGAATTTTGCAAACGGGAGAAATTCGGCCATCACTAATCTTCACTATTCCTCTCTCAGCATGTTTCTCTTCATTCTCTCTTCATGCAGCAGTTGGGTATCAGATATCCATTGACAGTTACTGTAGATCAAATATATCTTATAGGGGGCTCCTTTTGCCTAGAAGATGTATTTGAGCTCACTATTGAAATCACCATAAATCCTGTCTCTCTGCATGCAGGATTTTTGAAAAAGGCATTTATTTTGTTAGATTTAGTTTGTACTGGAATTAGATATTTGAATGAGCGCTAATACATCTGAAAGGAATCCCCCCTATAAGATATATTGGACTCAACTGCTGCATAAGTTTTCCAGACACAGCTGAATTCTATTGTAAGCTATTTGGACAAAGTCGTCACGCATATGAAAATTGCCATTCGCATCAAAATTATTTTGACGCCCATTGACAAACGCATTTTGTGGGTTTTTCACCATTTCGTAAATTTTTCAGTAAATTTGCAAATTTTTCAGTGAAGCAAAATATTCGACCCAGATTCGCCCATCACTACCCGTGTGGCCAGAGCCTTAGAGACCTCAGAAACATTTTACTAAACTACTATTTTTTTGTTTTTGGGTTATGGACAACTTTAAGTGATTCTGCCTCAGTTGATATATTTTAAATATGTCACAGATTTGCACTAATACGTGGTACATACTTCAATATTTATTGCTTGATAATATTTTGCTGCTGGAGCTCTAGCAGTTTAGCTTTCTTTATTTGTTTATATTAATAACTAAGGTTAGTCCTAATATCTGTCTAGTTTCTTGACTCTGATACTAGCTGAATCAGATTAGATAAAATAATTTATTCTGTATATGAGAGACAAGATCCCATTGTGCTTGCAGCTAAAACGATGATTCCAGAAGCAGGAAAAAAAAGAAATGGTTAGCACTTAAAATAAAAAATATTTTCTCAATTTTTATAATAAACTTCAAATATATTTATTTCAAATCTACTGTTAATGTATGTGCTGTTTGATTAAAGTTTGACTTTAAGGACAATGATTGTAATTTTCAACAGCCTTTTTTCAAGCAAATGGTCCTGTACAATCTTATAAAAGTAACTATACCTATAAAATATGAGTGTCTATTTCATGATTGTCATAAAGATCATAAAATGATACGTCTGCCATGAAACTACTACATGATTTATTCTTGAAAAGTATAACACTGAAAGTACTAGAATGATATTTTGCTTTCTTAACTTCAGGAACTGTTAAACATATGGCTTGAGCAGCTACTAGATTATGCATTTTGGTGCTTTCTAAATCAAACTATTTTCCTTTTATTTTTTGTTTCAAAGCAGTGGGCTTGTATGTACCTTGATCTATATAAATATATGACTAAGGGCCTGAATAGTAAAAGAAACAGGAATACTAACGGCAACATCCATTCTAAGGAATTAAAAACCAACTACAAACGAAGACCTACGAAGAGTGCCTGGCATCCACCTGAAAAGTAACTATGTGATTAATTAGTTGTTCCAGTACTTGTTTTTCTCTACTACCTCCAGCCTCAACATGCAGATTGGCTACAGTGGCCCATTGTGCAACTTTATTTACTAGTCTTGCAATTTTTATTATTTGGTTTTTTAGTTATTTAGCATTTTATGCAGCAGCTCTCTTGTTTGCACTTTAAAGGAACAGTTCAGGGTAAAAATAAAAACTGGGTAAAGAGATAGGCTGTGCAAAATAAAAAATGTTTCTAATATAGTTAGTTAGCCAAAAATGTAATGTATAAAGGCTGGAGTGACTGCATGTGTAACATAACAAAAGACAACACAACTTCTTGCTTTTCAGCTCCCTAAATCTGAGTTAGTCAGTGACTTGAAGGGGGGCCACATGTAACATAACTGTTCAGTGAATTTGCCATTCATCCTCAGCATGCATCTCAGATTCAAAAGGCCCTCCCTCAAGTCACTGATTGGATACTGCCTGGTAACCAGGGTAACCAGTCAGTGGAAACTAAGAGAGCTGAAAAGCAAGAAGTAGTGTTCAGTTCTGTTAGGTTAGATTTACAGTCCCTCCAGCCTTTATACATTACATTTTTGCCTAACTTTATTGAAAACATTTTTTATTTTGCACAGCCTATCTATTTACCTAGTTTTTACTTTTATACCGAACAATTCCTTTAAGCAATCTGATTACTATTGTCCAATTTACCCCAGCAACCATGCACTGAATTCAATAAGAGATTAAAATATGAACAGGAAAATAATAAAGTGAGCAATAAATATGTAGCCTTACAGGGCATCTGTTTTCAGAAGGGGTCAGTGACCGCCATTTGAAAGCTGGAAAAGGAAGGAAAAATATAATGACGACAGTTGAAAAGTTGCTTAATATCAGCCATTCTGTAACATACTAAATTTAACTTAAAGGTGAAGGACCCCTCAGATGTAGCTGCCTCATACTTCCCATCCTTATAGATTAATTGGTTTCCTGTAATTAAACACCTCAGTCTGTATAATTTAGACTGTACAACTGCAATTGCTGTATTACTCAAAATTACTATGTTATTGCTAGCTGATTTCCTCCAAGCTGCACTTGGAGCTGCAGCAGTACCACCACTGTTAGCAGCACCACCATTACCACCAGGAGCACCACCAGCTCTGCTAGCCCAGGACATGGCAGATCTCCTGTTCCTTGTTTTCCAGCAGGTGCAAGCTATGCATCTGAAAATGCAGCAGCTGAAACAAGAAAATCCAGGTGACAGCAATTTTCATAATTTTCTGGGGAGAACCCCTCTATCTCTTCTTCTCTTTAGATTAATTGTTTATATCATGTGCACCATTGTGCTTAGCTTTATTTTGTTGCTAACTTGCTATGTTTGGAGATTTCAGTTAACTACTCAGATGGTAGTGACGTTGTTAGATTATTAACAGGACCATGACTATTCTCCATCTCAGTCATGTAACATAACATCACATAGTATATCAATGACACACAGATATATGGGAGGCCTTGTTTCGGATGGAAAGACCCCCTTTTATATTTAAATATATAGTTATCATATCACCCCTTAAGTGCATCTTCTCCAGCATGAACAACCTTAATTTGGCCAGTCTTTCCTCATAGCTAAGATTGTCCATACCTTTTACCAGCTTAGTTGCCTTTCTCTGTACCATCTCTAATTCAATGTCCTGTTTGAGCACTGGAGACCAAAACTGTCCAGCATATTCTAACAATGTAGGGTGTGTGTGTGTAACTGTATACCTAGTGAAAATGCATGTAATTTAGCCATCCCATTGACTCCAATGCTATTCCATTTCAATTTTGACACACTTTTGTCAATTTTTAACAAAAAGTAAAATATGGCAAATGTGCCATGTCCACATTCATTAAAGGCCTTGAAAGCAAGGGAAAAAATGTTATTGATAGCCACAAAGAAGAAAAAATGTGTCACAAAAACAACCCCCATAGACTCAAATTTTGTTTCCTACATTGTGCAACAAAAAGAAAGATTAGCATAAAAACATTATAATGGGCAACGAATATCAAGAATTTTTTGCCATTTCATGAATTTTGCATGAAATCAAAACAGGAGAGAATCATTCCTAACCATTTCAAAGGATCACACAAAAAGATAGAGGGAGATTCTCATTGGTTGACCATAGGTAACTTAAAGGGAGAATTGCTTTTCAGGATCACTCTGTGCATCTCAGTAGCTAAGACTTACTTTATGTGTGGTTAGGGTCAAGGGGAGGGACATTTTATGCATGCACAATAACCTTTTGACTGCAGGGAAACTTGCGCCTCCTTTACAAACATGGCAGCAATGTGTAGACAGCAGAAAATGGAAAACGGATGAGGAAAAACTGCTTCAAACATGATTTTTGGAAAAAAACTAGAGATTAGAGTCACAACAAGATGGACTGTTAATAGGTAAGCCAGGTAAACTAAAACAACAGGCAAAGCTTGAAAAAAAAGCTGCTGAACATCAAACAGAGGAGCAAGAGTAGTGATATACCAGAGTGAACATATACAGCTTAAAGAAAGCTGTTGGGATAGACTGTAGAACATATGGAAAGATAGCCTGCCAAGTGCCAAACATATAATGTAGAAGTAAATATAGAGAAACTGGGCTTGCCGATTAATGATTGAAGTAATTTCACTATTCATCCGAGCAGCTTCTTCAGTTCAACTGACTGGTATGTCAACCCACTAATATGAATCAATATTGATTCCCACAATCTGCTGGTGCACACGATATGTCTCATTAGAACTCTGCACCACAGGAAGGAAAGTGTGACAACTGATACAAAGACAAGAAGCACATACTTCTCAGAGGAGGACTGAAAGCTTGTGGTTACCCAGACTGGGCTTTAAAGGGAAATTGTTATGGGAAAACATGTTTTTTTTTTTTTTAAAACGCATCAGTTAAAAGTGCTGCTCCAGTGGACTTTTGCACTGAAATCCATTTCTCAGAAGAGCAAACAGATTTTTTTATATTCAGTTTTGAAATCTGACATGGGGCTAGCCATTTTGTCAATTTCCCAGCTGCCCTGGTCATGTGACTTGTGCCAGCACATTGGGAGGGAACTGCTTTCTGGCAGGCTGTTGTTTTTCCTTTTCAATGTAATTGAATAGTACGTAGTGGGACATGGGTTTTTACTATTGAGTGCTGTTCTTAGATCTACCAGGCAGCTGTTATCTTGTGTTAGGGAGCTATTATCTGGTTACCTTCTCATTGTTCTTTTGTTGGGTTGCTGGGTGGGGGAAAGGGAGGGGGTGATATCACTCCAACTTGCAGTACAGCAGTAAAGAGTGATTGAAGTTTATCAGAGCACAAGTCACATGATTGGGGCAGCTGGAAAATTGACAAAATGTCTAGCCCCATGTCAGATTTCAAAATGAAATATAAAAAAATCTGTTTGTTCTTTTGAGAAATGGATTTCAGTGCACAATTCTTCTGAAGTAGCACTATTAACTGATGTGTTTTGAAAAAACATCTTTTCCCATGACAGTTTCCCTTTAAATAGTTACAAAACAGCCCAACAAGAACAGGAAAAGAAATATCTGCCCTGAGACACAGAGTAGGCACAACACAACCACTCCATATGGAACAGTTGTCTTTCTAAACCTAAAAGACATGAGACACTCCTTTGAAGATGTTCACATTTTGGACAGAGAAGACACATAAAAAAAAGGTTGTTCATGTTAACGTAGAGAAACAATTCCTAAACAGGGGATGGGGCCTTCAACACCACCTGTTTGCTACATACAATACTGTTCTAACACCTTTACCTCAGTGGTTTCACAAAACGTCACACCTCCATTCATCCAACTCTCACAAGTAACACCTGCCTCTTTGATTTGCAAAATCGTAATTCTGTCACAGTAACTACACATCATTCACAGCCTTTGTGAGTTCCAGTTGTCATCTCTTTGGATAGTTACACTACACCGTTGTGATTAGATTATTGAACTGAAGAAGCTGCTCAGAGGAGTAGTGAAATGTCTTCAATGATTAATCAGCAAGTTCACTTGGTCTAGATTTACTTCTAGATATACCATGACCTGAATGAATGAAAAACTTCATAGACAAGTTCCAAACAATGTATGGATTTGTTCTACAGCATTTTATTCAATGTTAAATTAGAGTCATAGTCAAATAAAGGAGGCAGTACTGTGGCTGACAGTGTATACTATCAGAGTAATTTGATGCATGGACAGATAGCATGCATGCACAATATACAAGCAAATCTGCTGTATTGTTCTGGTCTGTTGTAAAAGTAGATGCAATCCGTTTTCCTACTTCATTATTACCTTTTTATTACCCCATTTATTAGCTTATTTTTGCATAGATAACCAGTATGACTTTGCCTTTATTCTTAAGTATGCATTAAGCAAATGTAAATAGAACACTAAAATAATTAAATATTGCTAAGCAATAACATGATAAAACAATATACATACAAGTGCATGCTTGAAATAAAAGTCTGCAGTGAAATGATATTCCCAATAAGCACTAAAGCATTCTTCTGCAGATCAATCCAGATAGTACATACTTCATAATATGTACTGTACATGATGGATGACTTTTTTTGTAACAGGTTCATGAAGGAAATTCTTTTTTTTCCCTCCCCTCTATGTCTGTTTATTCAGAGTTCTTAAAAATGACTCGTCACTGAAAGTCCTTGTGATGATTTCATTTTGTGTTGATTCATATTAAATTCATGACACCGTGGGGAAAAAAAACAACTTCAGGCAATTTTGAAAATGACCACTCTTTAGTGCTCTTTTTCCTTCAGGCTTGATAGGCCTAGAGTCCATAAAGTTGCCTGCTGTCTTGTGTCATGAAAAGAATCAGCTTTGCCTGGGAACGCCATTACGGTGTAATGAGGCATGCAGCAAAATATACCATCAGCAGGCACTTGATGAAGGCTTGCTGACACACCAGACCAGACAGAAATGTTTTTTGTGTGTTCTTCCTTATTTTGTCCATCAATCACATCATTAGTCAAAGCAGACAGGGTTGTCAGCTGGGCACAGATGCAGGCGATCAGTGGACAGGTGTTAGTGCTTTCCCAAAACATGTTTGTGAAATGAAAAAGGGAGTGAAGACTTTGTTTCAAAGACTGGAATGTCAAATAAAAAAAGAGTGAGAGGGGAAAAGTTCAGGAAGAGGTGGGCAATTTCAAAGGGGCGATACGTATTACATCAATCATTAATTCTTGAGAAGTATCAAAAATATAAACACTTAGAATAAGTATTGGTTTTTAAATGCTCTGTATGTATATATTTTATATATATTTATCATTACATTTCTGTAAACTGTAAACTGAACTGAAAGTCCATGATAACCCAAAATTAATCATATTTCAATTATAATTTTAAAATAATGGGCCAGATTCCATTCAGTGAGAAAACGTTATCTCACACTTTATCACATGAAAACTCATAGGTGAGATTCAGTTCAAGGAGAAAAAAAAAACTTTTGTGCTAATTTAATTACAGTCTCCCCCATAAACTTCAATTAAGTTTTCATGTGATAAAACATGAAATAGATTTTTTTGAATTGGATTGAATCTTACCCTTGACTTTTCATGTTATATGCCTTTTTTCTCACTGATTTGATTCTGGCCCAATATTTGAAAAAATAATGGTGTTAGACATTCTAGGCCGCAATCACAGATGCTATAATGCATAAATGGACTGTGCAAATTCAAACCATTAAAAGGGGCAAATTTATCATTATTCATGAATTCAAGGGCTTTTTGCCCTCGAATTTGGCAGGAATTCGGTAGTAATTTGACTATTGAATGGTTATCGAATAGTTTTAGGCTATTTTTTGTGCGCTAAAAGATTTTAAGAAATAATCATACGATCGAACAGCGATCGTTCAATTTCATGAAAAAATCGTGAAATTTCCTTTGATCGTTTGAAAAATTCGTACGAACGAGGCGCTCGATCGTACGAATGATATTTGAGCAGGTAATAGAAAAAAAGCCTATGGAGTGATTTGCTATTCGGTAGGTTCAATCTGCCAAAGTAGGTGTAAGGAAGAGCACCTTACCGGTGCGGTGGGGACGCCCGCCGCGCCGCCAGCGGGGACGCCCGCCACGCCGCCAGCGGGGACGCCCGCCACGCTCTTCTTTACCGGCATTGTCTTCTTAGTGTGCGCGCGGCGCGCACTTCCGGGTTTTATAGGCGCATGCGCGCTGGCGTCATGACGTCAGCGCGCAGTGGCGCGAAATTCAAATAATCAAAGGGGTATTTAAGGGGATTTTTGGAAAATATTGGTGCCCGTGATAGGTTCTTGTTCCTGGTGCCTTGTACTTGTGCTGTAAGCTTCTGATCTGTTTGATACCTGTGTTTGACCCTGCCTGGCTTTTGACTATTCTGATTATCCGTATTCTGACCTGTGCCTGAAGTTAACTACTGATTCTGCTTCATCCCTCTGATTGATTCCTGGTTTTGACCCTTGCCTGCCTGACGACCCTAGCCATCTGCCTGCCTCGACCCGGCCTGTCTGACTACGAATCTGCCAACTCCTGTCTGTACCGTGACCATCGGCCTTAAAGACTTTTAATACAGTCGTGCCCCATCGCTGGCCAGAACTTCTGCCCTGCACCTCTCGTTTAAGTCCAGGTGGCATCTGAGTAGCTGAGGGCTCCTCCCGAAGCCAAAGGCGGCCAAACTACTGGTGAAGCACGAGCCTAGACCAGGGTGCTTAGCGTTTGTTCTGGCATTGGGTGCCGACCGTGACAGTAGGCAGTCGAATAAAATTTTTTAAGTTGAAGTACTTCGATCATCGAATGGTCGAATGATCGAATATTCGATCATTCAAACTAACCAATACGCTCAAATTTTGCATATTCGATGATCGAAGTGGCCAAATTTTCACATTCAAATATCCGATAAAATCATATGATCGAAATTCAATTGCATTTGATCGAAATTTGAATTATTCACGTGAATTTTGTAAATCTGCCCCTAAATGTACTTCAATCAAAGCTGCCCCTTGTTCTTATGCATAGTTGTGTGTCTGTCCTGCACAGGTGTGTCTGTCCTACCTCCTACCTCAAAGATGCAAAGCATATTGGTGCTTAAACAATCACCATTTTGATGCAGAGGAACGAAAATCTGGAACCAATCAACAATCATTGAACATTTTCAGAATTATTTTGTCTGATGCATGTCCAAGTGCAATTGCATCAGGTGCATTTCCCCCAGCTACAATGGAATAATGGGAATAATGCTTTATTGTGGGGTAATGTAATATGGTTTATTAGTGCAAAAACTTTGTAAAGACTATTGAGGGTGTTAGTGACCAAGATTTTTATTGTTTACATCCTTTTTGATGAATTTCAGCCATCAACAACTTTCTGGCCTTTATGAACATACACAGTTTATGTAGTAAAGTTATACACTCACAAAGTGTTCTTTGGGCCAAAATATGTAACGAAACTCCAGAGCAGGTGTCGACCCTAACCTTGTCTTAAGGATAATGAGCACCAGAAAATGATTTTACATTGCGAGCAGTGCCAAACTTGTGTCCAAAATAGAACTTTGCTCATTGCACTCACACATGTAATGAAGATGGTTGTGTATTAACCAGATGTTTATAATGTAGGTGCCTCTCAAATAATGAATATACAGTTACAATGTGGTAGTGTAGCATCCTTTTACATTTTCTAACTTTTTTTTCTGTTCGATTCTATAATTTTTAACACACTTCTGTAAACATCTGTATGAAAAAAATCTAGCAATACCGGTGCCTCGTTAACTTAAGGCATGGTTTTATTTTAATTCCATGATTTCAACAGCTATTAAAGTGACCCTACAGTCCTTGAGGGCTCCATTTGGAATCATCTGTTTGATCCGGGGAATGAAAAGAGCCATACATTTTCCCATACTTTTCACAGTTAATTTCAGCTGTGTAGAATACATGTAGCTACTTGCTTTGCAAATTATTTGAGGGCATAGCAAAATGACCAATAGAATGATTATTAGAATATCATATTACAAAAATAAAGAGAGAGAGATATAAACAAACTCTCCAGATGGCCAAGGGAAGCCAAACATTGGGCCACTTTTTTGATGTTTTGACCAGCACCCAGGCAGATGAGGATTGTTTTGAGTACACCAGTCTGGTGGTTTATATATAAGTAAACACATTGGTTACTACTTGTGGATGGCTGGCTGCTTTCACATACTCTGACACGGCACAGTAATATTTGGGTGAGATTATGTTGGGTTCAGCACTGGGCTTATTTAGAGCATTTATAAATAGTACACTGCAAACTATGATCATGGCATATGTATCTTTTATTTTTTATTTCTTTAATTTTGTATGGTGTAACAATTGTATACATACTGCCAGTTATGACATCACACCCCGGATTTGGCACCTTTCCTGGGGTTATAAGGGACTGTTTGTTTGTAAGTAAGGGTTTCACTTCCTGATGATGGCTCGAGTTAAGGAGTCGAAACATTGCAATAAAACAGTGTTGATTCCTGTTTTTCACTGCAAAGACGTGCATTTTTTTGGTATTATATATATATATATATATATATATATATATATAAACTTCAAATCCACACTCTCAGAGAAACTTTTTTCATTAATACAAGCTACTGACTTTACCTTTAGGGCCCCTTGAGGCCTTACTCAAAGTAACAAATACACATTAGAATATGCCTGTTGTTTATTTGTTTTTGTATAATTATTGAAGATCTGTATAAATGTGCATCTAGGCAGGGGCGCTCTGCCAATGAGGCTAGTTGAGGCACTCGCCTCAGGCGGCAGCGCCCCCCTGGTTACTAGGGGAGGTAAAAATGCCGCTCCTGGTAACTAAGGTTTTCAACCTGGAAATTCATCTCTTCTAGTGCAGAGAGTGCACTTGCGTGCTCTGAACTAGCGCTGTGGACCCCCCCTACCCCTGTCCAGCGCTGAAAAAGTGAGCGCCGTGGGGAAGGGGGGGTGGCAAATTCAAGGTCGCCTCAGGCAGTGAAGTGGTTTGGATCGCCCCTACATCTAGGCAATCGATTGCATGTTTTAAAGGAATTGTTCAGTATAAAAGTAAAAACTGGGTAAATAGATAGGCTGTGCAAAATAAAACATGTTTTCAATATAGTTAGTTAGGCAAAAATGTAATGTATAAAGGCTGGAGTGACTGTAAGTCTAACCTAGCTTTTCAGCTCTCTTTTGTTTACACTGACTGGTTACCCTGGTTACCAGGCAGTAACCAATCAATGACTTGAGGGAGGGCCACATGGGTCATAACTGTTGCTTTTGAATCTGAGCTGAATGCTGAGGATCAATTGCAAACTCACTGAACAGTTATGTCCCATGTGGCCCCCACTCAAGTCGATGACTTACTCAGATTTAGAGAGTTAAAAAGCAGGATGTTGTGTTGTATTCTGTTATGTGAGACATCCACTCACTCCAGCTTTTATATATTAAATTTTTGGCTAACTAACTATATTAGAAACATTTTTTATTTTGCACAGCCTATCTATTTACCCAGTTTTTATTTTTACCCTGAACTGTTCCTTTAAAGGAACAGTTCAGGGTAAAAATAAAAAATGGGTAAATAGACAGGCTGTGCAAAATAAAAAATGTTTCTAACACAATATCGCGACTTGAAGGGGGGCCACATGGGACATAACAGTTCAGTGAGTTTGCAATTGATCCTCAGCATGCAGCTCAGATTCAAAAGCAAACGTTATGACTAATGTTGCCCTCCCTCAATTCACTGATTGGTTACTGCCTGGTCACCATTCAGTGTAAACAAAAGATAGCTGCAAAGCAAGAAGTAGTGTTCTGTTCTATTATGTTAGACTTACAGTCACTCCAACCTTTATACATTACATTTTTGCCTAACTATATAGAATTGTTTTATTTTATTTTGCACAGCCTGTCTATTTACAGAGTTTTATACTGAACAATTCCTTTAAGATAATGGAATTTTGTGCACATTATTTAGCTTTTTTAGAGAGTGTTGGCATCTCTTGTATATAATACAGTATTATATACTGGATATACACATACACAAATATTTCACATTAAAGGGATCCTGTGATAGGAATAATTTTTTTCAAAATGCATCAGTTAATAGTGCTGTTCCAGAAGAATTCTGAACTGAAATCCATTTCTCAAAAGAGCAAACAGATGTTTTTATATTTTCATTTTAAAATCTGATATGGGGCTAGACATTTTGTCAATTTCCTAGCTGCCCCAAGTCACGTGACTTGTGCTCTGATAAACTTCTTTTACTCTGATAAACACTCTTTACTGCTGTACTTCAAGTTGGAGTGATATCACCCCTTCCCTTTCCCCCACCCAGCAGCCTAACAAAAGAACAATGGGAAGGTAACCAGATAACAGCTCCCTAACACAAGATAACAGCTGCCTGGTAGATCTAACAGCACTCAATAGTAAAAACACATGTCCCACTACGTTACATTCAGTTACATTAAGAAGGAAAAACAACAGCCTGCCAGAAAGCAGTTCCCTCCTAAAGTGCTGGCACAATTGACAAAATGTCTAGCCCCATGTCAGATTTCAAAACTGAATATAAAAAAAATCTGTTTGCTCTTTTGAGAAATGGATTTCAGTGCAGAAGTCTGCTGGAGCAACACTATTAACTGATGCATTAAAAAAAAAAAAACATGTTTTCCCATGACAGTTTCCCTTTAAGAAAACTAAAGTCTGTTCTTCTTGCATGCCAAAGCTTTTTAGTTTGCACAGGTATGCTATTCTACATGCTTAGATCATTAAGAGTATTCCCTCGTATTCTTCATAAATCCCCTTCATGGCTATTTAAAGACCAGCCAAAAATTTAATTATTTGCAGTATACATTATATTGTAAGATTATTCACAGTCTCTGATGGGAGTGCTCAGTACATTTTTTTTATAAAAGCATTACTATTGTCATTTAAAATACGAGAAGTGGAAAGTATAAGCAATTAAATTTCATAAATTATAGTCAGATAAAAGAAATAGAATGTTCGTAAAGGTCAGGTGTTCTTACCATGAAAGAGGGATAAAGCTTAAGAATTGAGAATGCTTTTGAGCACTGACCTTTCAAATAAGGGGTAAACAATACACCCTTAGCAATATTGTCCATTTAACTGGAAATTAAAGGTTTTGATAGATCTTTGCAGATATTAGAATATGCACTCCATTAATCTAATCA
>CM044438.1:34432393-34452336 GCA_024363595.1 Xenopus borealis
TTCGGAAAGTACACATTCCCTCGAATTCAAAATAGGTATGCTTGTCTTTCTATTCAAAAGTACAAAGCCACAAACCTTTCCTAAAATTTGGCAATTTAGTGACATTTCCAAAAATCACCTCGAGATTTCCATATTGCAGCATCGTATTTCCACACATACTTTTAGGTATCAAGATAAATCACCCCAAATATGAAAGCCTAGGGTTCTCTGAACAGTTTGATGCCCAACATGTATAAGTGTACCCAAGCACATGTCATATAGATGCCCCAAAACAAAGACCCCCATCTGGTCTGTCATTTTAGGTACTGCAAAATCAACAGATTTTGAAGGGTGCAAAGCTAGAAAAAAGTAAGTTCACCCCCAAAAACCATACATTTTCAGAAAATACACATTCCCCCGAATTTAAAATGGGTATGCATGTCTTTCTACTCAAAAGCACCAAGCTGTAGTGATGGGCGAATTTATTCGCCAGGGGCGAATTCGCGGCGAATTCCCGCGATTCGCCGCTGGCGAATAAATTCGCGAAACGGGCAAAAAAATTCGCCAACAAAAATTTGCCGCGCAAAACCGAGTCGCGCGTCGTTTTTGACGCGATGTGCCGAAAACGACGCGACGCATCGCAATCGACGCGCGTCAAAAACGCCGCAACGCGCGTCAAAAAACGACGCGACGCCCATCACTACCAATCTGCAAACCTTTCCTAAATTTGGCGATAAAGGCAGCTGTTTTTACATTTCTGAAAATCGCCTAAAAATATTGCAATTGGCCACCTTTGTCTCACCTAATTTCTTACATACAATTGTAAAACACCCTAAATATTTACGCCAAGGGTCTACAGAACAGTTTGATGTCTAGTATCATAGATATACCAAAACAGCTGGCATGTGCACACCCCAAATATAAATAGTGCATATGAATTTTCTCCGCTGTCTTTTGACCTTCTGTGAAAAATGACCCAGAGCTGCGTATTATTTAGGAAAAGACCCTCCTAACAGCAGATAGATTTTTTGGAAAGTAGACATTCTGCTGAATAAAAATATGCTACGAATGTCTCTCTACTCCAAATTACCATACTGTAAAGCGAAGCTAAAGGCAGCAGTTTTTATGACATTTCTGAAAAATGTCTAAAAATATTGCAATTGCTCGCATTTATCGCACCCAATTTCTTACATACAATTGTAAAACACCCTATATATTGACAACAGTTTGATGTCCAATATGCATATATATACCAAAGCAGGTGGGCATGTGCGGACCCCAAATAAAAATCGTGCATAAAAATTTTCTTGGCTGTCAATTCACCATCTGTGATCATAGCACGCTGACTGCATATAATGTGCCCTAAGACCCCCTAACAGTAAAAAGACCCCCAAAACCATATATTTTTGGAAAACGTATATTCTGCCGAATAAAAATATGCTAAAACTGTCTTTCTACTCCAAATTTACTTACTGCAAAGCTATGCTAAAGGCTACAGTTTTTATGATATTTCTGAAAATCGCCTAAAAATGTTGCAATTAGTAATATTTATTTCACTCAATTTCTTACATACAATTGGAAAACACCCTCAATATTGACACCAAGGATCTACTGAACACCTTGATGCCCAATATGCAGAAATAACAAAAGTGAAACTTAGAAAATGAAGAACTAAAAAAAAAAGTAAAAAAACCCTATCAGTTTGTGTTTGTGTATGTTTGGTGTACAACTCTAAAAAGTGTATAAATGTGTAGATATGTGTATTTGAGTGTGTAAATATGTGTAAAAGTGTGAAAAATCAGAAATAGGCAGGAAAGTCAGAAAAGCAGAAAATCAAACATACTTCTTTTACTAATATGTGTACTGTGCATATGAAAATCCTTTTAAATAGCTGCAAATACTAAAAAAAAAGGGCCACTTACTGACTCTAGATGAAGGGGGTTCCTTTTCAGTGCTGGAGGGTCCTTTTCAGAGCTGGAGAGTCCAAGATTGATGAGTCACTGCAGCAGGAAGTGTGTGGGCGGGGCTGGAACACGTGCAGTCTGAGTCCTGCTGGAAAGAAGCTGTTGCTGCGTCTCTGTCGCTGCTGGAGGAGGACATCTGCAGGAGGAGGAGATGTACTGAAGGTAAGCTCGTTGCCTAGGGGGTTCTGCTGCTGATAGCTCCTCTCTGCACACTGATTTTGCAGTGTGTGCAGAGAGAGAGCTATTTTAGTAAAGAATGTATCTCCTACGTTCTTGGCACTTAAAGTGGACCTGTCACCCGCAAAAAAATATTCAAAATCATATTTTATCACATTAGTCAAGCAAAATTAACATTACTTACACTATATAAATTATTTTAATCTTGTTTTCTTCAGTCTGTTTATTCATAATTCTAGCAAGCATGTCTATCCCCATGTCCTGGCTACACAATTAAATGGTTAAGAGAACTGGGGGAATGTGTGGGGAGCAGTGGCATCTAGGAAGTGCTGAATGGAAAGTGAAAGTAATTATCTGCCCCGCCTCTATGCCTTAGGCATAGAGGAGTGGCAGACAATATTTGATTGACAGCTGAGATTTTTAAATGAGCTTAAAACAGCTATGAATGGTTTAATAAAAAATTGAAATTGGATTTCATGTTTAATTTGAAAAGGACTTTTATTATACAGATTTTTGTGTCTGGGTGACAGGTCCACTTTAAAGCCTTTTTTTAAAAGAACGTAGGAGATACGTTCTTGGCAGGGAAAGGGTTAAGGGGGCTCATTTATAAACTTCGTGCAGTGCAGATTGGTTCGCAAAGTGAATATTTTTACCCTGCGCCTAGTTATATTTATAAAGCTGAATAACATTGTGCAAACAGATTTTCAAATTTTTTTTTCACAATTCGAATGTCTATAAGACCTTTTTAAATATGATGCAAATTGTGAATATTTATGCGATCACTCTGCACCACAACTTTGGTGGTCGGAGAAAATATTCGCAAAACAGTTTTGCAATTTGCGACTTTAAATTACTGTCGATGCTATTTTCATGCACAACAACCTCACAAAGTGCCTGTACTCACGCAATGACCCATCTCGTTTGCGAGTCATTTGCTGAAATTAATTCACAATGCGAATTCGCAAAAAACGGAAAAACTGACACAGTAGTGCAATATTTTAGTGTTCAGGAAAAAACATGGGCAAAACTACCATTTGCGAATAATTATGCGCTGCGCGAACGTTATAAATTACCCCCAAGGTATCATAGGGAATAGCACAGAGAAAAAGTTTGGAAACAGTCATAAATATTTAATACTTATATAAATATATAATACTTTTTATACTACTTATTTAGAAAAACCTTTATATCCAGTATATGACATATTACATAATCTTCAGTTAAATGTAGATTCCAGGTGCTGCTTGAAATTAGTCAACCTCTTGACACTAAAGTATACTATACTCCTCTATTTGGGTTGAATGAAGAAGTTGTACTTAGGGGTTATATCTTTTACCTTTAGAAGCAGCAGACTTTTTCCAGGGGTTGATACATTTTGTCATGTGTCATACCTTATGCTTTTCCTTATTTTCATTTAATTGCCAGTAATTAGAAGTCTCATTGCTATTTGTGAGCAATTTGCATTGCTAAGGGGGATTAGTTCCTTTCTTTATCTCACAGAGACAAGGTAAACTTGCAACATATCAAGTTAAATCAAGTTAATTGGTGCCTGACTAAAAATACCACTCAAAACACATTAAAAATTAGAAATATAGAGAGAAACAAATGAAACAAATGAAACAAATGATTTGACACCAAAGAGACATTTTGATCATAAGAAAGTAAAAGACTGTTAATGAGAAATACATGTTAAATAGTTTATTAAAGGCAATTAACACAATTGTTTCTGTAAAGGCTTATAGAGTAATTAGGAAATTAACAAAATACATGGATTCATATATGTTCTATTGTCCTTTCTATAGCAAACTATTGCAGAGATTTTTTTCTGAATCCTTTTCTGTCTGTATTTTCTCACAATAACCAGTTCTTGCTTAGGCTTTCCTCTTTGTAGTCTAGGAGCCATTTTTTGTACATAAGCAGCTTACATTTAAAACTCCTTGGCTCATCCATCTTCATTTGAGGACTAGGTTAAAAAATAAAACTAATGATTGCTATCAGGAAGAAGATGAGCAACATCACCGGTGAAAAGTTGCTCTGCCACATTTTCCCAAGGCTTACATTTTTCACTGGTTGGAAATGGCTGGACATACTTGTAAACATTATTGAAAATAATAACGTCATGTTTCCTTCCTGTAACTGCATTGCATATGCCAGGTATTTCCAATTAGTATTTCCTCCAAGTAATATCAGTCATATACTCCATTTTGTTTTTAAATGCAGTTTGTTCTCTAATTTATTTTTTTTTTTCATAGAATGTGCTTTCTCTTGTCTGCTGGGTGTATGTGAATCTGAAGATATTATTACTGTATGCTGCTTTCTGCATTTGCAGCATTTAAACGGGAAGTAAATACTAATAGGTATGTTATGTGCAGCCAATTACTTAAAAGTGGTTATAAAACTCAGAAGAAGAACTAATTATATAAGGTTTATTTTTGCTATTACAGTGATCCTAAAATATTTCTCATTCATATTCCCCTGGAAATTTTAGCCAGTTTATGAGCACCTGGACTTGTAGAAATGACACAGTTTGTAGCCAAAGTTTCTCCAGCGCACACATAAATACACATCTGTTTCAACTTTCAGCTGACTACCTGATAGAATTATCGGAACTTTTTATCCTTTTCCCATGGTGTCCTGTATAATGTAGTATTTATATAATTTATATTAGTCTTTGCTAGAAAACATAATGAGCAGTTGAGCAGTTTTAATAAAACTAAAATGCATCAGAGTTTATGCAGTTGGTTAATTGCACAAAAAACAACCAATCAGGTCTTTGATTTCATTACGAAACTGTAAAAAATGTGAGAACTTTGAAAAAATTAGGACCGTAGTGAAAATAATTCAAAGGTTAAAATATCATTCGTTAGGACAAAAAAAAAACTGCCTAACAGCAGGGCAATTACTCATAGGCCCTATATGATTTTACAAGTTGTTTAGCTGAAAACCCATGTGTTGATTGTCTGTTTTTAAAATAGTTATATTCACAGCATAAAAAGCTTTATTTTTGTTTTTTTTTAGTATTTATTATAACAAGTTTGTATTCATCTATGCAGCATTTCTCAAAAATAAACGTCTTTGACATTAGGAAACAAAAGTTGGTAAAGTCTGCACTAAATTTACTCAATGACTTAGCTACTGTAGCTGTATTTCATCCAGTAACCATTGTGTGTAATTTCCATAATAAAGAAATAAGAGCCCAGAGAATTGAATGCAAGAAGTGGCTAAGTCCAGACATCTAGTGAAGCAGAATGGCATCCAGCTGCAGAGAAGATTAGAAGCACCCCAGGATTTTGAGGTTTGGTGTTAGAGGCCATTATGTACTATAGTGATATGTGAACAGAATATCAGAAGTAAAAGACATGGCTCTGAATAACTATGCCAGAACACTGCAGAGAAAATTATGCAAAAGCATAGAAATTGATTGGTGTCACTTTACTCATAAAGAACAGAGTCGGACCTGATGGCCTTTTTGAAATGTGCACTCAGCCTTTGTTCTTCACAGATTTTATATTCCCATGGATCTTGACTGGCTCCTGGAAAATGCAAATTTATGAAAGAAAATACCAGCCAGCAAAATGAAGTTTGCTTGGTTTTTCTTTTAATAATGTAGATTTGACAATGTCCATCATTAGTTTAGATAGTCTTCCTGTAAGTTTAGCTTGGAATTCACTTATAGAAAATTATTTTTTTTTCAATTACTTTGCTGTGTAGTTGCATTACTATTGGAATAATAGTGTATTGCCACTGTGTATTTGATTTTACATTAGTTCTGAGTAATACATATTGGTTAAACAAAAAATAGGTGCCTCATAATTTCCTTTAAATATGATGAATTTTGAAATAGTATGATTATTTTATTATCAAAATGCTAAAAAAAGGTTGTGGTCCCTGTGACTATAGACAGGCTTCAGAAAGACATGGGTGTCGGCTGTGGGGTAATGGTAGATTTTCAAACTCTCATAGATCAAGAGAAAACTCATTGCTCACAAATTGTCATTGCTAACAACTGATAAATACGTTTGTATAAATAGAGGCAATGTTTACCATTCCCTGCAACCTAGGACAGGCGATTTCAAAAAGTTTGGGATACCATATGCTTTAACTTACCACTAATGGCTGCTAACACCTTGCCTAGCTTGAATACTTCCAAACATATTTCAGCAGCACTTGGAAATAGTGAAAACTTCAATTTATTTGTGCAACAAGTGAAGCAAAGTTAACCAGTCCTTTATCAAGCTTAACCACAGTGTAACTTAAAATCCTTTAAATGACCCAGTAGGGGGAGGGAAAAACCCGGACCTCCCAATTAGTGGCTTATCACATTAACACTTTTGCTATACATAATATATACATAGTGATAAATACATGTAAAAAATGGTTAAGAAATGTCTCAAGTGTGCAACGTCGATAAAACTCCATATTTTTCAAAATCTCTCTTGAAGGACTTGTGTAGCACTACTGTGTGTGATTGTCTTGCTTGAAGTATCCCTCTACCAAAAATAATCTAGCATTCTAATCAACTTAGAGTTGCAGCCTTCAGTGTGGTGGAACTCCAGGCAGGGCCATGAAGTGTTGGGGCTGCAATGTAATGGGGGGTGGGTCCGTGTTGTGATGGGATGTGCCACACCACCAGGGACAGGGCAATGACATGAAAATTGGCAATTGTCCGATCTCCACGTCAATCCTAGGAAATCCTGCCCAGTTTTCCTAATTTGGAAAACTGGGCAGTCAGTTTTGACCAGGGCAGCCCTTTAAAAAAATAGGTCAAAACTAGACAGGTGGCAACCCTGAATCATCTCCCATAAACACACCCCACATTTTATCTCTAAATAGAATGAAGAGAACTTTACAATAATGAAAGTTTTCCTTCATTGTAATGCTCACCTTTGATTTGCAATAAAATACAATTCCTGTTATTTACTGCTAAAGTGTGAAAAATCTTTACAAAGCCAATAAAAATGGTCTCCTTGCATGTGATCTTACTGAAAGCCTTGGACAAATATGTTTACTAATGGAACTCAAAATGAAAGGAGCCATAAATTTGTCATCTTGCAAGATTAATATATTTTGATTTAGAATAGTATAAAGGGTGCCAGGGAGCATCAGAAATTTGCACAGAATGTTTAATTTGAACAGAAATTAAACCTTTCAGTAGCAAAAGGCCAACATTTATACTCTATATTATCAGTGCTAACATATCCATCATACCTACGCAAGCACAAGGCAGCAAACTTTCAGTAAGAAATTGAAACCATGATATATTTTGTGTGCGACATATGAAAAAAAAATCATAAACCTTGAAATTGGCATTTAGAGTTCTGATTAATTTGTCAACCCGGCAAAAGTCAGCAATACTTTGTAAATTTAAAATTATCATTCTAGAATAAGCTACTAAAGAGCAATAAAGAATGTAAGTCTGAACTATATCATCCTGTGGCAAAAAATTAATTTGTTCTACATTTTTAAGAATAGCAAAAGCATATCAAAATGAGGCTTTAATCCTTTAAAACTAAAACTATGGATCATTTAAATATGATAAAAATTGGATACAGGTTCTAGTTAGAAGCCAAAATCATTACAGGAATAGGACCCATTATCCAAAACCTGTTATCCAGAAAGCTCAGAATTACAGGAAGGCCATTTCCTTTTTCTCTGTAATAATAAAGTTTCATGTTTAAAGCTTTTTTTAGTTCTAAATTGTTGAAGACTCAAGGTAATATACTCTACTTTAAGTTCAGAAGAAAGACTTGCAATTGTTTTTGATTCATGAAAACTGACCTATTTTGCATAAATCAAATCACTGTACCTGGGCAGTAACCCATGGCATTGAATTACATTCTTGCTTCCATTGTTTTATTTGCACATGTGTAAGGGCTGGCTTCCTCAGGATGGTTAGGACCAAGGTAGATGCTAATATGCTGCAGAACATGAATGACTGACAATGGCAAAACAGGAATGGCCTTTATTATGTTTCAAGCAGGACAAGCATGGCGGGTAACAGGCAAAATAGCAAAGACTGAGCATGTTGGCAGTAATTGCATTCTAGGTAAGATAGGCAAGAAATGCTGGTCCTGGAAACAAGATGCAATAAAGTCCATTAACAAGGTTTTAAAAAAGGCAAGAGTCAATAACAGGGATCCAGCAATATAGCAACCAGGACAACAACAACAACAACAACAAACAACATTTGTAAAGCGCTTTTCTCCCGTAGGACCCAAAGCGCATAGGACAGGCTATTAAGAATTTAAACTACAGTAAGTACATTCGTAGGGCTTTAAATATAAGGAAAAGTTCTGTGTTAGTAGACTTGCACTTATCTCCCAACACAAGCACATTAATGTCACCATCACTAAGCTGCAAGAACCTTATTGCCCATGTCAAAGGCATCTGTGAAGGATTCAGAAGAGCCCTACAAGCTGGCTGAAATGAAACAAAAAAAAGCTGACTGCTATGGGTTATTAACCACATGCAGATTTTCCATGTTGACAAATGACTCCTTGTGATTTAGCTAAGGGAAGCCTGACAAAATGCTTTTTTGACATACTTCTCCAATAAATGAGCATGGAAACTTTGACAGAATGCAATGCATGAACTAGAAATTAGAGGTCATCATCTTATTTTGTTCTATATAAACAGAATATGCAAGATTTACAGATAAAAAAAGTCCTGGACATGAAGGCATAAGAACTGGAAGACTATCGGTACATACTGTAGGTACATGTGCTTTACAGTGGACAGAGTTTCAAATTTATATCCCTCCACTTGGAAGACTGCAGGGTGTGCTACCTTGTGTAAATGATAAAGTGTTAGATGCAGTAAACAGCCAGCACAAAGTTTTATTAAACTGCATAATGTCATGCACAGCAAGTGACCAAACTGTAATGACATACCAGAAATGGAATAGACAGGGAAATAGTGATATATTTTATAATCCTACACTGGGGGATGAATCCTCCTTGCATGTCTCGGTAATAGGTCCAGTAGTGACACTGTTTGTATTTATATATTATTAACATTGTTAATAAAGATTGTGTGGTTTCTTGTGGCAGAACTGAAGCAAAGAGACTTTTTTGTTCGTTTCAAAATTTTCATTAGCAAGTAAAAAATGTTCTCTTCATGTTTTATTTACAGGACAAACAAGAAAAAGTTGTGCTCACCACTAATTTTTAAAACCATTAGGCGGGTGTGCAATGAGGCTGTGACCACAAAATACATATAGACAAAGACAAGAGGTCCTCTGCACTCAAACCATTATCAATATATTTAAGACATTGAGACATTCTGTGCATACAGCTACTAAAAATGCCTTACCCTTTAAACAACAGGGATTGTTTGTCCATATATTGCAATATATTTAAGCTGGCCAACTACGTCAAAGTCATCCCATATCTGGCCAGTCCTACGCTCAATTTTCATCTGATTCATTAAGAATTCCACTACTTCATTAAAAATTATACATTATACATGATTGTCCTATTTACAGGACAATCATCTTAGGCTAGTGCTATGTGCTTTATTGCACTATTGTTGCTGTAGCAACATTGCATCCTTCATTCTACTCTTAAGTCTTGCAACAGCTTGGAAAATATGAATGTTGCACATATTTCTTGTCAGGTTGGATTTATAATGCAAAGGCCAAATGTACCCAAAAAGTGTTCTGGATCCACTTAGCTCCCTTTTTAAATGCATGAGGGGCAACCCCTTTGCAGATATAATTGATGCATTGTACTAGTGTGCATCAACTAAAAGGTACTACTCTTTGTCAGAACACTGACCCATGTAAATCAGAACTTTACTCACTATGTCTTCTTGTTTTGATTTTGATTAACCTCTGGAAGCAGCAAGTGGGTAAAACATGGTGGTTTCCTGCAGGGTTGTCAACTAATTCCATTGATATATATTTTTTAGGGGAACTTTCTTCAGGTTTTCCCAAGACTTTAGCAAGAATCTTAAGAGCTGGGTCAACGTGAAACACATTTCACAAAATAACTCATACTTTCAGTATAGTCCTACATCGGGCCAACTTCTCACAGTCTTGATTACATCAGTAATTTTAAAGACCTTAGTGAAGACCATTTTGCTAGTATTGGTTATACATTCAGGGCCTTAATTATACAAAAATCGAATTTTTCAGAGAATTTTATATAAAAAAAAAAGTCTGACCCAGCTAGAATTCATAATTTGACCTTATTTATTATTAAAAAGCACAATTTAATCGAACTGGGGAAAAACTAAAAAAAAACTCCCAAACAAAAATAGTCAATTCCAACTCAGACCACAGAAACTTCTAAATAGGATAGGGACCTCTCCCATTGACTTATATACAACCTCAGCATTGGGATTTAATAACCCCCCCCCCCCCAAACAAAAATCAAGGTTTTCCACAAAAAATTGGGATTTTAAAGAAAAAAATTGATTTCACGTTTTTGGCATTCGACTTTAATAAATAACCCCCCAAAATGTTCTTGTTGCCAATTAATCCCTTGTAAACAGGGAAACCTAAGAAAAAATTTAGTTTTCCTTAATGTGTAGATGTCTGTCTTAACCTGCATTACTGAAAGTTTTCTTAGGCCATTCTGTTTCCAAGGACCCTTGGGATGCAATATTTGCAGAGTTTACAATTTGTACGATTTATGTGAGTGAAAGTTTATTAAAGATCAAGAGCACATATTTAACAATGGGCAATAATGCATATGCAAGGATTCTTTTATAATATTTAGTTAACATAATTAGGAAAGCAAGTTAATATGTATAATTTGTCACACTGGCATAACCTAACCTAGTTTTTGTGCTTTTATAGACCTGAACATAAAGCAGTGTTATTAAAACGACCCCTTTGGACATAGTATAATATTCCTAATGATTTGTTGGACACTACACCATTTGTTGTATGACAAGTTGGACTCTGGACAAGGTCAGCCTCTGAATCCTGATTATAATTTTCCCCCATGAGCCAGAAAGCATTGATTTGTACAGCTAGTTCACCTTGTTTCCTTTGCTGCTTCTGACATTCTACAACAGTCTGCACAAGAAAACATGCCACATGAATAAATTACAACGTCAGACTAAAGCATAAAATGTTTTTAAAATGCTAACATGGTTTGGTATGAGCATGAAGTGATTATTCTGATAATGCTGTTATGTGTAATGAAGCGTGGTCACATCATTAATCAAAAAGACTGATCAGATAAATAATTTTGACAATATCCTTTACCATTGGACATGTTGGTCAGTAACAAATGCATTAAAATAGTAATGGATCAATAAAGTACACTGGGGATTGGGTTTACTAGCAAAGATTCAACTTAATGGCAGTAACATCTCACTTAGAGAAATATGTTTTGTTATAGAGAGGGTGACAAATTGTGTGGCACAGCATTCATCATTTTACAAATCTGGCCTACTACACAAGAGAGCTTACACTCTAAATGTTAATAATTTTTACTTGCTTCATTCTTCATGCAAGGTGACTATAGAGAAGGACCTTTAAATACTGCTGAGTCAATACATATATGTATCTAAAAGAAACAGAAGGCTTTTCCGGATCTAGCTAAGGTGAAATTATTTGTTTTGTGAGTAGCATTTTTTCTGTTAGAAAAAAGAAGCATGAGGTGAGCAAAATATTTTGCTATTGCAACAAAATGTATAAAACTATGAGGTCTATATCATCCATATCCTAATGTCAAAAGTCAGCGCATCATGTATCACATAGCCCCTGGAATAGATATAGTTCTGTTCTTTGTAATGAAACAGTCATCAGAATGTGTGTTGATGTGTGTTGCATATCTGCCCACAATGCAGCACAACTGGTGCACATATGGGTGGCTTCTAAACTGACACCAAGACGTGAACCAGTGCAAGGTGATAAGCTGTTTATGAGACATACACTGAAACTTTGGTTCTTCTGGATTCTCTGTTACCAACTGAGGCCTAACCTTACCTTAATCACCAAACTCTGGTTCCTGATCGTTTGTGGTTTACAATTTAATGAAAAAATATGGGGTTCTCTTCTGCTTCTGCCTGTACTCTTCTTGAGACTCCTGCAACTGACTAGCCATATTGTAATTTTCTAGTTGCTGTCTCATTCTGGGAGGTCTCCAAGCGTATATGTGGATCAGCGCCTAGGGCAAACAGAGAAGCCAGGGGCCGTATGTTGTGTAGTAGTTCTCGTTAATTTGTCTTACACCTCGTGCAGTTAATATATGGGCTTATTGCAAACTCCTCCACCAATATGGTAAAAGTGCCTACTTACAAGACCCACTTTAACGGATTGCCTGTCAAGAAGCTTTTTATTTCCCACTGGGTACTCCCCTTCTCCTTCTTACTTAGCTCCGAGGGGGAAGAGAATAGAGAGGGCTCATAGTGTATTACTGTTTTATTTAAATAAATAAATATATTTAAATTCCACTCACATTTGTTAGAATAGCTCTGCAGGCTGAAAGTTTCGTCCGTTCTTTGATTTTAATTCTGCAGCTCTCCTTGATGCTCCTGTGGCCTTAAAGAACCAGCGACAATTCATCCTTACACCTCTTTCTCTCTAAGACATTGGGGATTTGTGTGTTTTTTAGATAGCTCTTCTGTTGAAAAGCATAGTTAAAATTTTGAGACCACAGTCCTCAGTGCTCTGCCTTTCTCCCCGTGTGGGGTCCCGGAAGGGGCTTCTCCACCTCTATTCTATTTTCCAATTTTCTTATACTTTTAATTCATGAATTGTGCACTATAAATTTTTATCAACTTATTACTATTTATTAAGGAAGCACCACCAAACTTTTGGTGTATATCGATTGAACAATTAACCCTAATGAACTGCAATTAATGAATTCTTAAATGATTTTTAATGAATTTTAATGAAATCACGAGTTTGATTAGGAATCACCTCAATTGATAATAATTTTTACAACTGCACCGATTAATGAACTATAATTTAAATATTAACTGATATAAGCACCAGCACTTTTCAACGGTGACTCATTTAGCACCAGCACTCGTCTAAGTAATTGTCCTGAGTTTGACTACAGGGGCACTGGAGTTGCAAGTCCTTCTCTTTTTAATTAATTTTACTAATAAAGTGATATTTATATTATAGATCTAGTTTTAGCCTTGATCCAAGTGGGGGTTATTGCTTCTGTTCTCCTTACTTTGAATAACGTACAAGTGATTGTACCTCGCACGAGGACCTCGAACTAACCAAACCCGTCCTTTGTAATTGTTAGAATAGCTCTGGTCACGTTCAAAAGTCTCTCAACACAGCTTAGCGTAGCTGGAATGTAAAGGGTAGCAAAGGTGTCTGCCTGACGCGTTTCGCCAATAGATCCGGCTTCCTCAGAGAATGGGGAGTACCCAGTGGGAAATAAAAAGCTTCTTGACACGCAATCCGTTAAAGTGGGTCTTGTAAGTAGGCACTTTTACCATATTGGTGGAGGAGTTTGCAATAAGCCCATATATTAACTGCACGAGGTGTAAGACAAATTAACGAGAACTACTACATAAGATACGGCCCCTGGCTTCTCTGTTTGCCCTAGGTGCTGATCCACATATACGCTTGGAGATTTCAACCCAGGGTGAAGGAGACTTGGAAAAGGATTGGCAAGAGAAGAAAAAGAATTTTTAAAGGAAAACTAACATTCTCTTCTTAATTTTTTTAAACCTTTTTTTTTTTTTTTTACCTTTCTCTTTTTCTGTACAACTTTGTAACGATTGAGTACTGTGTAAAAATCATTCTGGTAGGTGCAAGAGAAGCTACTGTACTTTTGCCCATTGGCTCCAATCATCTGTTTCTATCTGCATAATCTACTGGCTACTTAAAGAGAAACTATCGTGAAAATGAAAATTTAATATAAGCTTCATCATACTGAAGTAAGACAGTTTCTAAATTCAAGCAATTAAAAATTCTACATGGTTTCTGAAATAATCTAATAATTTATAGTCACTATCCCTCTCTCATCTGTTTCTGTTCATTTTGTCTTCATGCAGAAGTTGGTTGTCAGATTGACAGTTAGATCCAAAATATCTGATGGATTGGCTTCTGTCCTAGCAGATGAATAATTGGTTCCAGTACAAACAAAATCTAACAAAATAACTGCCTCTTGCACAAATCCTGACATGTAAGAGAGACATGATGTCTGGGGATTTTAATAGAGTGAGCTCTAATAAACCTTCTAGGATCCCCTACATCTCTGCTAGTTAAACAAGTCCCCCTATAAGACATATTGGATCTAACTGTCAATGTCATGACTATCTAACACCCAATTCCTGCATGAAGACTGAATGAAGGGAAACATATGTGGAGAGATGAATAGTGAAGATAAACTTGATTATTTGAGATTACAGAATTTGTAATTGACGATTTAGAAAGTTTCTAAATTTCAGTAGGCTGAAGCTTACATGGTGTTTTTGTATGAATAACGTCTGTTATTAAAGATGAGCTGGGACTATGCCTGCTAAAAAGGGCTTTTAGAATTATCAAAAACATTAAAAGTAAGCATTCCATGCTTACAGGCATGTAAAGATCTGATGGCTTACTTAGCTTATTATTATTATCATTTGTTGTCTATTATTTAAACATTAAAAAAAACAAAAAATCACTGAAAAGAAAAATCTGCTTATTTGGACAGCTCACCAAGTGAACTGAAACATAATTTGACATCCAGCTGGTAGGCTGAATGTGGTTGAAGAAAATTGTAATTTAACTAATTTTGATCACCCAGGGGGAGGAGGGGGCATGAAATAGCATCAGTAGTGGACACATGATTTTCAAATGATCAGAATAAGTCCTGTTGGATATTGATAAGCAAAGCAGTTATTCTGCACCTATAAACCCATTGGATGCCAATTCAGTCAGTCATTTTGTCTAATGCCAGGTTAAGATGCTTTACCTAAGCTACAAAATTTAGCTATTCTAGAGATACTTGGAAAGCAAATGAAGCTGGAGCAACAAATCTGGACAATGATGCTAAATTACAGTCAAATAATGATTATGTAAACCTTCATCAAGCAAATGCAATAAAAATTATTGAACAAATGCCACCATGTTGTGGTGCATATGATCACTGAGATTACCATCTGGCAAATAATAGCAGTGGTTTTGGATCCTGTGTGGACAGTTTACCAATTTTTAAATCTACACCTACAGTGTATTCCAGATGCTGGATTACTAAAACTAGGCACAGAATGCAAGTAATGCAAAATGCACCTCATTATGGGGCAGATTCACTAAGATCCGAAAATTCACCAGCGTAGGCTTTGCTAGCGTTCGCCGCACTTCGCCATGCGAATTTTCGCCAGCGCTACGCAAATCAATAAAGTGCGAATTTACGAGGTCGGCGAATGGTAGCGTAGTTGCGCTAGTTTTACTTCACTAGGCAGAGCACTGTTATGCTAGCGAAGCCTAATTTGCATATGGCAGGAACTTTAACTTATAATAGACGTATATGTTACAGCCACTACATTCCACTACACAAGCCCAGGAAACCTTTAATAAATTATATAAAGTTGTCCTATTGCCCTACATGTGCCCCCTGTATAATTGAGTTGCCATATGTTAGGAAATGTAGGAGGGAAGAAGGGTAACCCCCCAAAAAAATTATCAATCAGACTATCACCCTCCTATGCTAAAATATGCCAGCGTTTTTTTGGGACTTAGAAAAAATTTGACATTTTTTTTTCAACCTCCTATCTTTTGTATTGAACTTCCCCTGGTCTGACCAGGCGAAGTAATGTCTAGCGTAAGTGCTAACGTTTAGGAAAAGGTTCATCTTAGTGAATTTCCGAAGTTACGATCCTTCGTCAGTGCGCAACTTCGCCTGGCGTAAGGGTGCGAAGTTGCGCAAGTCTATCTACTTCTCTAGCGAAAACTCGCCAGAGTCCATGTTAGTGAATTTGCGAAGTTGCGAAATGACGTCACGCTGGGGAATTAGCACTAGCGTTAGACGATTCGCGCTTTAGTGAATCTGCCCCTAAATGTCTTAAAATGCCAATATTATTCTAAATTATATTTCTAAAAATATTTAAACATTACTAGTATTCCATTTTTTTAAAGAAAAACAGCATTACTAGGCCTTAATTAATGGATGTAGATGATCAGCAGCCATTCATTTACAACCCCGCAACTGTTCTGGGCAGAACCCCAAAATTATTCTACGACTGATATCTTGCACTTCTAATATATGTGTGCCAGTGCCCTAACCGTGGGTGATAAAGAATGTGTCACAGCCCTTATAGCCACAATTGCTTGGGGCATTGCTGCATTTAATATATTAATTTATATTATTATTATAGTATACATATCAAAGGATTCATGGGGGATATATTTTCCTTTAATGCCCCAATTTTACCATGAAACACTTATTCCAGGAATGTTCAAACGCAAAGGTAGTTTTTTACCTTATCCAGTCTTAAATACATTTATCTGTAGGATATATTGTACGATATATTTCTTAAATATAGATATACAGACAAATACTATTAGCCTACTATAATTTTACATAGATCCAGCTTCTACATAGGTTATTCTCTTTTTGAATATATCACTATAAATTGTTAATAAAATTTATGTCAGACACATAGCATTTTCTTAATACTGAAATTAGCCAAGGTGTGCTCCCATAACTCCCATTTAACTACAGAAGAGCCAAAGTAAAAATATGTGCAATCACCCTTTAGTGAATCACAGCACAAACTGGATACCTAATTTAACTGCTTCACTGTTGAAAAAGTCAAGGCAATATTAAAGTAGAAAAAAATCAAATAAAATATAGTGGAATTTTGATTCAATTTATGTGATAAGGCATCAGTGTCATGCTGGATCTTTTCTGCCATTTAATCTACCTCTTCCAGGGCTAATGTGGCTCTACTAGTGAAATTAATGAAGGTCTTAGTATAACAGTATGACAACTTGTGATAAAGACCCAAAAAGCTTGTTCTTCCTAGGTTTTTCCTTTAGATGGCTATGATTCATTTAATGCTAAATAAAGTAAAGTTTAATGATATCCTCTCCATAACTGCAGATGAATTCAAAAGTTAAAATTACATTAAAAATGACCTCTATCTATTTTATGTTGATCATTAACTAGGAATATTTCACACTGGAGATTTGTCATATTAAGGAGAATTGAAAACGCTTATATCAATTAACTATATTATATCTACAGTAATCTCTGCGTAGATTACTGAAATACGTTTGATACTTAAAGTGCTAATATAAATCAAGGCTAAACCGCCTTTATAAAAAAGCAAACAGCCACAACTCCTGCTGCTTTTCTGCTTTACCTCTGTAATTAGTTGCCGTCAGTTTAAATAGTAACTACATAGGTAGAAACCTAATATAATGATAATCATAAAAAGTGTAATGAGAGTTTATTGGTGAAGTCATGAGACATTTACTGAATGAGAAACCTAAGTATGTCAGCATTCCAATCTGATCATTAACCTCTCAATGGACATTTGGTATTACAAGTCCCTACTGTTTATCACATTATTTTAAAATGAAAGTACTTGGTTAAAATGCACATCTCTATCATTTCCACATAGATGTATTTTAAGAAAAAAAACGAATTCTTCCCAATTTTTAAGCATGGAAATAAGGCATCAAATTGAAAACATAATTAGTGGGTAAGCAGAGATATATAAAAGGGAGATACCAAGCTACAAGTACAAGCAGTGCTGAATACTGCCAATAGGATTCAATCGTGGCCTTCTCTTCTAGTGATGGATATGCTAACCACACTCAATGCAAGGCTTGGATTTTGTAAAGTCGCTTCAATTAATTTGATACTTGACACAGTGAAGACTCTGTCTCGGTAAATGCAAATTAATAAAGCAGTGGCCAGCAACACCATACTTACTGCTCTTTAAATATGTCAGTATTGAATATGAGTGCCAAAACAAAGCAAGCTGTAAAAGTGGCAGGCACAGGAGAATTATTGAAGTTTTCCCTGATCACAAATACTGCTAAATGGAGATGGCATGCTTGAAAAAAAATACAGGCTTATTGCAGGATTTATAGAAATATTGTGATTGTTTGTGAGTGCTCCCACCTGTGCATGAAGGCAAGTTTGTGTTTCCTCTGCAAAAAGAAAGGGAGCTGTAGTGGCTATTCTCAAATTCCATCCACTGCCATCCATATCCCCCCATCCCTGCTTCCTCTCCACCTAGTGCATTAGTGCAAAAAGTGTCCCTGAATGCGAGTCTCACGTATCCATGTAGATTAGCACAGCAGAGCTCAGTGGCACCATCTTCTGCATCTTTGATTTTCTTCTGAACCTCTTCCCTTTGGCAATTTACTAGCCTTCTTGAGCAAGCTCAGTTAGCTTGAATACTGGACTGGCTCCAACTGTGTATACAAAATATAGCTCAGTGTCAGAGGTCCCTTTCTACTGAAAAATGTAGTTACTCGTAGTTTAATTTTAAATTATGCAGTGGTGAGCACAACATCCCCTTTTGTTATAGTTTATACAGGAGCATTGGCCAACTCTATGTTGTAATGCAAATTGCAAGTAAAACAGAGTAGTTCTAGACATGTCGAAAGAAAAACTAGAACTCGAATCAGACTGGTGAGTGTAGGAGTAGCAAAACCAGATATGACTTTGATATAGCTTGACTATAGGGCAATATATCAAAAAAATAATGTTTTGTTTAAAGGGGAGGCAATTTTTAGCAGCTGCATGAACAAAATGTCTTAATTATATTGAAATGGGTGAGTGCAGAGAATTTTTTTTTGTCTTTGTATGTTTTATTATTTATATTATTTATAAACTGAAAATTAGAGAGCATGGTAAAAATTAATCTTAACATGAGCATACAATTTAATATAGATATTTTATCATTTTACTGTCTTAATCTATTGTGTTAAATTGAAAATTTTTCCTCACAATTTAAAGCATTGGGCAGTATTATATATCGATTCCAATAATATAAACACTTAAATTTTCCTTGCAACATATAGAGTTTTGCCAAAATAAGTCACCTCTATATATGTATTAACAGTACTTTGTAAGTTGGTATCTTTATTAGTCCAAACACAATGTTGAACATGAAACAGGTGACGTCTATGAAAGAAATCTATGGTATTTTTGTGAAAGACTGTGGTTTCTGTAGAAACCTTTCCTCTCTTTTGTCCTATCCTATCTGCAGGGTATTGACAGCTCTGACAAGACTTTGATTATTTAGTCAGCAGGAGTCTGAAGCTTGTCACTTGTCAGGTGTGAGCAGGCAGTCACGCAGTTGATGAAACAATTGGAAGGAGATAGGCTGAGTGTGAGGAGGATCAGGGTCATCAGGCCTGCAACATTCTGCTGTCTACTAGGGGAATAGTTTACACCCTCATTAATAGCTCAAATCAGTCACAGAAAGGAAGAGAGGAACAAAATTGAACTAAGAAAACTTGAATGTAACTATCCAGTGGATGAAATAATTTGCTACCAGAGAATAAAATATTAAAAGGTTATGTGATGGTGTGTTCCTTTCTATTGTGATTCCAGTAAAATAAAGAAGTCATTTAAACCACTTGTCATAAAACACAGGGGTGGCTAAACATTGCTCCTGAGCTGGATGAGGAACATTTAATATTTGGGGCCTTTACTACCTAGCAAACCTTTATACACCAAGTACATTTAATAGGGGATAAAACAATACACAGGTAAATATCAGCTCAATAGTATGTTTGCTTAATGCCAGTGAACTAATACATTAAATGGAAATAAGTAGTTTATTGGTAGTATGGGCATGATATTACGTTATATTGCATTGTAAAATGTGTATATATATACCCCATGTGGGTCCGAAACGTTGGATGATTATGTGCATTCGTTAAATAAAAAGCACGTT
>CM044438.1:34466860-34488107 GCA_024363595.1 Xenopus borealis
ACTTTAAAGCCTTTAGAGTGCTCCCACAACCCCCCTGTTTTGATATTATATATATATATACACACACACACACACACAATGCCTTAACCGAGAAAGAAGGTTTGTTTGTTAAATCAATGTCTAAAGTTTGAATTGATGTAATTGTTGTAATTGACTGTTAATTAATTCCCATGGTGCTATATTCTCAGCCTATGCGATTTACAGGCATCCAGAAGGTCTGAATAATTTATACAGTGTTCAGTAGGTTGCAATGCAAGAAACGTTTTGATTACATCATAAAAGAGCTGCTCTATAGATTAACTCTTCTAATGCTGGAGCATCTTGACATTAAAGTAATTGATTACATTTAAAAAGACATCACCTCGGTTATAAAGGCGAGTCACTGACTTTTTTTCTTGTTTATAAGTGAAATGTACCATAAATATTTATGTGTGTAGGTTCATTAAATATATATGAATACATTTTAATTTATCATTGACATTATTAGCTTTATTGTCACATTCAGCAGTGAGGTTGAAATTTCTATGGTCAAAATGAATAACAGTGATGGAGCAATAATGTACTTTAGTAAGCCAGCTCAAACCATGGTTCATCTGGGGGTTTAACCATAGTTACTGTAAACATGTGTTATCACCAGTTCCTTTCCTGTTTTCAATTTCTTAATCATATAGAGCAAGCATCATTATATACTGTATTCCATAACTATGCAGCCAGAACTCAGTCCTGTTATGTGGCTACTATGGTAATTTGTGGCCTGCATGGTATCATTAGGTTCTACAGAGAAAATATACTGTATACTTTATAAATGGTGCAGCCCTGAAGCTTTCACAAAGAGCTGATTTTCAATCAATCCGGCAGCATTGTCAGTGGCCTCAGGATTTCAGTCTGAATGACAGCAAACAGATGGTGAACGAATGAAGCTGTCAAGTCAGTTGATGATCTCCTCTGAATTGTGTGCAATGACAGTCAAGAAAGAATTGCTGCCCAAGGTGATCTCTTGTTTGACTCTAAGGTTTTTAAGTCTACTCACAAAAAGCTGTGTCAGAAATTTGCCAAGAGGGCACTAAATTCTCAAATGAAATTACTATCCCCTTAAGTAGAATGATGGAAATGCTGAATTAGAAGATCACTTGTTTAAAAATCCACAGGGAATTTTAGGGCATCAGTCTCTGAGTACAAAGAAATATCTGCAGTGATAGTGATCTTTTTCTTTAGGGTGTCTGTAATTTCTGTCTTATATGTGTAGGGAATTCTAGTACTTGGCTTGAGACTCTACCAAGCTTAGTGGATGTGCTCCAGGCAGTATAAGGTGACGCAACCTTGGAGACAGTGCAGTTACTTAATAACATATCTGCAGGACAAACTATATTAGTTCAGATGGGTTATGGAGGATGAATTTAAAAAGTAGAGAAACACACACCTGCAAACTTTCTGAGTTATAGAATAAAATAATAGAGAAATAATAAAGTTACATGGAAATTAAGGATAAAGGTGAAATAATCAATAATGGGAACATTCATTAGAACTTATCCTGCTTTGTAGGGGTTGAAAATAACTTAATACAACTTTCATTTAAACATAAGTCCATGGCATTCTATGTGCCATGTGTGAAAGCAGGTATTCAAATATATTGCTCAGCTATAGTAATTTTAATTAGCATACATAAAATTTTCTTATGTAATCAAAGTGCAATGCAGCAACTGAGGTGGTCCTTTAAAAGCACAAGAGATCACACAGTCAAATGATTATTTGTCACTTGTTCACATATCTAATAATCCAGCAGATTTCCCTTTGTGGAAAATAAGAGTATAAGCAATCATGTCTTTTTTGATTTGTACCTCATTGTCTGCCTAGAACATTATTAAAGCACTGGTTCGTAAAAGTCCAGGCATAGGTCAATTTGTGTTTTGCCACTACTGTGGGGTTTATACAAATGGCCTGCAGGTGGCACTGTGCATACATAGGACTTTCTGTACAACTTGAAAGTGAAAGTAAGTCTTAATGCTGTTATGTAAGGGCTGCATGACCTGCTAATAAAGCACTGTTATACTCTCCTTATCCTCGGGTACCAAACACAACAAATGGCGACAAGGATGTCTTTTCTACCTCTGCAGCAGTCTGCACCTTTTCTACCAAACCCTGGTGAGCCTACAATACCTTTTACTGCTTGGATCCATATGTTAACTACTGTCACTGTATTTAAAATGCATTCATGTGAACTGGGAATATTTATAAATCTGCCTCCACTACTAATTACAGAAGAAAAAGAGAAAGTGCTGAATAAGTTTCCAGTTAAGAACAGTGATCCACTGCCATGGATCACAGAAGTCACCTATAGGATAAATCGAAAAGATAAAAAAATGAATGCTGGGACATTAGCTTTATTTAATACAGACCATAATTTAATAAAGACAGGTGTCAATCATTTACTATGTTAATTGTCCTCACTTCTAATTGGAGCAATGTCCATGAAGTTAAAGGACCAGTAACGTGCAAGTCTTTTTTACAATTCTAGGATTGAAAGAATAATCCCAGCTTGGGAACCCAGCAGCTATATTTTTTTTAAATTTCATTCCTACTTATGGACCTGGGTCTAAACATACCACAGCTGATACGGTCTCATTGTTTTGGCCCCCCCAAAAAAAACAAGACCTATAATTAATCTTGATCACATAGCTCACAATATATTGATTTGGCAAGCTCTAGCCAGAAATTTTTCCAGAATGACCTTGGTTCTTCTGATGCATTTGAACACATGATATATTAAAAATTCCAGACTTCCAACTTTAAAGCCAGATGATGAAGGATGTGATTAACTATAAGTCCGGAAGATGTTCTTTTGAAATCTAAGATAAGAGATGTATGTATGTAGGTGTAAATACATTCCATGGAGGCACGTGCATTTTGTCCTGTTAAATATATTTGGATGCAGTCCACTTTGTAGATCAAATAGTCATGTCAACAGGATACATATTAACACAGGAGTTTTCACTATAAAATATTTGTAGCAAAAGTAGGGTTTTGGCTACCAATACATTTTGCTATGACAATTTCTCTTAATCCTAGACATTTTTTTTTCTGATCCATCATTGTATTTCTAAAGCAAACATTATCACTTTTGTAGCTTTTGCTAATCAGAAGAAAGAAAAGGGCAGTATTGTAAGGACTCAACCTGGTGGCTTAGCAGGCAGCGAGGTCCACCACCGCTCATCGGTGTGGGCGCTCGTTGCACTGTTCCTTACCCTTCCGTATCTGATTCCCCTATGGCGTGCGCGCCATCACACTTCCGGGTTTATGCACTGGCGTGATGATGTCACACGCAATGGTGTGAAATTCAAATGGTATAAAAGGGGAATTCAGTGTTCCATAGATTGCCCGTTGTTAGGTTCTATTTATAGAGTTCCTGGGCATCTAATCCTTGTGATTCCTGCCTGATCTACCGTGTATTGACCCTTACTTTGCTTGACTTCTCAGATATCTCCAATCCCAATCCTAGCCTGCCTGTACTCTATTTTGACCTCTCCAATCCTGACCTTTGCCTGTCTGTGACTATTTTGGTCTTTCTAATCCTGATCCTGGCCTTCCCCAGAAGGGCCTCATTACTAGAATCTATGCTCTACTTACCACACCTTTGGACTTTCCCCAATATAGACATAGATACATGGGCAAATGGGATCAGGCTCTGCCACAACCTGTCCCTTCTAAGGACTGGCCCTTGATCTGGGACATTGCCAATCACATAATTACTTGTGTCCATCAAAGGGAACACATATAAAATTTTAACTTTCTGGTATTACACCCCAGAAAAACTACACAGGCTTTTCCAGAACAATTTTCTTCTGTGCTGGAGAAATTGTGGGATGCGAGGCACAATGCTCCATATCTTTTGGGATTGCCCTGTGATCCAACCACTTTGGACAGAAGTGACCAATACCAAGGGATCCCATCACTCTCTTATTAGGCAAGCCTTTGCCGCCTAGAATTTGTAAAAGCGGCCAAGCCTTGACCAACCAGGTCCTGACAGCTACCCGATTAGCTATAGCCTCCAAATGGAAGACATCATCTCGTCCTTTGGCAGAAATTATCAACAGAGTGAATACTAACAGTTTTCAAAGCAGGAATAGCACAAGCGCAAAACAGAAATGACTACTACATAAATGTATGGGCCATCTCGGAACTCAGGGGCATGGTGGCCACCTCCCTTAAAGAGTCCACTCTCCAAGTTAAATGTTTACATGTCAGAGATATAGACACATAGCTGACTTATAGATCGTGAAATGCAATAGACAAGAAACTTTGCTTTTTTCTTTTCGTTTATTGTCCACGGCATAAGATATGTTTTTCTGTGGTGTGTACAGCGCAGTTGTATGTATAACCTGCCTCATTCATGAAAAAAAAAAAAAAGTTACAAAAAAAAAAAAAAAAAGATACATTGGGGAGAGACAATTATAATATTTTTTTTTCTTTTAACATTTTCCCAAGCAGGTTTGGGGAGGCTTAGCCTCTCCAAGCCATAATGAAAATTTGCCTATGCCCAAGCAAATTCTAAAGTGCAGGATTTTTATTTATTATTTGACTGCTGGAAAACAAATGAGATAACATTAATATTTTTATCATGTTGCACAGTGAAGAACAGGCTAGAAAAATGTATAAAGGAAAATGCTGTAGCAGGGAGAGTTAAGAAGAGCATGCTCCCTGTTTTACAGTATCAGAGGAGTCCAGACCAATGACTTTTTCGGCTTTTGTGGTTCAGGAAATGGGCTTTACATATATTGATAGATCATGCTTGAAAGAGTTACATAGTTAAATTGGGTTGAAAAAAGACAAAGTCCATCAAGTTCAACCCCTCCAAATTCAAACCCAGCACACACACACACACACCCCTACACTCACAAAAACCACATATGCCCATAGCTATACTAACTGTAGAGTTTAGTATCAAAATAGCCCCTTTTGAATGCATCAACAGTCAGCCATCACAACCTCACCCAGCAGTGCATTCCACAACCTCACTGTCAAGAACCACCTATGCTGCTTCAAATGAAAGTCCTTTTCTTCTAGTCTGAAGGGGTGGCCATGGTGCAGTGATCCTCTTTATGGGTAAAAAGGTCCCCTGATATTTGTCTATAATGTCCTCTAATGTATTTGTAAAGTGTAACCATGCCCCCTCGCAAGCACATTCCTTAATTTAACCAGTAACCTTCTGTACTGTATCAAGTACTTTAAAAGGCCAGTAACATCAAAAAATGAAATTGTTTGAAAGTAATAAAAATATAATGCAGTGTTGCCCTGCACTGGTAAAAAAAAGCATTTGCTTCAGAAACACTTCTATTGTTTATATAAATAAGCTGCTGTGTAGCCATGGGGGCAGCCATTCAAAGGAGAATAGGCTCAAGTTACACAGCAGATATCAGATAAGCCATATAGCCATTTTTCAATTTCTGCCATTGCTACTTAGAAGCTTGTTTATATGAACTATAGTAGTGTTTCTGAAGCAAACAGATCAGTTTTAACAGTGCAGGGCAACACTGTATGATATTCTTTACTTTAAAACACTTAAATTTTTTGGTGTTACTGTTCCTTTAACAAAGTCTAAGTAAATGAAATTCGCTGCCATCCCAGAGTTGAGGTCATTGCTCACCTTCTCATAAAAATAAATTAAATTTGTATGGCAAGATCTATTATGCATTAAATCATGCTGGCACAAACTCATAGTATTATTATTTGCAATGAAGACAATTATCTTATCTCTTTTACCCCTTTGAAAAGCTTTCCTAACACCGACATCAGACTAACCAGCCTATAGTTTTGAGAGTGCAAACGGGATCCCTTTTTGAATAGCTGTGCCCAGTTAGCAATTCATCAGTCTCTCTGCACCAAGCCAGATCTCATTGAATCCTGAAACAAGCAAGGAGCTTTGGCAATCACAGAGCTAAGCTTGATAAATACACTGGAATAAACACCATTCTATCCCAGACCTTTGTTAATCTTTACATGTTCTAGTCTAGTTGAATTTTATTGTGCCTACACCAATAAAGCATTTCTGTTATGAAGGCTGCCACCCCTTCCTTGCTATAATTTTGGATTCTTTTTACTTACTTTCCTTGCTGAAATACCCTTTTCCGTCTCAATTTATGCTTGGCTTTTTTGTATGATTTACAGTATTGACCTCCTTGTACTTGAGAAATGTTTCAGCTGTCCTAGCTAACTTGAATGCCTTAAACACACATTTTCTAACTCACCTCAAGACCAACACTTATATTGAATCACAAAGATTTTGTTTTGCAGCAATGTTCCTTGCTAACAAGGGAAATATGCCGATATGTATATTTATCAAGCAGACATCCCTTTTTTGCTCTGTGTTTAACCTTGTGAAAAAAATTTCAAAGTTAACATGTGGCAGAGATGCCCTTATACTTGCATGTCTAAAATGTAGTGTTTTAGTTACCTTAGTATTGCCTCTGCAACATAGGCTCAGAGGAGACCATGTTATGATCCCTATTCCCTAAATCAGGGGTCCCCAACCTTTTTCAACTGTGAGCAACATAGAGATGTAAAAAGAGTTGGGGAGCAACACAAGCATGAAAAAAGTTCCTGGGTGGTGCCAAATAAAGGCTATGATTGGCTATTGGTAGCCCCTATGTGGACTGGCAGCTTACAGGTGGTTCTGCTGGGCAGTACACCTGGTTTTTATACAACCAAAACTTACCTCCAAGCCTGGAATTCAAAAATAAGCACCTGCTTTTAGGCCTCTGGGAGCAACATCCAAGGAGTTGGGGAGCAACATGTTGCTCACGAGCTACTGGTTGGGGATCACTGCCCTAAATGCTCACCAAAGAACTATTCACTTACACACTTCAAATTAGTTTTGGCATTACATGATTCACACAGAACATGTTGCACCATGGAAAACATAACTGCAAAACATGGCACAGAGTTTTTGTTTGCAAAAGTAGTTACATAATTACCTGTATAAATGGTGGTGCATAGTGAGGCATGGGGACCAGCTGAATCAAATCTCTATAGTACGTTCCAGCTTTAGGGCAAGGCCAGATGGGGAGATTCGGGGGAGATCTGTCGCCTGGCGACTTCTCGCCGCGACAAATCTCCCCCGAATCTCCCCGAATAGCTAGTCAGCGCTGAGCAGTGGCGCGATTTTGAACGGCTTTTAAAATTGCTCCGCTGTGTGTGAACAAGTGTAATACTTTAGGTCTAAAGTACTTTAAATGTGCCACTCATTCATGTTATTTGGCACTAGCTGGGCTTCCTATGTTTGGTAGAGTTTAAGATCAACTGGGGAAGGGACAGCTATAAATGACTTAATTGTTCTAAAAGGATATATATATATATATATATATATATATACACTGTATATACACACACATACTGTATATATATATATATATATATATATATATATACACATACACATCCTTGAAAAATGGCCCGAAGGTGGGCTGAACATTGGAAGCACAGAATTTTACTTTTTGGCCACAACCATAAATGCTACATTTGGAGAGCAGTCAATAAGGCCTATGAGGAAAGGTACACCATTCCTACTGTGAAACATGGTGGTGAGTCACTAATATTTTGGGGATGTGTGAGTTACAAAGGCACAGGAAACTTGGTCAGAATTGATGACAAAATGAATGCAGTAAGTTATTCAAAAATACTGAAGGAAAATTTGCACTCATCAGCCCAGATGCTGCACATGGGACGGACTTGGACATTCCAACATGACAATGATCCAAAACGCAATGCCAAGTTGACCTGTCCTTGGTTACAGCAAAATAAAGTGAAGGTTCTGGAGTGGCCATCTCAGTCTCCTGACCTCAATATCACTGAGCCAGACTGGGGAGACCTCAAACATGCAGTTCATACAAGACAGTCATAGAATTTATGGGAACTGGAGGCTTTTTGCCATGAAGAATGGGCAGATTTACCCTATGAGAAGATAGAAAACCTCATCCACAACTACCACAAAAGACCTCAAGCGGTCATTGATGTTAAAGGGTGCAATACACGGTATTAAACTGGGGTATGTAAACTTTTGACCCCGGTTATTTGGGTAGTTTGTGTAGAGATTATGTAGTAAGGTCTAATGCGCTATAATAGAAATTTGCATATTAATAACGCATGATATGATTCTTACATTTTCTCCCATGGCAAGGGGGGGGGGAGCCACCCACTGTGTAAGGACTCACCCTGCTTATCTTTCTCCCTTGCTGCCGGGTTCCTCTATGGAGCATGCAGCGGGCTTTTTCCGGGTGTAATAGACAAAAAGTAAATCCAGCACATGTAACATGCTTAAGGGATTGCTTCCATCTTTATTGTCTCTCCAACAATGACAACGTTTCGGGGGTGTACCCCTTCGTCAGGCACCTAAATAAACACGGGAGCAATCCCTTAAGCATGTTACGTGTGCTGGATTTACCTTTTGTCTATATCAACTGTGGAAGGGCCAACCTCCTAAAGTCCATGCACCGTTACTAATTGATTTGAGTGGCCAGGTGTGCGTGTGCAGCTTTTTGCCTTCTTCCAGGTGTAAGCAAATTCATGCTGGCGTGAGGACGTCATGTTGCAATGGCGCCAAATTCAAAAAGTACGTAAAGGAAGTTTGCTGTAAAACTCATTGCCCGTTATAGGTTATCTCTTCTGAGTTCCTGGTGCCTTGTACTTAAAACCTGCCTGTATCATGATTACTTGTTGTGACCCCTGCCTGCCTACTCCTGACTTCTGTGTTCCTGACCTTGGCCTGTACCTGACTATTCTACATTCTGTAATCTGACTGTTGCCCGTCTGTTCTTAATTAATATGCACATTTACATTATAGCTTATTAGATCTCTCACTCTCTCTCTCGCTCTCATTGTAATAATATGGTTAACTGTTAATCACTAACATTTATGGTGCTGTGGTATTAATCATCTGTTCACATTTCAATATTTGTTGGAAGGGAAAATACCACAAGTTAACCAATGAAGCAGGTGAGTTGTGGCCTTGTGCAATTTCCATTTGTAATACTTATGTAATTGATCTTCCCTTACACAGATAGTAAAGTATGCAGGTAGAGTATGTTGTGTGAGCAAAACATTCTCTCTTTTCATAGAAAATGTAAAGAATAATCGCAGTCGTTCAATATAGACAGCTTCAACATGGCAGCATCTATTTTTCACTATTCTCCCTCTCTTAATGCCCATTTATGTATTTTCTCCTCTCCCTGGTGTTATTAAGTTGTTTTTTTTAACCAGTTCTACATGAACAGTGGAATCTAACACCTGCCAAGCTTTTTTTAGATGTGATTGTCGGAATTAGCAACTACTGATTCTCCTAGAGCAGAAAACAATAATACTGTAAGCTAAACATAATTACAATAATCTAGCATACATTTCTTTAACCAGCCTCCAGTATAAATAAATAATAATAATAATAATAATTTTTTAGACTTTATTAGAACATGGCGAATAAATTAAATTACTGGCTGCTTTTGAACATTGGCAGCAATCACAATAGCTACTTTACTATCCTTATTGCATGCAGTATAACACCTTTTTCTCAAACTCTAAAGCTCTGCTTTTTAACAGCATAGTTTGCTAGCACCATAATAGAATTTATAATAATTTTAATTATTTCATTATTAATTTTATAATAATGCTTTCTATGAAAACCAATCTATGTATTACATAGTTAAAATATTTGAATTTGCTGTAGAATACAGGCTGTTTTCTTCACTAGTAAACTGTAATTTTCAATACGGAACATTAAAAGGTTGAGTTCATAGTAGTAGTTAAATTATTTAAATTCTTTTCTAATCTATGATGCAAGCACAAACAGAGTGAATGCTGTAGGCACAATGCATTCTCTATGCAGCACAGATTAAACTATGTGATTTTATGCTTTCATTAAAAAGACATAACAATCTGTGGGATTGAGGATGAACAGATCCTGATTTCAGTGCTTGAGAATATAAAAAGATACATAAATTCTTGTTGTAAAACGTGAAATTGTTCTTTCACCATTGCTCTGAAAAAGTATAATTTTTACAAATGATACCTATAAATTCATTCCACATGAAAAATATGCTTAACAGGCCACTTAATAAATAAAAGGAAAGCAACTATGATGATAAAGTGTTTTTTTTTTATATATTTCGGCAATGCAATCCATTAATTGTAGTCTTTATCACAATAAAAAAAATTTTCAGCTATAAGAATATATAAAAAGGTACACAAAGCTGCATTAGCTTCCACATTTACTAGATTAAAGAAAAAGATCAGTTGTACTTGATCAGTATCAAACAGTATCAAAGCTGGAGCCCTAATCTGTAATCGTCCACTGTATATTGGTTGTGTGATGCTTGCTATGCAGTGCCTTCACCCAATGGAAGAATGAAGGCGAATATTGAAAGTGGACAATTTTCGATTTAGCACTTCAAAACTAAAATGTTAAGGTATGCATTAAGAAAGTGTCCTACTGCTGGAAAAAATAGAACATATGCTTTGCATATAATGAATGGACTTATCTGCCTCCAGCTTTTAGCCTGGCCAGTTACTTACGCCTTGCTACCCCTTTTTAGCTAGCACAATCTGCAACTCCATTTATGTCTTTTCACTCTTCATTTTCTGTTGCACAATGCTAATGAAAAGTGTTCACCTAAGCTGCCATCATATGCCTATGATGAATTAGCGTTAGCGTTATTCCAGTAATGTTTTTAAAATATTTTTATTGTATAATTCCCCACCACATCTGCATTGCTATAAAGGTTTCCTTATGATCCCCTTCAGACTACATTTGATTCTTAAATGAGAACTAAACCCTACAAATGAATATGGCTAAAAAAAGCCATATTTTATATAATAACCTTATTGCATCATCCTAAAGTTTCAACTTCTTGATAGCAGCAATAATCCAGGACATCAAACTTGTCACAGGGGGTCACCAACTTGGATGCGACACTCACATGCTCAATGGGCTCTGAGCAGCTGTTGAGAAGCTAAGCTTATGGGTCATCACAATTTATCAAGCAGAAATTAAGGTTGGTCTGTAATATAAACTGATGCTACAGGGCTGATAGCTTAATAACCAAACAGCCTAATATTATGTAATTTGTATTCCATGTGTACTGTATATTTTGAGTCAGTCCCTGAGCTCAGTAAGTGACAACAGCACCGAGGATGTGCAGTGAATCAGAAGAAAAGAAGATGGGGAGCTACTGGGACATCTTTGCAGGCACAAAACTTTACTGCAAAAGAAGCCTAAAACATAATGTATAACATTTCTAGCCTACTTCTTTATTTGACTTTAGTTCTCCTAATATATTTTAAGTTGTTTGTTTGTTTCTTTGGCCTTGCATTCAATTTCCCCCAAAAGATTTTTAAATGAAGCAGCACATACAGTACATTTCCATTTAACCATGTTGCAGCAGGTTGTGTTTTCTCAAAGCAAGTGGTATCAGTGTTGTGAATTGTAATATTTTCTAGAAGTCATACACATGGATGCTGAATATTTAATTCACATAGGCAAAGAATTTTTTTTAAATGATATTTATCTGTATTAAATATTAGAGCAAGTCTATAAGAATTGTGTATACTATACTTTGCTGTCCCCAGAAGAAATGACAAAAATTTTAGGCAAAGAACAGAACCCTCAACATTTGTTAAAAATGTTTAGGTAGGATCTGACTTTTATTTGAAAGGAAGAAAAAAAGATATTTTGTTTAATTAGCATTACCTGAAGGCCATCCAGTTTGTGTACCATATTTCAGTTATGCCACCTTTGATTTCACATTCTTTTTTGGACTGGTACAGTTATCCCTGCACAGGCTCAACATATCTATCTATGATAGACTAACATTAGCATCTTCGCTGGAAATGTATAAACAGTGACATCCACTGGACAGTCATCCTCTTATGTCTATTCTACTTCTTTAGTCTCTAGAGTGACATGTTCTGCACATCTGGAATCTAACAATGTTAGATTGTTATCACTATTTTTTTCATTCTCTATTTTAGGCGTCAAAAAAATGGAACTAATCTTGTATTTAACCATTTTATACATCTCATAGGGATACTGAATACAACATTTAGAATAAAATTATATGCATATATCATATACCCTTCATTTCATCAAGTCCATCTAAGCACATTGGACATAAATATGTCAAGCAGTTAGAAGAACGATGATGTGGAGCTCAAATTAAAACTATGATGATGCTGATATAAAATATTAACATGTAACATGTGTGCGCAGTGATATATAAATCAATGTGTCCTGGAGTATTTACAACTAAAAGACACAAAAGATTTCTCTGTAGCCAAAATATAAAAGAAAACATGCGGTAAATGGTTGCCTTAATAAGTCCTGTTCCGTTGAAAGGAAATAAAACCTGAGTATTAATGAGATATAATTATATATTTAAAATCTTTTCCCTTGTGCAGTATACAGAATTAATGCCAGTAAACTCATAAACTGCAACATTCTACTCCATTACATCTGCAATGATTAGAGATAGTTTGAACATCTGGCATATAATCTGTGATAGAAAACAGCATTATGCACTTTAATGGACGTCTGGAGGCTAACACATACAGTATCTGATTTTATTTCTTAACTCTTTGTTATAACAGACAGGAAGAGGCTTAATGTAAGTTTTGTTCTGTACTGTGCAGCTGCTTGGTAAATGACCTTTTGTTCATTTCTATTTTTTTTTTCAAATTAAGTTGAAGATACAAAACAAATGAAGAATGGGTGTATCATAGAGCTTCAATAATTACACATAGCGCTTTATGCAAGTCCCCAACCTGCAGAGCTGACAATTAGTGATGGGCGAATGTATTCGCCTAGCTCGAATTTGCGGCAAATTCGTGCAATTGATTGATTAGCCGGCATCAATTTCCACAAACTTGTTCGAAATTCACAAATTTATATTGAAAATGTTCGAAATTCACGAATTTTGTGAAATAGTTCAAATTTCACAATTTTATAGTGAAAACGGGTAAATTTCATGAATTTTTAAATTTTTACATTTTCGCAAATTTTTCACCATTTGGCGAAGCGAAACTCCCCAGATTCGCCCATCACTACTGACAATTTGTACTGTTTTTCAAAGATTAAAATGAAATGAATGGGGAAATTTTGCACATATCTAGCAGCAACAAATCATATGTACTTTCATATGTAGACCAGCTGCAGTAGCTGCTGATTGCTATAGGTTACTATACTAGGGCAAACTTTACTCCGTATAATACAGTGTATCTTCAGTGACTTGACAAGGCTATATGGAGTCAACACAAGGACTATATCAAGATGTCTCTGAATTATAGTGTATAGATTACATTTTGAAGGGAACCTGATGCAAATGCAAACCTCATTATAGCAATAATGGCTGCCTCTAGACTCTGCCTTAATGCCTCTTTTAGAGGAGTCAAATTTATAATGCTCCTAAGCTGCTAAAAATACAAATCTGAAAATACTCCATCTAAAAGTGTAAATTGCGTAAATGTCAAATGGTTCCTTTACCAAAGGGAAGATTTTCAAGATTTTAAATAGTTTTTGGCTGTTTGCGCTGTTTGTTAGACATTATGGGATGTTATAGATGTGGAGTATCAAGGATTTTGTATGTACACTGTAACAGCAAGATCAATTTTTATGGCAATTGTACTGTAGAATTTACTTGGTGACATGTATCTATGAACTTCAGCAAGACCATATGACCAATGGAACATGTGAATTGTGTTTCAAGGAAGGATACAAGTTCTGCTGTTGCAAAACATTTAATTGATTATCACAGACAGACTCTGTATTTCCTTTCAAGTGATAGACATGGTTGTACCTGGCATTCGGAAGGGTGACAGATGTACCTTTTGAGGCATACTGGATTATTATGCTCAGTTATGCCACACTGTCTTATAATAGAGAATGGGAATTGAATTGTTTTGTGGAATAATATCCCAATTGATTAAAGTTATAATGCGTGATTAGAGAGCTCAATTCATTTGTACGATTATTAATTTTGTTTGGCCGCAAATCACAGGAATTCGGCGTGAATTCCCCACAGGCGAATAAATTCGCCCATCACTAATCAATAGTGATGGGCGAATTTATTCGCCTGCGGCAAATTCGCCAGCATCTCATTTTGGATGCGCTCGTCCGTTTTTGGACGCCGGCGCCCATTGCCGGTGTTTTTCACTCCCCACAATGTCGGCAATGGGCGCCGGCATCCACAATGAGACGCGGCAGCGTTTTGCTAATTTTTCGCAAAGCGAAACGCAGCTGATTCGCCCATCACTAATCAATCATGTATGAATTTAAGCTGCTATTATATTGAGTATACGATGTTAATTCTAAAAATATGTTGATTTGTTGATGTAGTTGCTTTTTAATTCTGTATACATTCAGCTTGCATATATTGTTCTGATTAGTGTGGTTAGTGTGGCAAGCGGCCACTTTGGCTTCTGATAAATGATGGATGAGTCACAAAACTCGTTAAGCCTTGGTCCCGTCTCCCTCTTAAACTATATGTGCTTTTAAATGGATGAATAAAGCTGTATTTGATGTTATCTAAGTTTGGTGGCACCTTACATTTTGACTGGCGCAACAATACAGTTTTTGTAGATGTCCCAGTATTCTGGAACACTCAGTACATTTAACTGGCTACTGATAAGTGTGTGATTTAATAATGGAGATATTATACATACTGTATACACAATCTTATGCAGTGATCCCAAACCAGTAGCTCGTGAGCAACATGTTGCTCTCAAACTCCTTGGATGTTGCTCCCAGTGGCCTCAGAGCAGGTGCTTATTTTTGAATTCCAGGCGTGGAGGCAAGTTTTGGTTGCATAAAAACCAAACGTACTGCCACACAGAGTCTTCTATAGGCTGCCAGTCCACATAGGGGCCATCAATAGCCAATCACAGCCATTATTTGGCACCACCCAGGAACTTGTTTCATGCTTGTTTTGTTCCCCAACACTTTTAACATCTGAATGTTGCTCACGGATGAAAAAGGTTGGGGACCCCTGATCTTATGCATCAAGACAATAGCAATTTCTACTACAACTCCCTTTTTATATGTTGTTTCAGTCGTTGCAAGACTATAAATCCCTGTTGCTTAAAAGGGCTGTATTAATAATATCACTCAGTACAACTTTTCCCTACCTCTCCAGGGTCAACAGTACCATGAAATAATTACCAATAAAAAGCTCACCTTATCTGTGTAAACCTTGCCTGGTGTACTCTGTTACTGCTACTGGAGCTACAATCTTGAAATGTAGTTTTCTGTCACAGACAAAGTGAACAACAGTTTGCCATCCATTTTGTTGTTTGATTAAAGTGTAATGTCATTACATTTAAACTTTACATTAATTTATGTATTGTAGAAAAGGCTGTTTTCTCCCTAGCAGCTTCTGACATTGGTACCTGCAAATACCTCCTAGTTAGGTCAAGAGATGTTATGTACCTTACAGGACCTAACTTGTCAATAGTGATGGGCGAATCTATCCTTTTTCGCTTCGGTGAAAAATGAATTGGCAAAAAATCAGTGAAACGCGTTGCGTTACGGCTCATTGTGTAATTTTTGGTGCGTCACTTTTTTTGATGCATGTCATTGCAAAATCGTATAGCTCCATCTGGTTTAGGAACAAGCACAAATGGGACTATTCTACTCACTTACAGACTTCTCAATTACCCCCAACTCCAGCATCCTTTGCACTTCCTCATCCACTGCCTATCTATGGGATTCAGGAAGCCGATAGGGCTTAAGCCGGACCCGAACCTGAGGATCAGTAATGACATCATGCTTTATCAGATTCGTACAACCTGGTATGTCAGAAAATACCTCAGTGTTTCTTTGCAGAAACTCCCTGACTTCCTGCTTTTGCGGCCCTGACAAGATTTCAGCTGTTTTTACCTTTTCTATACCCTCCTGGGTAGGAGGTAAGGGTTGAACTATTGCTGTGAGGATTTCTCTATCTTTCCAGGGTTTTATTAAGTTTATGTGGTAAAGTTGTTCTTTCTTCCTCCTATCTCTTTGTTACTTTATAGTTCACCTATTTTCTCTATTATTTCATACGGGCCCTGCCACTTAGCCAGGAACTTGCTCTCAATCGTTGGGACATAAACCAACACTTGGTCCCAAGGGTTGACATTGGGCCTCCTGTGCTTGCTACATGTGTTCCCTGACTATGGGTATTAGTCCAGCAATTGTATCTTGCATGAGGGTAACATGTTCCACTACACCAGGGGTGTCCAACCTTTTAGAAAAATTGTCGGGGGCTACACATGAAATACACAAACACTTTTTGATTTGTAAAAGTAAAGAAAATACACAGAAAAGAACTACAATACCAGTTGGATAACCAGATGGAGTTATACATACTATGGGATACCTGGATACTAAAAAGACCTATTTTTAAATTATTATGACGTTTCCTTGGGAACCAAGCATTTCAAGCTGGGCTGCATTTATATACAACCTGGGCCGCATGCGGCCCTCAGGCCACAGGTTGGACACCCCAGCACTAAACTCTTATGGGGTGTTACCTCTTTGTGGAGTGCTACGGAAGAGAGTTACAGGGGCAGACAGCTGGCATCCTGGGCAAGAGAGTCACAATACCCCTTCACATCAGCAAATATGTCGGGCCTATAAAACCTTTGTAAAATTCGTGTTGGGTTTTCTCCTGCCATAGGTGACAACCCAGGGGGTGAATGTGGACCAGGTCAAAAGCCATTCACCAATAGGATTGGGGCACTAACAACTGCTCTACCCCACCCCCACCCCTGACTTTGTCAATCTGATAAAGCAAATCCTGACTGACAGAAAAATGAGGGAAGACACTCTCAGCACCAGGTTCCTGAGGTTCACCATTAATTACCTTAATATTTTACCAGGCCCTGTTCAGCTTAGGTTCCCTCATTTGGGTTGTTCCAAAGTTAACCCAAGAGACCTCCAAATTGGGCATTTCAGATGCTTTGGAGGACACCAAGGGCAACTCTTTTTCACCTGCTAGTACCTCTAGGGGAAATTTTTCTGCTTCAAGCATGGCCATCCCTTCAGTAACCTCTGAGTTAGGTTCACAATCCCCAGGGGCATCCGTAGGAAGCTCTTTCTCAGAACCCTGTGGAGAACCTTCCTGTCCCCATAGCTTCCAAAATAGGGGAAAATCTTGTCCCAATATTACACTATTCATCAAAACAGGGGAAAAACCCACTTCATGACAGACAGTACTAGTAAGAGTTTCAAATGTCCCTATAGCAGTGGGATAACTTTTAGAGTCTCCATGAATACAGAGCTCCCCAAGACTATGGTTATTCATTTGGTCTGGTCTCACCAGACTGGCATGCACCATTGTCACTAAGCTCCCAAAATCCAACACAGCTTGAACAGACTTTCCATCCACCTTTACCATTGTCATATACAAGTCCGTGTCTGCGATGCACACAGGGTGAGCAAACAATTACACTTGTTGAACCAAGCACAAATTCATGGGCTCAACAGGTAGTGGGCACCAGGCAGCTACATGTCCCCACTCATTACACCGACAGCATTGCATTTGACCTCAACCCTTGGTTGGAGGGGACAGCTGGATTTTGTTAGCTCCTTTTGGCCAGCCCGTGTCCCGAGGCAAGAACAGAAAATTCACAGCCCTCCTTTTTATTAATGTATCACCACACAGATCAACTGTGGTGATAAATTAATAAAAAGAGGGGCTGTGTTCTTGACTGCAGATAAATAGTGTGTGTGCGGATCCGTGAATTTTCTGCTGTTACTAAGGGACCTTGCCTGGTCTATGGAGGACCAACACCACCATTGCAAATAATTGGATTGACAGGAGAGTGGTTTATATATTTATAACACATAATCATGAGGTAAGAATTTACTGGCTTTTCCTGAGAACCTTGCGGAGGGTTGTTTTGTGGCTAGCTTGTGGTGGAGACAACACCAAGTTATCCTCAGCGGCAAAATATTATTCCACCATTTCCACCAGGTGATCAGCTGACTGGGGATCTGCATTTCCTCAAGGTTGGTGGAAGAGCTCTCTGAAAATGGTTCGCAGTGACCCTCTCTCTATGATGGAGCTGGCATGGATTCTGGCTGCAGCCACTTTTTCACAAGATGAATTAGGTCATACATTTGGGCTCGGTAGGACCACTTGTGCACCTGTTGAGTGCGCACCACTGACATGACACCCAGTCATCGGAATATCTCTGCTTTTAACCTGACGTGGTGCTCGGCATCCGCTATGTCCAAATCAAAGTTTGCCTTTTGGGAGTCTCCAAACAATGTAGGTCTCCATAAAAAGATATTTCATAAACCATCCCTGCTTCATGTAAATAAACCATTTTCATAATAATATAATTTTTTAGTAGCATGTGCCATTGGGTAATCATAAATAGAAAATTGCCATTTTAAAAAATAAGGACAGCCTCCTGGGATCGTATGATTCAACGGTGCACACAAACAAACTATAAAGTTACGTCACATGAGCCAATTAACAGACAAAGTTTTGTCTTTTGCTTCCTGTTACAGTTAAGAGTTGAAATATTTCTGGTCAGGTGATCTCTGAGGCAGGACACAGGCCATCATGAATTGGTGGTTCAAGGCAAGAGATGTAAAAAAGGGCAATATTTACTTAAATATATGCTCCAGTTTGGTAAGATTCTCTTAATTTAATAATAATAAAATATCTGTTGCTCAAGTATTCATTTTGGGGGTGTAGTTTTCCTTTAATGGAGCTATCCGTACTAGGTGCACCATCTGACACATTTTGGCTCTGTGTAGCTATTCGCTGCACCACCTCCATCAGGACTTGTCGATCAGCCTCAGTCTCCTTTTCTAATGCTGCTAGTTGAGCTGCAAGCAAATGTTTAGTCTCTTGCCGAGTGGTCATGCCTCTGAATGTCATTGGTCCCCTGTTGAGTAGCATTGACTCTGGCCAACTGCAACACAAGTTTGTCCATGTTATTGAACTACAACTCCCACAGCCTGCAGCAAACAGCACTATCCTTTTTCTGCTCACTTTCTCTCTTGCCCATATCCAAAACACCATTTGTGGGGTATAGCTCAAAGCAGCAGGTAGGGCTCAGGTAAACAGTTCTTACAGAGGCGACAGGAGGCTTAGGTTTTCAACAAAAACGAAACAGGGTGCTGCCTGGGGTTTAATGTTCAAAACTAACAAAATTAAACAGTCACAACTTCTGTGGTATAATAGTAAAACAAATATTGAAAACTTCCCTGGGTTGTAGTTTAACAGAAAACTGCGGTCACAAGGCATCCCCTCTTTTGGAGTCGAAATAGAGTACACAATTTGTGCATGTTCAGAGGCTTCCTCTCACTCCCAGTTCACTCTCACACACTGCCCAGCTGTGTTTCCTTAAACAGCCCCACCTGAAGACTAATTGGCAGCATACTGAACTATCCTTGCTCCAGGGTCCTAGCCTTTCTCATCCTGGAGATTAACCCTTTCACTGCCAGCCATTTTGTCCAAAATGGAACATCTACTGCCAAGCAGTTTTTAGACATTTTGTACTCTTTTGCTTTAAGGGCCTTTCCTGGGGTGGTGTTTTAGTTAACCCAAGAAAACCATACATGGTTTTTTTCAGGACAACCTGAGCTTTCAAAATATGCTAGAATTTTGGGGAAATTCCACTCCTGTACAAATATATTGGCTTCTAAGTGTATAAAAACACAAAAAAAAAAACATTTTTGCATGATACAAATGCATCTATCAGAAAAATACTTTATTTTATAAATGAGAACACAGCAGATTTAGAAAGCTCAGTGTGTCCCGAATGCACCAATACCAGATATATATTGTTTTATGGAGATTTCTCACTTTTATATTTCAAAATCTCTAAGCAGTACACTACCAAATTTCCAAAGCACCGCTCCACAAAACGGCATACTTCTGATTTCAAGGTCAAACATTCCACAAACAGTAGGTTTACCCTAAAAAACTACCCAGTATTAGAAAGAACAGATCCTGCAGAATCAAAAATTGGTAAATATATCTCTGTACGCCAAACTACCAAGTTGCAATTCTATCCTAAAGTTATAATTTTTTATAGAAATTTGTGAATTTTTTGAAAAATTACCTCAGAGCTTCCAATCTGCAGCATCGTATCTCTCAAACATCATTAGGTACCAATGTATAACACCCTAATTATGATTGCCAGGAGTCCACTGAACATTTTGATACTCAATATGTATTGGTGTACCTAAGTATGTGGCATGTAGAGGCCCCTAAATGTAGACACCCCATGTGAGCTATCAGTTATGTATTTCAAGGTACTGCAAAATCAACACATTTTCGTCATTTTTAGGGGGACAAAGTTAGAAAAAAGTAAGTTCAGCCACCAAAACCATACATTTTTGGAAAGTACACATTCTCCCAAATTCAAAATGGGTATGCATGTCTTTCTACTCAAAAGTACCAAACCGCAAACCTTTCCTAAATTTGGCAATTTAGTGACATTTCCAAAAATCACCTCAAGATTTCCACATTGCAGCATCATATTTCCACACATACTTTTAGGTATCAAGATAAATCACCACAAATATGAAAGGCTAGGGTCCAATGAACAGTTTGATGCCCAATATGTATAGGTGTACCCAAGCACGTGTCATATAGAAGCCCAAAAACGAAAACTCCCATATGATCTGTCATTTCAGGTACTGCAAAATCAACAGATATACATCATTTTGAGGGGGGCAAAGCTATAAAAAAGTAAGTTCACCCCCAAAAATTTTCAGAAAGTACACATTCCCCTGAAATCAAAATGAGTATGCATGTCTTTCTACTCAAAAGTATCAAGCCACAAACCTTTCATAGATTTGGCAATTTAGTGACATTTCAAAAAATCACCTCAAGATTTCCACATTGCAGCATCAGATTTCCACACATACTTTTAGGTATCAAGATAAATCACCCCAAATATGAAAGACTAGGGTCCTCTGAACAGTTTGATGTCCAACATGTATAGGTGTACCCAAGCACATGGCATACAGAAGCCTGAAAACGAAGACCCCCATCTGGTCTGTCATTTCAGATACTGCAAAATCAACAGATATACATCATTTTGAGGGGGGCAAAGCTGAAAAAAGTAAGTTCACCCCCAAAAACCATACATTGTCGGAAAGTACACGTTCCCCCGAATTCAAAATGGGTATGCATGTCTTTCTACTCCAAACCACCAAGCAGCAAACCTTTCCTAAATTTGGCAATTTGGTGACATTTCCAAAAATCATCTC
>CM044438.1:34489033-34545816 GCA_024363595.1 Xenopus borealis
TAATAAAAACGTGCACTTACCTTTTCTGTTGCAGGAGATCGCAGGAGATCGCAGAAGACATGTGGAAGCAGGAAGGAGCTCTGCGGGAAGGAGAGGTAAGTAAAGAAGCAGACGCATCCATGCGATGCGTCTGCTTCGTTTACAAGTCGGATCTGTGACAATCGAGTCGCAGATCCGACTTGACAGCCCCCTAGCGATGTTGCCTAGGGGGCTGCCCTCCTTCCCATCTCTCTGCGGAGGTGGCAAAAGCCGCCAAAGCAGAGAGATAGCTCAGCCACCAAAGAAAGTATGGCATACGTTCTTGGCGGTCTGAGCCTTTAACCGCCAACACGTATGGGATACGTGCTTGGCGGTTAAAGGGTTAAAAGGAACCAATATCTCAGGCTGGGTGCTATATAACTCCCATCATATACAGGCAGCCTATTGGGACATAGCTCTTTGTCACAGTATGTAAAAAAACTTAACTGCTGCTAACCAGAATCTTTATTGTTGAATTCACTTGCATGAGATACAATAATTACATGTTTTTAAGTTTTTGGTCATCTACTTTATGTTGGTCAGTTTTATACAGGAAATTGATCTATTTTGCAATTCAATTCTACACATAACAGAGGTAAAAGAATATATTTAAGTCTTTTGTATAAAGAACTTACAACACAATTGTATCATGATCAATAAAACAATAGCATTAAAAAATGTTATAAATATTTCATTAATGTTCTGAATAGTATGACTTAATTTAGTTTCCTTTTTTATAATCCTTCACATGGTAACTTGACTGTCTGTGCAAAGATTTTCAATATTTGTAGATTTTTGATGTTTTTGATGTATCCTTAGTAGGCGTATGATAGGGTTTCTTTGACGGGGACTGACTCTCATTGAAATAAATTAGATGATTTCTTTGTTCATAAAGGGTGTAGATTGCCTAGGGCCAAACAAGTGGAGTTTAAGCCTATTGTATTCAAAGTAGAGAAAAACACTATGCAGGAAGGAGAAAAAATGTCAGCCTGGACTCCTCTACCTTAATAACTATTCACAAATATGGAAATTGTTGGAATAATGGAAATGTTCCTAATAGACGTAGCTCTTAGTGATGGGCGAGTTTTAGTCGAATTTCAGCGATTCTCGGGTGAATAAATTTGGCGAAACACCGGCGAAATATCGTGTGGTGAAAATTCTTCTGCGATTCGTTTTGGACGCCGGTGTAGAAAACATGAACGCCGGCATGCAAAATAATAACATATTTTAACAAGGGAATTCCAGCCCTTTACTAGGTATGTTTCTTAAAAGAGAAATGACAAACAATACATGTTTTTGTTATATGTAGTGATGGGCGAATCTCCCGCGATTCGCTTCGCCTAAAGATTCGCGAATTTCTCTAGAAATTCGTGAACCGGCGAAAAATTCGCGAAACGAGTCGCGGGACGCTTTTGACGCGTGTCGCGGCAACTTTGACTCGGTTTTTGGCGGGAATTTGCCGCGAATTCGGCCCTGGCGAATAAATTCGCCCATCACTAGTTATATGAATACAGTATGAGTCTTTAGCAAATCTACCCCAAAACCTGATAGACTTCAGACATAATTCATATGCTCTGGCTTTTTTGTTCTGCTAAATCCTACCATACTTGGTATCTTGTAATACAATTAGAAACCTCTCCATAAACTTAGTACCATTCTCATATTAAGGGGCAAATTTACTATTATTCCCGGAAATAAGCTTGACCAAATTCGCAATTAGATAATCATTCGACCTTCAAATGCTTATCAAATAGTTTTAGGCTATCATTTTGCTCGCAATACGATTTCTCTATGAATTCATACGATCAGATAACAATCGTTCCATTTCACGAAAAGATCGTGAAATTTCCTTCGAGCCTCTGAAAAATTTGTACAATTCGAACGATCGAACGCTCCGATTTGTACAAAATGGTATTCGAGCAGGACTTAGCCTCCGAAGCCTATGGGGAGCTTCCCATAGGCTTCTATTACAATTTGGTAGGTTCAATCTGGTGAAGTAGGTAGTCAAATATTTTTAAAATTTTGATTCCTTCGATCATCGAATGATCAAATTATCGAATATCCGATCATTCGATCTATTCGATATTCGATGATCGAAGAGGCCAAATTTGCATATCCGATTTCATGAAAAATTTGTAGGATCGATATTCGATTGAATTCGATCAAACTTCGATCATTTCACGTGAATTTCGTAAATCCGCCCCTAAGTAACTCGTGTCAGTCCCTGTGGTGCTTATATAATATCATTGTAATATTGTATGCTGTAGTTGAATAACCAACCTGAATGTTTTTGAACTGTGAATCACTCATGGTAAACCCATACAAATTCTAACAGATAGTGCCACACTGAAAATCATTACCTGAACGCTGTCAAAAAGGATAACCAGTGAGGGACTGAAGAGGAAATACACCACTGTTTGTCATGGACCATGTAGTTGGGTTTACGTATTTAAAAAAGGTGCATAATCTAACACATACCTGTACGTAGTGGGTGGTGCACAAGTTCTCTGGAAAACACAGTGCAGTCCCAAATGCTAAAACTGCTTAAAACTATGGGGCATGTTTACTAAGATTGGAGATACATATCTGGAGAAATTTCTGGAGATGTTGCCCATAGCAACCAATCAGATCTTTGCTTACTTATAGGTGGCTGTTTAAATCTAAATGCTGATTGGTTGCTATGGGCAACATCTCCAGAAATCTCTCCAGATATTTATCTCCAATCTTAGTAAACATGCCCCTATGATCCTAAGGGCTTGGGGAAGTGGCCCCAAATAGCACAGAGACATGATGTATTTCTTTCAATCTGCACAGGTATGTCTATGTAACAAAAAAGTTCATTTCTATCTGGAAGTGCAGATTATGCTTATATAATTTGATAATGTTTATGCACCCTTTTTAAATACATAAGCCAAACTGATTGAGCTCATATCAAAAAGTGGGGGGGGGGGTTTATATTCCCTTTAAGCGCATTTTAGACTTCTTTAAAGTAGGGATGCACCAAATCCAGAATTTGGTTCGGTATTCGTCCATTTTCAGTAGGATTCGGCCGAATCCTTGTGCCTGGCCGAACCGAATCTTTAACATCTTGTGACTTTCCGTCACAAAACAAGGAAGTAAAAAATTTTTTTACCGCACACTTCTTGAGCGGCTCTCTTTTACCCCCCCCCTTGCTAATTTGCATATGCAAATTAGGGTTCGGATTCGGTTTGGTATTGGCCGAATCTTTCACAGCCGATTCGGATTTGGCCAAATCCAAAATAGTGGATTTAATGAATCACTACTATAAAGGCATACATTTGGGGCTTCTATAAGGGCATACCCTCCCCATGCAATGTGAGCAACTACTCAAAGTGCCCATTCAATTCTTAGGGGAAAATTTACTATTATTCACCATAATTAGCTCGACCAAATTCGACCATCGAATGCTTATCGAATTGTCTTAGGCTATCATTTTGCTCGATATCCGATTTCTTGATGAATTCATACTATCGGATACCGATCGTTCGCTTTCACGAAAAAATCGTGAAATTTCATTCGAGCGTCTGAAAAATTTGTACGATTCGATGCTCCAATCGTACAAATGGTATTCGAGCAGGACTTAGTCTCAGAAGCCTATGGGCAGCTTCCCAAAGGCTTCTATTACAATTCAGTAGATTCAATCTGGCGAAGTAGGCAGTCGAATAAGTTTGACATTTTAAATCCTTCAATCATCGAATGTTCGAATTATCGAATATCCAATCATTCAATCTATTCGATGATCGAAGAAGCCAATTTTGCATATCAGATTTCACGAAAAATTAGTTCGATCATTTCACGTGAATTTCGTAAATCGGCCCTTATGTGATGTTTTTGTGTCCAGAGATAAAGAAAATTAAAACTTTTATGTAAAAAACAAGAATGTACTAGTGCGTTTTACTCTCTTAGATATACTGCAGGAATGTGCTTTAAAAAGTTGTGTTACTGGTTACATTATTGAAACTTTCTGCAAAAACCCTTTTAGTCCCATTCTTCTGTTCCAGGTCTTGGTGCCTCCTTTCCCAGACTGTGCAAGGGAGCTGGCAGCACTCAGCACACAGCACTGTATGATAGGAATTAGGAGCCATTCAGCAGCTAGGCTGATCTGATAGGGAACTGAAGTCTGCCTTTGCTTGTGTGACTGCAAGGCTGTGATTGGCTATCCACCTCCTACTGCGCTTCTGGCAGAGACCGTTAGGACACACCCACCCCTCATCTGAAACCCAGACAATAACTATGGCAGATCTACAGTATAAGGGGCATTTTTAAAGATAATATACATTTTTAGGACAATGTGAAACCAACACCACATATTATTCATAACTGCCTACAAAATTAGAGGTTTTATTTTATCCTATATATCTCCTTTATATTATCTTCTTTGTTGATTGAACAGAAGAATTAGAATGAGAAGTAAAAATGACTCAAAAGCAAACAGTAAGTATACATACTAAAATAATATAGAGAATAGAAGCCAGAAAGCTACCTTCCTCGTTATTAAATATCCAAAATGGCACAATGCTTTACGCTCTAATCAACTAATAAGCTTTTTTATGTCATATCAGAGGAGTACTAGGGACAGATGGGATTCATCCCAGGGTAATTAACGAGCTTAGCTCTTTGATTGCCAAACCTCTCTACTTAATTTTTCACGATTCATTGAGGTCTGGCATGGTGCTGAGAGACTGGCAAATTGCTAATGTAGTGACGCTATTCAAAAAGGGATCCCATTCTCTGCCTCAAACTATAGGCCAGTTAGTCTGACGTCAGTGGTAGGAAAGCTTTTCGAAGGATTAATAAAGGATAGGATACTGGACGTCATAGCAAATAACAATACTATGAGTTTGTGTCAGCATGGTTTTATGCGTAATAGATCTTGCCAGACTAACCTAATTTCTTTTTATGAGAAGGTAAGCAGGGACCTCGATTCTGTGATTGCTGTGGATGTGATTTATTTAGACTTTGCTAAAGCATTTGATACAGTGTCACACAGAAGGTTACTGGTTAAATTAAGGAATGTGGGCCTGGAACATAGTATTTGTAACTGGATAGAGAACTGGCTAAAACATAGACTACAAAGAGTGGTGGTAAATGGAACATTTTCTAATTGGATCAGTGTTAGTGTGGTACCGTAGGGCTCTGTACTGGGTCCCTTGCTTTTCAACTTGTTTATTAATGACCTGGATGTGGGCATTGAAAGTACAGTTTCTATTTTTTCAGATGATACTAAATTGTACAGAGCTATAGGTTCCTTGCAGGATGCTGCCACTTTGCAGAGTGATTTGTCTAAGTTGGGAAACTGGGCAGCAATCGGGAAAATGAGGTTCAATGTTGATAAATGCAAGGTTATGCACATAAAATAATATAAATGCAAGTTATACACTAAATGTCAGTGTGTTGGGAGTTTCCTTAAGTGAGAAGGATCTTCGGGTTTTTATAGATAACAAATTGTCTAATTCTGGGAAGTGTCATTATGTAGCTACTAAAGCAAATAGGGTTCTGTCCTGCATAAAAAAGAGCAAAAACTCAAGGGATGAAAACATAATTATGCCTCTTTATAGATCCCTAGTAAGACCTCATCTGGAATATGCAGTGCAGTTTTGGACTCCAGTCCTTAGGAGGGATGTAAATGAGCTGGAGAGAGTGCAGAGACGTGCAACTAAACTGTTTAGAGGAATGGAAGACTTAAATTATGATGGTAGACTGTCGAGGTTGTGTGTGTGTGTGTATGTATGTATGCTGGGTTTTAATTTGGAGGGGTTGAACTTAATAAACTTTGTCTTTTTTCAAACCAATTTAACTATGTAACTACTGTATGTAACTATAATATTTAAAATATGTAATTATAATAATTAAAAAAGAGAACATTCTTTGATACTTTGTCCTATTTTGAATGTTTCTACTTTTATAGTAGGTCAATTATTTGCAAAACATGATAAAAATGTTTCATAGAATAAAAAGAGTGAGAAATAGCAACTGCCCTGTAGCCTTTATTTTTATCATTCACTGATACTTATGGCAATGACGCCATACAGCTAATGACAAAGTTCAAATTAGATTTTGACTTGACTTTGCAAATTTGTAAATTGGACTTTCAGTACAATATTTATTTTGGTTAGATACATATATTAAAATTGTATGTTGGTTTCTAGCTCACATTTTTTATACTTTAAAATCTGTGCAATAGACTAAGAAGCACATCCCTTCTTGCAAATGTTCTGATGAAAATGACCTGGTAACAAACCCAAACTAGGTAAATATTTAATGGGAGACAAAGGACAGTGGGAACTATACCACATATCAAGACAGGCACATAGAATATCTCAGTTGTGGTCCCCAAAAATGACAGTATTACATCAAAAATGCATATAATGTATTTCCTTTGATCACCAAATCAAGGCAGTCCCTTGGAAGAATCCCAGTTTTACAAATTGCACCAGTCTTTGCACAATATTTTATCAGGTTACATAATGAGCACTTCAGAAGCCCAGAAATTTCACACTACCCTTGTAGTTTTCAGTATCTATCTCACTTTGCAAGTAGGAAACATTTCTTAGTTTTACCAGCAGCAATGCTCCATATGAGCTGAAAAATAATTTAATAAAAAAATGAGAAACCTGCAACCGAATATAAATGTTCGTGGAAACACAGACCCAAGAAAGAAAATGACTTGATATTCCATTAATTAATACATCAACAGAGACCAGAGGAGGAAAACCATGTTTAGTTATCTGGCGTCTCAGATGCAGAACACTGGCTCATTAGCCTTAAGTACATCAAGCAAGAAAAGCTATTTATTTCATATAAAATAATGATTTACTTTAGACTACAGATGTAGGAACGAAAACCACAGTTAAATTTCCAGTAAATAAAAGAAAAATAAACAACTGTATTTTGAGGTATGGAGCTGCCAATACATATTGTACATGCCAATACATACACATTCATAACTTTCTTTACATTAATATGAACTTCCATCCAAATCCAAAGCACTACAGATAAAAATGCAATATCTACCTTCATATATGTGTGTGTTCTCTGAAATCATCATTTAATACAACACACAAAGACAGATTGCTATTTACTAGAAGTCACTGAGACCAGTTTTGTGACTGTCCAACTTGTCTGCTCTGAGGCAAACAAAATAGGAAAATATACAATACTCACATTGATTTGTGCATGAGCTGAACAGCTTTTGATTTTACATTAGTTGTTCATGGTCTTTACTTTTAATAATTATCAAACATTTCATGTTTTAAACCATTCTTAACATGCAAGATTTAAATCACTTAAAATCAACTCCACAATGTGTTTTACTCATTTGTCTCATAAAACATGTTGTTAAATAAATTTCTTTGATATCACAAACAGAGTTGTGTAACAAATGACAACTGAAATGTTTCTCCTATACCGGTGCAGGCTGAATATCAGTATTGCTGACAGTTTTAATAAATATTTTAATAAATATTAAAGTATATTGTTAGCAATATTTGTTTCAACGTGACATATAATAGAGACATAGTTAATATCACTGAGTGTTGGGCATTGGTTTCATGGTTTATAGGTGAGCAACTTTTTTCACAGTTATGTGACAACATTTATGTAAAAAATGGACTGCAGGCACAATTTAAAACATGCGCTATACAAATAGTTTATTACATTGATAGCTCAAATAGCTCAAATAGCACAATAGGCAAATTTCATAAGTGAAATGGTGGAAGAAGACGCAAAGGTAATCTACAGTCAGCCTCAAAGTATTACATATCAGAATTCGTTTGGGAACATGAAACTTTCTTCATTAGGCATAATATATTAAAGATAATACATTTTTGCGAAGCTGACCTGTATTCAGATATACTGTATAGGACAGAAAAGGTACAGATACCACATTCCCAACACAACAAATGAACAATACAATACGTTCTACCATCATTCATCAAATGTAGTTTATCTGTGTATTTGTCTTAAATGCCCTACTTCCAAAAAATGCAGAATGTCTCATGGGAGCACATTTCAGCAGTGACGACTACAGTATAAGCGACCTGAGGTCACTGTTCTAATAAGATACTAAATCACAGGGAAAGAAATGTGTGGGAATAAAATTGGGATAAACTCTTCATGTGCAAATTGTAGCTGTAATCTCAAGGCTATATGTATCCAGGGAACTTTCTTCCAAGAGGAGCATACTGTAGGACATGGGAACTTCAAAGGGTTTGACAGTATCCAACCACCACTTCACATGTCCTCACTAAATATTTATATTGTACTTTTGATGTCCAAGTTCTGGGATGGGACAACCAACATATTCTTATCTCAAACATGTTCAGTTTTCTGTTCTCTACTTCTTGTTACACATGTCCATGTTAGAATACTACTTTGATGTAACCAGCACCCTTCTTTGTTTCTGTCTTTATATTTATTATCTTTAGTAGTTCCTGCTTCAGAATCATCCTTTATACTTTGTTCAGATGTCTCATTTTGACATTTTAAATGGCAAAAGCTTGCTTTTTTAATATAAATCAAACAATAAACAGTATCATGTTACAATGAAAAAAACCTTCTTTTCTGAACTGTGCTTAACCTATTACTAGGTGAACAATTTTTACACACTTTTCCATGGTGCATGGTGTCTCAATATTAATATGTAATACACAGATAAATAAGCAAAATACTTAATGCATAGCAAAAAACACAAATCTTGAGCCAATATAATATGGTCTTGGGGTTTCTGACTTCCCTCATTATAACAAATTGTATTTGGACTTGAAACTCAAAAGCAGTTTAATGTGTTGAAGTATTTTTTGGATGATGGATAGAAAACCTGTGTCTCAATGCAAATTATAACATATCTTGGACTGGGAGCTAAATTCTACACTCGGTTAAACTTGGCAGAAAATGTTCTGACCTCTTTGAACTTCCCATAATAATTGACAATGTCAGCTCAGGGAGCTAAAACTGTTGATGTGAGCCCCTTCTGCTGTATAGCATAGTAGCCACAATCTACTGCTACCAAATTATACTGTACAGTTTGTGTTTATGTGTGAAGAAGCAGTTACCTAAATAAAGTTTGAATTCATATAGGTAAAACAGCAATAGCCAATATTAGTGCTCAAAATGGAAGAAATTGATTAAGATTCCATTTCATCTTTAAAATCATGATCCTTTAAAAAAGAAAAAAAAAGATGAGTGGAACTATTGAAACACAAAAATGGAAAAAAGTGTTCATGAAACCAGTTTGCAAACAACTGTGGATTATTTAATTGTACCCTTGAAGTGGTGGAAAAACCTGTCCCCAAGTGATCAATTGCACAACACTTGTGCCTGGACATTGCTGTGCTCTGCATCTTGTGCCAAATTAAAAATCTAATTCAGGCTGTACAGTGTTGATGAGGGCAAGGCAGTCCTCTAATCAACAATTCCCATAGGCTGTAAAACAAAACATATGTTCCCACTTGATATTGAAGTCTACGATGAACATGGCATTAGAATTTGACCGCCACAGTGCTCTTGTGGAGTTCCTGAGTGGTGCCAGCTTGTGGTGAGAGCTAATTCTTTTTAGTGGAAATCGTCATCGTTGAAGGACATAAATTTGCTTATACTTTCCAATGGAAATGATTGACATGCATTGAAGCATGTCAACATGCATGTTCTGTCAGGTTCCCAGCTGCCCCAGTCACGTGACTTGTGCCTTCACTTTAGGATGGAACTATTTTCTGGAAGGCTGTTATTTCTCCTACTTAATGTAACTGAATCAGTTTCAGTGGGACTTGGCTTTTACTATTGAGTGTTGTTCTCTACCAGGGAGCTCTTATCTTGTATTATGGAGCTGCTATCTGTTACCTTCCCATTGTTCTTTTGTTAAACCGCTGGAGGGGAAACGAAGGGATGATATCACTCCAACTTGCAGTAAAGAGGGAAGTTTATCAGTCACGTGACTGGGGGCAGCTGGGAAACTGACAATATGTGTAGCCCCATGTCAGATTTCAAAATGAAATAAAAAAAAATCTGTTTGCTCTTTTGAGAAATTGATTTCAGTGTAGAATTCTGCCGGAGCAGCACTATTAACTGTTGTTTTCCCCTGACAGAAACCCTTTAAAGAAACTATTGTAGACAAACCTTATACGTTTTTATAACTATTTAATGTACCTTTACAGCTATTTTTAATTGTTAGTGGAATTGTCTATCCAACCTTTTGGGTCTTTGGGAGTTGTATGTAAAAGTACATTTTTATGCATGTATTTGGCACATTGTACAAAATCTGACTAATTTTCATGTTAATTCATCTATTTATATCATTGTGTTGGAGATGTACATGCAACATTGACCAAAATGGAAAGAAATTTAGGCAGCTAGTTCCCAATGAATCATTTTGGGTATTCTCTGCATGAATGTACCACCATGCACTTTCCAGGGGTAATACCTATTTTAAAGATGTGTAATCAGATCATCATTCTTTCACTTTTATCATGGATTTAAAAAATAGAATTCCTTTGCACACTAAAAAATTCAGAACTGCCAGATCAAAATAAAATGGAAAATGGTCAGTCAAAAAGTAAATTGATAGAAAGCATAATTAAGAAAAAGTGAATATTTAAATGAATACCAAAGAGCTGACAAGTATTGATAAAAAATGAATTTGCTTTTTAGCATAAATCATTATATTCACAAACCATGTTGAAAAATGGCTTCATTATTAGCTTTGCTGATGTGATAGTAATAGGATATTATATTCTAATGTCTGTGGGAGCAAAATGTGGCATTCTGTTAAATGAGACAACCTCACACTCTTTTTTCATGTCGATATTGATTGAGGTGCTTGTGTTTTAAATCAGCAATTCTCCCTGTTTTTCAGAATACACAGAATACACAATATATGTGGCCCAAATACTGCCATTATTTTACAAAAGATTGCCATAGAACTTTTCAGTTATAATAAGGGTCGAATTTCGAAGTGAAAAAACGTTAAAATCCAACCATTTTTTTAAAGGGGTTCTTCGATCGAAAATGGACCTTTTTTGATCGAATAGGTCTGTCTTCGATTGAATAAAAATCAGACCAGATGGTCCCCCATAGGGTAAAATAGTAATTGGGCAGTGTGGTGAAGGGTCGAATTAAAATTTTTTAAAGAGACAGAATTTCGATTTTCAAATGGTTGAATATTAAAATTCTAATCAATCTTTTTCCAGATTGGTCCCCCATAGGATAAAATAGTAATTGGGCAGGTTTAAGGTGGTGAAGGGTGAATTTGATTTTTTTAAAGAGACAGTACTTTTAAAATTTTAAATTCTAACCGAATTTTTTTCAATTTGAATCGAATTTTGGCCTATTTTATAGTAAAAGTATCCAGACATTATTTTTAAATTTGAATTTTTTAATTCAAATTTTACTTTGACCCTTAGTAAATCTGCCCCATAGTATTTGCAAAGTATTGCACTACAATCCTGAAGTGTTGTAAAATGGATCTGCTTAGTGCTTATCTTTTCATTGCATTGAAGTATATTATATTGTTTTATGGTATAGAAGAATAAGTGTATACAGTATTATATTAAAAAAAAAATATATATATATATATATATGTGTGTACTGTTTGTCATTAGATGATGGCAATAAATATTCTGCAAGGTCTATAAATAATATTAGTGGGGTGTGAAACAACAGAGAGTTAATGTAAGGCCCGAAGGCTCCGAAGTAGTGAGGACCAAGGAGGGAACTCCAATCTGAGGAAAGTTTGTGGCACAAAGTCCAAGCAATAATCAGTCAGCAAAGGTTCAGAAGTCCTAAGTTCAGGCAGAGGTCATACACAGGAATCAAAATGAAGAAGAAGCAAACAACACACCCAGGAGCAAGGAAACTTGACCTATAATCGGGCACCAGTCTAGCGTCCAGAGCTTCCTTAAATAGGCCCCAATTGGTGCCAAACGGACGCCGGCGTGATGGCGTCAAGCCGAACGCACGCATGCGCCCATTCCAGAGCGCCCATTTTGACGCGCGCCGACTTTGATGCGCGCCGACTTCGACGCAGGCAGGGCTTAACAGGCACCTTTACAGTTAACACTGTCCATGGCTTGACCAAAATTTATTCAGCTGAGAGCATTCCTAGACCATATCAAAGAACCAGGATGTAATTATTATAATAGACACATTTGTTTATCAATGTATGTTCTTCATAAACAGAATGGAATATGGAATACTGATGGTTTATGTTGTAAATACACACATGGAATGTGTTATCCAGAAATCCATTATCCAGAAAGGTCCAAATTAGGAGAAGGTTATTTTGAATAGACTCAATTTTAATCATATAATTAAAATGTAAAAAAATGATTTCCCTTTCCCAGTAATAACAAAATAGTGCCTTGTACTTGATCCCAACTAATATATAATTAATCCTTATAGGAGGCAAAATCTATTGGGTTTCTTTCCTATTGGGTTTAATTCATATTTAAATATTTTTTTAGTAGCCTTAAAGTATGAAGATCAAAATGACAGAAAGGCCCCTTAGCTGGAAAACCCCAGCTCTCGAGCAGGTCCCATACCTGTATCTATCTGTTATCTGGAAGCCATTATCCAGAAAGCTCTGAATGAAACATTTCAGAAAGCCTAATATTCATTCTCAATAGATTTTCAATTCTGAATAGATTTTAAATTAAAAATTGTTTCCATATGGTGTTGCTTCAAAAGGGTTGACAAGGTGAATGGGTCAATAATTATGGTCATTGGTGTTTACATGCATATATCCATCAACTATTTCCATTAAAGGTGTAAACGTTAAAAGATATATCCTTCTAGATATCCTTCTAAACTAACGCTTCTACTCCAGATATTGTGGCTTGGTATGTAGGGACATAATAAAAACAGTACAAAAGCATCTCTCTTTTAATTAAAAAATGTCATGGTTCACCAGTATTTGCATGGTAGTCCAAATTACAAGGCTATTTACAGGTAATGAAAACAATCTACAGTATGAGTGTTTGAATATAAGTAACCAGTATGGTTGCACCAAGTTCACTATTACTAAGTCTAAGTTGTGGGCACTAAGTAAACATGCTTTTGAAATATTATACCAAAATTTTGTATCACTCATTTTTAAGAGTATGTTAAACAGGCACAGTTAACAATTGCAATATCTCCTGTCCCAATCTATAGACAACTTATTATCTTAGAGAGGTTTAGCGAGCAGTCATTCTCCCCAGCTCGCTACACGGTTGTTAATATAAAATATGTTTTTTTTTAAATATATTGCCCCAAGACAAGTTATGTGTGAATAAAACTGTGTATGCTAAACTGAAGAGCATTAAATATATCCAACTATATTTCCCTTTGCATAGCAGACTGAAAACGATAGCTTTGCTAAGCATAGGAGAGTGAGCAGCAGCTACAGAGCATTATTGGAAGTTCTTTTTTTGTATTCCTTTGGTCACACTTGAACTATAGCTAGCAAATTGATAAGGTTCCACTGTTAAGCTTTATTACCAGTGACATGAGCCTATGACACTTTATAAAAAGAAGTAATCCAGAACAATCTCTAGGTAATTAACACCTAGATAAACAAACATAAATTTCTATATTGCATTTATTTGGACTACCACTCAAATATGTGTGAACCATGCTTTTTTAATTAAAAGATAAATCTATGTGACACTTTGCCTCAAGCTTAATTATTCAGCATAGTATAATAAAAAATAGAACCCATTAAATGTGTCTTGCTCTGTATGCTTGTATTAACAGCACAACAGTTCAGTCTGGGTCATTTAAATTTCCTCTTGTCTTCCTTTTTCTATTGGGTTCTTAGATTTCTACACATCTAGCAACACCAACAGGTGAGGAATAGCAAAGATAGTAAAATTCACAGCATGTGAACACCTTCCATAGACCCAATGCATATTTCTCTACATTATTACATACATTGGGCATTTCTACATTATAACATAAGTTGAAAAAAGGCAAACACTGATCCATTTCACTAGCCATCTGGTCCCAAACTTCGAAACAGAGCTAAGGTTTTCTACAGCTGAGGAAAATATAAGCCAGTGAATATTGTTTGCCATGTTCACTACAATCAAATATTAAAAGTCAAGTCTGCTGAACACAATGAAAAGTTAGGGTTCCTATAAACAGAGCCTTGAAATAAAATATAGTACTGCAAATCTTTTCACTGGCAATTACATCAAAAGCACCCACAAACATATAAGCAAGTGATATTAAGGTGGGGATTAGTGATGGGCGAATTTATTCGCCAGTGGCGAATTCCCGCGATTTGCCGCTGGCGAATAAATTAGTGAAACGCCAGCAAAAATTCAACAAAAAAAGAGACGCGCGACTCGTTTCGTGAATTTTTTTACCAATTCGCGAAATTCGCTAATTTTTCGGCGAAACAGGTGAGATTCGCCCATCACTAGTGGGGATAAATTAATGTTAAAAAAACAACTAAATGCTCTTTTTCATACTTTATACATCTTATAGGGAGGGCTTCCTTTCCTAGCAGATGTATTAGAGCTCACTCAAATAACAGATTCCAGTACAAACAAAATCTAGCAAAATAACTGCCTTTTGTACAAATTTTGCATGTAGAGAGACAGGATTTCTAGTGATTTTGATAGAGTGAGCTCTAATACATCTTTTTTGTAAAACGACCCCCCCCAATAAGATATACTGGATCTGTCAATGATTATCTGACACCCAACTCCTGCCTGAAGACAGAATCTAAAGAAACAGCTGCTGATAGAGGGATATTGAAGATAAATTTGATTAATTTCAGAAACAGTACAGCATTTTCAATTGATTAAATTTAGAAAACCTTTTATTTCAGTGTGATGAAAGCTTATATAACATTTTCATTTTTTAGATTTTTTAACAATCTTAGGTGTTATGTAAAGCTGGCCATATACGTTGAGATCTTGGACTGACTTGGCCACCACACACTGGCCCAAATCTGATCCAGTTCCCTGTTAAAGGGACAATGATTGAAATCATGCAACAGGACATATAGAGAACCATTTGATGAGGAACACATCAGTACCCTGATGTGGTCCTTATGGGATTTTAACTCGTTTAGCAAATTTTCCTCCAGTTCGTGAATTTCGGAAATTTTTCGCCGAAACGGGATAGATTCGCCAATCACTGATCTACAGTTTTTCAACTAGTTATCATATCCTGTCTTCCTGGAAATGCACTAACATTGTAAAAATGCTAGCGACTTCAAAATCCTAAATTAAACTTTTTTGGGTTTACATTTTCCCCCAGATATTTGAAAGCCATGGAACATTCCTTTTACAGTGGGCTCATGTGTAGTGCATTAGAGGATCTCTTTTGTCTTTATTCAGGTTCCTTGTAATAAAAAGTTACTATATGCATTTGCAACAACATCTATAATGAAGACGTCCATACAACTTTAATGTACCTCCCCTGTTGAAATTGATCTAAGCGAAACATCACTTGTTTCTAGGCATAAGTAAACACTAGTGAATCTTTGCTATGAAATGCTCAGACTGAAGAAGTATCACTAGTGAAAAGTCGCCAGCATTCGGCACCCAGGATGCAACTTCGCATTTTAGTTAATTAGCGTAATAGATGGCAACAATTCGCTCTTTAGTGAATCTGACCCAAAGCTTCTTAATTAATTGACTTTTGGCAGAGAGTCCAGAACAGCCACCAGGCGAACTAATATACTAATAATTAATTGTAATGATTAACATAAAAAGGTCTCATGGGAGAACTAAGACTCACAGCTTAAAGGGCACCTATCGCTTGAAAAAGTTACCCCCAACCAAATGGGCAATTCAGCTTCATTAGCAAAACTGGAATAACTAAAAAAAAACACAGGAATATGTTCAACCTTTCATAACCTGCCAAATTTTGTAACATGAACATGTTAAATAGGGTAGCCACAAAAATGGCCATGTTCAAAAAATGTTCGCCGCAATGCGCACACCAACTCTTTTTGTCCCTCTTTCTTTTTCCAAAATGTACTTAGAAAGTATGGATTGAAACAACTGACTAGTTCCTATGTAAGCTTTAGTGGATGACACAGAGAAATAGGGGCAGATTTACTAAGGGTCAAATGGTAAAAAATTTGAAATTTGACCATCTCATTTTTGGGGGGGGGGGTTATTTTCAAGTGAATACGGCCATTTGAATGAGCATATTCAATCAAATTAAAATCGATTGAATCGAACTATCACATCATTAAAATTGAACAATTTTTTTAAAAAAAATTTGATTTCTCAGGACAGGTTCTAGGAGGTCCCCCATGGCTAAAATGGCAATTCTGCAGCTTCAAAGTGGCAAATAGTCAAATTCGAAGGATTTTTAAGGAGCCAATACTTTGAAATTCGAAAATCAAAAATTTCAAATTTTTTCACTTCTGAACAAATTTTGGGCTATTCGATAGTTGAAGTAGCCCAAATTACTTCACAATTAGAATTTTTGAAATTCGAATGTAATTAAAAATTTTACTTTGACCCTTAGTAAATCTGCCCCATAGAGTATCCAGCAGTTTTACAGGTACAAATATTAAAGGAGCTACAAGTAATATAATTGTTGGAATGTGGGGGCACACCTTTCATTTGTCTTTCATGGAAAAACATCTAATCCTTATTTATAAACTGGAGCAGTCCAGCTATTGGACCATTTATTTCAGTCTATCCTACTTTAACCTTTAGAATTAGATTTGCCAATCAAGTAGGCATTAGTCCATTTTCTCAGTGACCAATGCGTATATGGATGCTGACTCCAGCATGAAATACACTGTGCACAGGCTTGCAGACAGGTTACAGTATCGATTTCAGGCAGAAGATTTTTTTTTTTTTAAATATTCTGACTCCCTCCTAAGTGATCTCTTACAGTTTGCTCTGCATGTCTAATGGCTGTGTCATTCTGAGCAACAACAGTGATCCTGTGATTTCTTTCTTATTCATATATGTGTTGGAAACTTGGAATGATATATAACATATATATCTGGCCTGTACTGTTTTGATAAATTGTAATAAACCATATTTTTACACATCTGTGACTGGATAAGAAACATTTCCCCGGTCCTTAGGTTTCTATGTATTTCCTGATCCTTAGGTTTCTTTGTATTTAGTGTTCTTTCTGATTCTACACTGCCTCTTCCATTAGAAGTTACACCTGTGTTGTGGTGTGGAGATCTTTACTTGATTAGAACAGTGATTCTCATATAAGTAAACATTTTTGACTATATTTCTATTTATAACAACTGAGCAGGGCCATATTTATATATAGGCACCCAAGGGCATGTGCCTAGGGGGGCAGCTTTTATTTTTCAAAATAAAATTTTAAAAATGTCCCCAACCACTGCAGAAGATTTACCACTTAAAGGACCAGTAACACAAAGTTAAAAATCCACTCTATCCTTTTCTACCTGCAGATCCATCCTGCAGAAACTGTACTATGCTCAATGCTTTATAAAAAAAAATACCATTATAAAATGCAGCTTCTGGATTTTTTTTAATAAAGCATTGATCATAGTACAGTTTCTGAGGGATAGAACTGCAGGTGGAATGGATTTTGAACTAGTGTCACTGGTCCTTTAAATCCGGGGGTAGGGGTGCAGAGCTCATTGAGTGACATCTGTAAGGTCCCATGCATAGAATGGCACCAGAACTAAATAGATACCCTGCAACTGCAGCTAGCCCCATTGAAACAGTACATATATCACAAGTCTGAAACAGGAAGGGAAAAACAGTAAGGGGCAGATTTAATAAATTCATATGAAGGATTCGAATATTCACGCGAATAGTCGAGAATAGTCTGAATTCGATTGTGCGACTATTCGAATATGCAAATTAAGGGACAGATTTACTAAATTCGTGTGAAGGATTCGAATATTCACGCGAATAGTCGAGAATAGTCTCAGTTTGGTTGTGCGACTATTCGAATATGATCGTGCAACTATTCGAATATGCAAATTAAGTATTTTTGACCATTGAATATAGAATATTTAGGCGCATTGAATAGATCGAATAAATATTTATTCGAGCGCTCGACTATTCGTCAGTCGAAGAACTTGCCCTTTAAATTTTTATTTGACTGCCTACTTTGCCAGATTGAACCTACCAAATTGCAATAGGGAATGGGAAGCCCCCATAGGCTTTTTTTTCTAAGTCTTTAGCCGAATTTCAATCGTACCATCGAACGATTCGAACATTCAATTCGTACGATTCTGGTGAATAGTCGAAAATGCGCTCAAAACCGGCGAATATTTTATTTGATTTTGGCGAATAGACCACAGGGTCTATTATCCCCTGGCTTAAGACTAGTGATCACTTAAGTCCCTCAAGTACTTAGCAAGTACTGTAGCAGACCCAATGAAGCTACACTGGCGACTGAGCAAGCATGAGATTTGTCATTTGTTTGTATCTTCCACCCAATACCAATGGGGCTCTCTTGATTCTGGACACTTTGGTGAGTGGTGAGTTCACAAGGTGTCAGCTGAAGCAGATAAGTGATATGTCACTCCTAACAACTTGTGGCCTTCCCACAAATCTGAACTGCCAACATGCAGCCAGACATCATGCTAATATCTATCTCTAATAGAGACAATTATTGACTTTTTATACTAATCAAATATGAGAAGGGGTGATATACTAGAGTTGCCTGGTGCTATAAAACTCTATATTGACATAGTGACACTTCCCACATTTATTGGGAACTTGTCACATTTGTATCATAGTAATCCTACAACTAGGGCAGGATCTGTGAATCAAGAATTCACCTCAGGCTTGGAAAGCTGGGAAAGTCCCAATAGGCCATTGTTTACATTTGTCCTTAAACTTGTAAGCACTATGGCCCCAAGCTCAGGGACCCCCATAAAAATACGGGGATACTATACTTGTGTGTCATCTTATGTAATATATATAATCAAATGTCCCTGTGGCCTATTATATGTTGGCCAGACGAGCCGACTGGTAAGAGAACGGATCAGGGAGCATAAATCTGCTATCAGAACCAAAAAGACAGATCAAGCAGTAGCTGCACATTTTGTGGAAAAGGGCCATGGGATACAGCAATTACGGTACCAAGTGGTGGACCATGTCCCCAAGATACGTAGAGGGGGAGACCGGGTAAAAATATTACTCAAAAAGGAGGCCCAATGGATAAGGAAACTAGAGACCCTTAATCCTTTGGGATTAAATAGGGAATATGATCTTCAGGCTATTTTTCGCACTTAATTGTTTTTAAACACGCTTTTAAATACTTTTTTCCAATACTTATGTCTTACAGACATCCTGGCTTGCAAATAGCATGGAACAGGAAACAAAATGTTAGATAATATGACACATAATGTTGCATGAAGCCATAAACATGAGATTACTTTATGTGGAAGAAGCATTGAAACATTGTTACATATAATATGCAAATGAAGTATTGAAACCTTGTAACCATGTGAATGAAGTATTGAAACTTTGTAACCAGACCACTATATGGCGCAAGGCCAATTATGTATAAAAAAGAGCTCTTGTACACCAGCAGGTGAGCTTGATAAAAGACCTTATGAGGTCTGAAACGTCGCCATGACCAGACTGTTGCCAGAAAAATTGAAATAAAGGCATTTTATTCATTTTTGGGTGCTGTGCTCCAAGTTTGTCCCCAAGCTCCGCATCAACAGCAGAGACATCAGGAAATCAGTTGAGTGACAGACATAGTAGGGGGTTTCTGCAGGAAGGTAGGGGAGCACAGTTCAAAAGAACAGTTATCTCTGGATAGATTATTAAAAAGAGAGTGACGAGTTCTGATCTTACACCTACAATGCAAAACCACATTTCTGTCTATATATATATTCTCTTCTTCAGCATAGATATCCAAGAATCCCATGCAATTGCCATACATCTTGTTGTGGATCTTATTTCTTAATTGATGTTTAAAACTTCTAAAGAAGCATACAGTATTTCGAAAACTGTAGTTGAAAGAATGTCTAAAACATATATTTTTTAATTGTGTGAGTGGCGTGGCAGCTCAGTGGTTAGCCTTTGTCACCTTGTTGGTATCATACAGTAATTTATATACTCACCAGGGCACTGGAATGAGTTTGCATGTTCTTTCTGTATCTCCATAAGTTACCTCTGGGCACTTTGCTTTCCTTCTGTATAAAGGCAGGTTAATGGTCTCCTAAAACTGACCCAAATGTGTCATGTAAATATTATGGGGACCTTGCACTATAAGTTCCATTAAAGCATAGACTGGTGTGAATAATGGGCAAAATCTATAAAGTGCTGTATAAATAAGCTCTAACTTGACTCTTTGGGGCAGATTTATCAGTGGTCGACAATGTGAATAATATGTGAATTAAAATCCTTCAAATTCTCATATCGAATTCTAAGGATTTTACCGCAATTCGATTGGTCGGTAGAACAAATAGAAAAAATTTGATCGATCGATTCTAACGATTTTTTCCATTGATCAAATTTTTTTTATTCGATCAAAAATAATGATACCCAATTCGGTAGCTTTGATCTGGTGAACTAGGTGGTCTAATAAAAATTTAAAGGGAAAGTACTTCGACCTTCCAATAGTCGAATATTTGAATAAAATGAAATTTGAATATTCGAATTATTCAAATTCGAATATTCTATGGTCAAAGTTGCCTAATTTGCATATTCGAAGATTCAAATTCTAATCTATTTGAAATTTGATTGAACTTCAAATTCTTCATGTGAATTTAGTAAATCTGCCCCTTAAATATGTAAAAATTAAGTTGTCATGCAAAAAAATTTTACTTTTCCCATACCTGCTTTGTTGCTTTCAAGAGTTTATTAAAGGGACAGTAACACCAAAAAATGAAAGTGTTTTAAAGTAAAGAATATATCATGTAGTGTTGCCCTGCACTGGTAAAACTGATTTGTTTGCTTCAGAAACACTACTATAGCACATATAAACAAGCTGCTGAGTAGCAATGGTGGAAATTGAAAAATGGCTACATGGCACAGGATTCGTAATGGATAACAGAAAACATTATGTTCTACAGAGCTTATCTGCTATCTGCTGAGCCTTTTCTCATTTGACTAGCTGCCCCCATGGCTACACAGCAGGACCAATTACTAATTGTCTCATGTGTAGCAGGTCTTTACTCTGAAGATCCAGTGGAGCACAATTGGAGAAATCATTTGCCAAGGGGATTGTCTTAAACTTGACTTGTCTTAAATTTGAATAGAGAGTAAATAGCAGAATATAGCCTTATCACCCCATACACTCTGGGGAAAAAAGGCTTTTTCAGAACGCCCGGTGTTATGCAACAACCACCTTGGGATCAATCCACATGTTGCAATGACTGGCGGTCACACTGGAAGTCCATACAATAAATATTGTCTCCTTCCAAGTCTGTGGGAACAAGTGTCCTCGCTCAAATTATATTCAAATTGCAAGACTGTTAACTCGGGAGATATCCCATACTCACTAAATCTTCTCCGTGCAAAAATCATCATATGTATACAGACCAGATTCAGGGTGTGCGTTCTGCTGAAGCATTGGGTGGATTAGTGTATGACCTCCATTAATTGCTTGTTTGTAGCGCTGAGTACATCTGTCTCCGGAGAGGGGCCCCGTCTCCCAAGCGCTGCCAGAAAGCCTCGACGACCGTTTCGCCGCCCCCCGCGGCTTTGTCAAGAGGCCGAATGTGCGCAAAATGGGCGAGTCTTAAGGATGCGGTCACGTGATCCATCATGTGTTCGTAGCACATTGCGAAGCGTTATCACGCTGTTGCCTGCTCACTGTACCTCAGCAACGAGCAATTCCAGAATACAAAATATAAAAATCAAACAACAATTAACTGGGAAAACGCCCTTAACAGGACATGGTGGTGATATTATGGATATAAGATACATTCAATATATTCATAGTATTTAGCAAATTCATTGCAAGAACTCGCACAGAAGACTTTGTTTGTGTATATGAAATTATTAATTAAGTATTGAGTAATAAGACCTGTTTGCAATCAAGAGAAAGCCCCACATCCTATAGTCTTATGCCAAAAAACAGCAGCAATCACACTGTGAGAGCTGTTGTTAAATATTGATAACAATCGTCTCTATTTGACATATATGGCATTTCTATTGTTCATTCCAACTATATGTAAATGACAACCATTGCTACAGTACAATAGCAATGGGTACATACTGATTTACACAAAAAACTTTGTACATATAGTTTTAAATGAAGGCCTGAAAGTCTTAAGCCTAAAGATCCAAGAAGTTTCCAACTGTAACAATCTATTATCTAGATCGCCACCTCTAAGGTCACCATGAAGTCGGTCTATACCTTGGAAGGAAACACCAGTGTATATACCATTATGTACACAGTGAATGTGTTTTGCGATGCTTGATGTCAAATTGCAGTTCCTAATGTCAAGTATATGTTCGTATATGCGTCTTTTAAATGGTCTCTTGGTTTTGCCCACATACATACTGCCGCAGTGGCAGGTGAACAGATATATCACATGAGTTGTAGTGCAACAGGTATAATGATACATTTGGAACTCAGAACCTGTTCTCCCAAAAGTGTGTGATGATCTTATCATATTACATTGCTCACATGCACCGCACTTAAAGGTGCCTGCTGTTTTGCAGCAAGATCTAGCCTGTTTTTGATAATGACTTCTGGTTAGCATCCCCCCTATTTTTTCTGTATGTAATTAGTGGTCGAGGGGAAATAAGTGGGCTTACTCTGGGGTCATTTAATAAAATGCCCCAATGTTTATGGACTACAGATCAAATATCAGAATCATTATCATTGAAAGTCAAGATAAGTCTGGTTTGTCCTTGATGTCTTGTGTGACTGTTTAGTGCCTTCAATTCAGTGGTCCAATATAATAGGTCCTCCCTTTTTTGTGCAACCGCCCATTGGTATGCTCGATGTAAGCATCGGGATTTATAACCCCGCGTTTTGAATCTCTGATATAGTTTATAGGCTTCCCTTTGGAAGTCCTCCTCCGAAGAACATATTCTCCGTAATCTCAGATATTGTCCTTTGGGAATGCCTTCAATGCAATTTCGAGGATGCATGGATTTAGCATGAAGTAGGCTATTGCTGGCTGTTTTCTTTCTGAATAGATTGGTGGATATTATGCCCTGTTGATCCCTCGTGATCTCCAAATCTAAAAATTCTATTTTATGTTTATCAAAACTCATAGTGAAAGATAGATTAAATTAATTATTATTGTAAGGCTCTTACCTCTGCCCTTCCTCAAGATGGTGCCTCTGTCTCCTGAGTGTCTTCTCGCAGACATCATCGCGAGCGCGTTTTGTCGCAGGCGTTACGTTGTGGGCGTCACTACGCACCACGTCACGTCGCAGGCGTTACGTCGCGGGCGTCACGACGCAGGCGGGCGTCAATTTCGGCACAGGCGCAAGGGCTTTAAATAGACGCCAATTGTATGAGTTCCTTGCGAAGTGATCGTCGCTCCTGTGAGACACTAAGCTATCATCCTACTACCTGAATTTCCTGTGTACCAACTCGGCCTGTTTCTGGATTCTGCTACTACCTGAATTTCCTGTGTACCGACTCGGCCTGTTTCTGGATTCTGCTGCCTACTTCACCCAACCTGACCTCGGCCTGACTTCAACTACCCTTCTGCTTAACGTTTCCTGTTTATCTGCTATTGGACACTTTCCGGCACTCCTGCCACTCCTCCACTAGGGGCAGTCCTGTTTCATTGCCAGTGCCTGTTCATCCTCAGTGGGAGGTGTAGGAGAGGTCATCCTTCTACAATCTCTTCCAGCCTATTGGTCCTGACAATTATTGAGTTTGCCCATGAATTCCTTCAAAAGTGATTCGGGGCCTTGCCAAATCATCATGATGTCATCGATGTATCTATGCCACCTAAGGATGTGGCACAGATACACCTCAAATGCATCATTCGAGAACACATGGCGCTCCCATTCTCCCAAGTACAGATTTGCATAACTCGGGGCACATTTTGCTCCAATGGGTGCCACACCTTGGCACTGTAAGTAATATACACCATCAAACAAAAATACCCGAATATTTCGGAAAATGGGGCTATTGAAACCTTTGTACGCAGGGTGTCTGAGGACATACTAAAAAATGGCGATTGGGTGCAAATGACTTTCCTCCTCTTGGAACTATATACCGTGCGAAATCTTTTTGAATACACAATCAGACTGTGGATGTTGTCAGCAATGCATATTGCACACAATTTATGACACAAAAGCCATACCAGTTTATTGCTTGAAAATTCTAATACATATATGGGGTACTTCTAAAATATAATCTGTCTCATACTACATATCAAGGTCGTTTGACTGTTTATATATACTTCTTGTAACTGATTGGTCACTTTCCTGATCTGCTGATCAGGTATTGCGGACTAAATATTAAAAGGAACGGGATCCCGTCTCCCAGGCTACTGCTTTGGTTTTAGTATGTTTTAATGATCAGGCATGGTGGTGAATAAAAATTGCTTTTTACATATTAATGTCACTTCTGATTAATAATTATTGTGAAGTTTAGACTTGGTGGAGGTTTAGCCCAATTTCAGTTGTGGTTTTTCTAAATAAATAAAATCCCATTTTTACTTTCTTTAATGAAAAAGAAATCTATCTCCAATATACTTTGATTTAAAAATGTGTACCGTTTTTATAAGAAATCTGACTGTATGCAGTGAAATTGTTCCTTCATTTAGAGCTGTGGATAGGAATTGACGGTCCCTAACTTCTGGCAGGGAAACAATCATACTTATGAACAGCAGGGGGAGCCCCCGCCTTACTTATCAGCCATGGAGAACTCAAACAGATTTGTTTTTTGATCATTTATGATGATTCCTATGCAGCACAGACCATACTGAGCGTGTGCAGTGCAAAGATGTATAACAAAGTTACAAGATGACAGCCCCCTTTGGCCAACTTTAAAATCATAAATAATTTGTTTAATTAGGCTTGTGGTGCAGTAAGTTCATGTTTATGTTTAGTGTACAAATTACAGCATTTCTAGCCTTATTCTATTTTACACTTTCCTTGCCCTTTAAGGAACAGTAATGCCAAAAAATTAAGTGTTTTATAAGAATGACAATATGAGGCCCTGCACTGGTAAAACTGGTGTGTTTTTTTTAGAAACACAACTGTAGTTTATATATGCAAACAAGCTGCTGTGTAGCCATGGGGGCAGCCATTAAACCACATAATACACAGTAGATGCATTCAGAAGAATCCCATTGTGTACTACAAAGCTTATCTGTTTTCAGCTGTGTTACCTGTGCCTTGTCTCCATTTTCAGCTTTCAGCTGCCCCATAGATACACTTAGGGTTGCCACCTGGCCGGTATTTTACCGGCCTGGACGGTATTTTTGATGGTTGATTCCAATGTTATTAATAGGGAAAAAAGATAAATATATAGGAAGGCTGGTATTTTTCTCCAGAAATGGTGGCAACCCTAGCTACACTGCAGCTTGTTATATAATATAAACTGTAGTAGAGTTTTAAAGCAAACCCACAACTGTTCAGGCCAGGGAGCCAGTTTAGTGATGTGGTTGGTGGCATTTCTTCCTTGCAGTGCTTGTGCCATGTGTTTGTTCCTAACCAGGGTAACATTTAAATGGAGTTCAACCCTTGTCTGTTTCCTTAACATGGACTGCTAACTTATAGGAAGCTCTGTTTGGAGTGAACGTGCATTTTTATGCCTCTAAAACTTGCTATCAAGCCAGAAATTTTAAAATGGGCACTTACTTAGAGCCCACTGTGAGCAACATGAAAGGGATGGTGAGCGACATGTTGCTCACAAGCCACTGGTTGGGGAGAACTGCCTTATAACATTCGTGTTTCCTCCCATTCTCCAAAAACATACAGATATATTCATTTTTTTAATTGATAAAACTGGCCACAGTGTGTATGGTTGTGTTGGTGATAGGTGCCTTGGATTGTAGGCTGCTCTGAAATAAAGGATACTAAAAAATTTACTCTTTTACATTTAAATAAAATAATTCTGAACTCCATTTAACCCCTACTTGGTTTCACCAGTAAATTACATGGCACAGCCACACATATTAAAATAATTTCCACGGTAATTTAATTAATCACAATAAAATATCTATCTATATGTACAGACAGATATATTCAATATGTAAGTTGTGTAGCGTGAACTGGATATCACTAAGGGGCAGATTTACAAAAAAAACCTCTAATTTTTATCGAATTTTAACCCTTCGTATTCAAAATTCGAATTCAAAGGGTCGCAATTTGATAAATCGAATGATCAAACGAAAAATATTTGATTGATCGATAAAATTGTTCGAATCAAACGATTCGAACGATTTTAACCATTTGATCGAATTTTTTTTATTCAATCTAAAAAAGATGAAACACAGCAACTCGGTAGGTTTAATCTGGCGAACTAGGCATTTGAATACAAATTTAAAGAGCAAGTAATTCGACCATAGAATAGTCGACTAATCGAATAGATTTTTATTTGATCTATTTGAATCATTCTATTGAATTTTTAAAATTCGATGGTCGAAGTGGCCAGAAAACCTGTTTGAAAATTCAAATTCAAATCTTTTTTTTTAATTCAATCGAATTTCGACTCATTCACACGAATTTAGTAAATCTGCCCCATAGTGTTATTATTACTTTACTGTGACCACCTTACAAGTGTGAGTTCACTTACATTAAGGGCAGATATACTAAATTTGTGTGAAGGATTCGAATATTCGCTCGAATATTCTATTTTCAATTGTATGACTATTCGAATATGCAAATTAAGTATTTAAGACCATCGAATATGAAATATTCGGTCGCATCGAATAATTCGATCGACTATTCACCAGTCGAAGAACTTGACCTTTAAATTTTTATTTGACTGCCTACTTCGCAAGATTGAACCTACTGAATTGCATTAGAAGCCTATGGGAAGAAGTTTTCTTATCGAATATTATCGAATGCTGTGAATATTAGATTCTTACGAATTTTTGCACAAAATTGTTCGATCGTTTGATTTTGGTGAATATTCGAAAAGCGCTCAAAAACCGCGAATATTTTATTCGATATTGGCTAAAATCCCTCCACAATTTGACCCTTAGTAAATCTGCCCCTTAAATGTGCCTGACAAAGCTGCAAAAAATAATGTTTCTCCTAATAATTCTCAGAAAGTAGAAAACTTTTCAGAGGTAGAGGTTTTATTGCGTAAAACACTGGATAAAACTGTACTGCTTCAAAGACAATTTATTCTAACAGCAGAAAATAAAACAACCGTTGTTGGGGAAAAACAGCTTCTAATACTTCTATACCAGAATAAAGTTCTGTAAACTGATGTATTTGGATAATACATAATGATCATGAACAAACTTTAAATACAAAGTTCTCTACTTGTTACAAGCATAGCAACAAAATCCTCTACACTATTTATCTCAGATTTTCTCCAAAACAGATTTTTTTCCCCCTCTTTGTGTAGAAATGTAGACAATATGATGACCAGTATCACAGGCTACAGAAGTTACAGAGAAGAAACTTGACATGTTTAGATAGGAGAAGCATGATGTTTTTCAGGAACTGACAATGCCGCTGTCACTTGTTTTTATAACAACTTACAAATGTTCAGAAAAAGAGGTCTATGTTGGGGGGGTGGAGCAGGGACAGTAGCACCAGATCTATTGCGATCAACACACACACACGTCACAAATAACAGGGGGTGTCTCCAGTGTCACCAACTGAATTATTGCCTATCGCATCTGAAACTGCTCAGAGGACACAAAAGAATACTGAAAGAGATCAAAAGTTCAAGAAATGGAATCTTCTTTTTTTCCCCTTTTTTGCTAAGATTTTGAAGGTGGTGCAAACACACAAAGCAAGCAACTGACAGTCACCAAACACAGTAGTGCAGTTCTAAAGCTTACTACAGTCAGAAAGTTTTTTTAATAACATTTCAATCCTCTTTTTTTTTTGAGGATCATAGAAAGAGTTGCATTTAGTTTTTTGACTCAATTTAAGTAAGGCAGTGACAACTATAATAGAAAAAAGAAAATAGATGAAGATAAACAAGTAAGCAGCTTTGCTCTACACCAAGCAGGTCTATTACATTGTGACCTCTTGGAACATCTGCTTTGATGTCCATTTATTTGAGGCAACATTTGCACAAATTATAGTCATTTTGTAATCTGCTTTAGGCAGAGTAGACATTTTAAGGCTGTAAAAGGGACACTGTCATTGGAAAACATGTTTATCAAAATGCATCAGTTAATAGTGCTACTCCAGCAGACATATTCAATTTTGAAATCTGGCATGGGGCTAGACATTCTGTCAATTTCCCAGCTGCCCCTGGTAATGTGATTTGTGCCAGCACTTTCTCCACTCTTTCACACAAACCATATATGCCCATAGCTATGCTAACTGTAGAGTTTAGTATCAAAATAGCCTTTGATATTATGTCTGTCCAAAAAATAATCCAAGCCCCTCTTAAAAGCATCAACAGAATCTGCCATCACAACATCACCCGGCAGTGAATTCCACAACCTCACCATCCTGACTGTGAAGAACCACCTTCAAATGAAAGTCCTTTTCTTCTAGTCTGAAGGGGTGGCCTCTGGTGCGGTGATCCTCTTTATGGGTAAAAAGGTCCCCTGATATTTGTCTACAATGTCCTCGAATATATTTGTAAAGTGTAATCATGTCCCCTCGCAAGCGCCTTTTTTCCAGAGAAAACAACCCCAACCTGGACAGTCTCCACTCATAATTTAACTCTTCCATCCCTCTAACCAGTTTAGTTGCACGTCTCTGCACTCTCTCCAGCTCATTTACATCCCTCCTAAGGTCTGGAGTCCAAAACTGCACTGCATACTCCAGATAAGGCCTAACTAGGGATCTATAAAGAGGTATAATTATGTTTTCATCCCTTGAGTTTATGCCCTTTTTTATGCAAGACAGAACTTTATTTGCTTTAGTAGCTACAGAATGACACTTCTCAGAATTAGACAACTTGTTATCTATAAAAACCCCAAGATCCTTCTCACTTAAGGAAACTCCCAACACACTGCCATTTAGAGTATAACTTGCATTTATATTATTTTTGCCAAAGTGCATAACATTGCATTGAACCTCATTTTCCAGATTGCTGCCCAGTTTCCCAACTTAGACAAATCACTCTGCAAAGTGGCAGCATCCTGCATAGAACCCATAGCTCGGCACAATTTAGTATCATCTGCAAAAATAGAAAACATATTTTCAATGCCCATATCATTAATAAGCAAGTTGAAAAGCAAGGGACCCAGTACAGAGCCCTGCGGTACCCCATTAACAACAATGGTCCAATTAGAAAATGTTCCATTTACCACCACTCTTTGAAGTCTATCTTTTAGCCAGTTCTCTATCCAGGTACAAATACTATGTTCCAGGCCAACATTCCTTAATTTAACCAGTAAACTTCTGTGTGGCACTGTACTGAATGCTTTAGCAAAGACTAAGTAAATTACACCCACTGCCATCCCAGAATCGAGGTCCCTGCTTACCTTCTCATAAAAAGAAATTAAGTTAGTCTGGCAAGATCTATTACGCATAAAACCATGCTGGCACAAACTCATAGTATTGTTATTTGCTATGAAGTACAGGATCCTTTCCTTTATTAATCCTTCAAAAAGCTTTCCTACCACCGACGTCAGACTAACTGGCCTATAGTTTTGAGGCTGCGAATGGGATTCCTTTTTGAATAGAGGCACCACATCAGCAATTCGCCAGTCTTTCGGCACCATGCCAGACCTCAATGAATCCTGAAAAATTAAGTATAGAGGTTTGGCAATCACAGAGCTAAGAGTTCGCTAAGTACCCTGGGGGGGAATCCTATCTGGCCCTGGACTTTTGTTTATCTTAACATTTTCTAGTCTCTTGTTTTTCCTTCTCAGGCAGCTGTTATCTTGTGTTAGGGAGTGGTTGTCTGGTTACCTTCCCATTGTTCTGTTGTGAGGGGGGGGGGTGATATCACTCCAACTTGCAGTATAGCAGTAAAGAGTTACTGAAGTTTATCAGAGCACAAGTCACATGACGTGGGGCAGCTGGGAAATTGACAATATGTCTAGCCCCAAGTCAGATTTCAAAATGAAATATAAAAAAATATGTTTGCTCTTTTGAGAAATGGATTTCATTGCAGAATTCTGCTGGAGCAGCACTATTTATGGATGCATTTTGAAAAAAACATTTTTCCCATGAGAGTATCTATTTAAGGTGTATGCTAAGTTTCCAGCCTACTCAAGATATACAGATTTACCAGGCCTCCTTTGTAAAGATACCACCATATTTGCTCCTGTGACGTAAGTCATAGCATTTAGTCCTGATTGAACCACAGCAACTTTTACAGTTAAAGTAATTGCTTGATTATTATGGGTTACTTCAAAAATCTAAATTTGCACAAATGCTAAAAAGAAATTGAACACTGTTACATCAGAAAAAAATATTTGAATATGAATTCCTAAACCACCATTTTTTCTAGAAGAAGATGGTAGATGGTAGAATCAGAACCTTGAATAAGCAATATATGTGCTATCTGCAGGCACATCTTTTTGATCAGCAGTGAACATCAAAAAAAAATCACTGATCTCTAACAGTTGTCAGCATTGGAAACTGCTATATCTAGCCCCTGGTGGGCAATTGTTACCCAAAAGCATGCATACGGGATTGCTTGCTATAGACTACTAGGACAACTTACCTATGCTGTGAATACACTGATTAAAATGCTACCGAGGCCACAGCCCTAAAAGGGGAACTATTTGAAAAATTAAAATGTAGTATAAGCTTTGGCATACTGAAATAAGAAACTTTGTAAGTGCAATTAATTAAATATTCTGCATTTCTGAAATAATCAAGTTTATGTTCACCATTCCTCTCTCAGCATCTGTTTCTCTTCATTCTGTCTCCATGCACCAGTTGGGTGTCAGATAATCATTGATAGCTAGATCCAAAATATCTTATGGGGGGGGGGTTCCTTTCCTAACAGATGAATTAGAGCTCACTCAAATCAATTATTCCAGTACAAACAAAATCTAACAAAATAACTTTTGCCCAAATTATGCATGAAGAGAGACAGGATTTTCTGGTGATTTTAACAGAGTGAACTCTAATACATCTTCTATGCAAAAGGAGACCCCCAATAAGATATATTGGATCTAAATGTCAATGAATATCTGACACCCAATGCCTGCATGAGGAGAGAAAAGGATGCTGAGAGGGGAATAGTGAAGATGAACTTGAGTATTTCAGAAACAGTACAGAATATTTAATTGATTGTATTAGAAAGTTTCTAATCTCAGTATGCTGAACCTTAAATTTTCATTTTTTCAATAGTTCACCTTTAAGGACAGAAAGAAGCTACTTTCAAAACCACAAATTAGATTTAAAATTGGAGCCTCTACAACTGCAGAGGACAAAAACTCCCAAACCTCTGCCTAAAAGTGTTCTGTTTTTGAGGGCTGTTAGCAGTAGTTTAAGCTTTAATAGGCTATTGTGAATAATTCTAGTTTAGGCTTTAATAGGCTATCATGAATACTTCCTGTGCAGCCAAGATTTAAATAATTTAAGAGATCCAGTGTGTAAAACTTTAAAGTACAAACACAAGAAAACAAATCTAGCAATAGTTCATGTTTGCAGATTAGAGACACAGAGCAGGGAACATTCACATTTCCATATTCATTTCAGCCACCTCTAAAGAGCTGCATCCTTAAGAATTTCCTGCACTATGTCTGTAACACGTACAGATATTAACAAAGCAAGCCAGTCTGATTTTCTATAAGGAATCTTTCATTTCATGAAAAAAATCTCCTTTTGTGCGAACAAAATGTATTCTTCATCATAGTGCCTTCTGCAAGCAAGGCTGGGAAGATAATCCTAGACTGTAACCGGTCTTTCAGCATCCCCATCCATATCTAAACATGAATGATAAATGCTTTTCTCTCAATGTCAGACATTGATCATAGGGAACAAATAAAGATGGTTCAACTTTTCACACTTGTATGTGTTTTTGTTTGTTCCTTTATCAAGTGTTCCATTTAGCTGCATAAGAAAAGACACTGAAAATGTAATTTCAATATGCTGTAGGTCAGTACTGACCCCAGCTTGCAGGCCGTCTAAGATTTCTCCTATAGTGCTGTTGCAACACCACTTCAATTGATTTTCTCTGCAATGACAGCTCCAGTCAGACTGGCACCATGGCAGGCTACCAACTCATCTCCTTACTATGCTCAGATAATGACAGCAGCTGGTGTCATATTATAAAGGTGTTTTCAACAATGAAAACACAGCCTCTTCAAGGCAGCATTTAATCATGGAGATAGTATCATTTTTCTCATAAAAGCATTTGTATTGGGCAAAAGAGCATGTCAACGTTTCAGAGTACTGACCTATTTACTACTTTTTATTAGCCTGATTTTTTTCTCAAGTGTTTGAAAGTACTAATTTCCAGGTAACAGTTTAGCAGCCACATTTAGAGTTGGGGGCTTGACATATAGAATCACTTGAACACTTTTCATAATTTGCCCATAATCCTCTCAGTCTCAATGCACTTCTCAATCTCAATGCAATTCCTTCTTCTCCAAAAAGAGTATAAAGTGTAAAATAATATTGCAATATACAACTTGTTTTTGCTTTTTTTTTCTTGTATGTTATTTTTGAGGCTGGACATTTTCTGCTGTCAGTTTTGTTGAACATCCAGGTTTGACTGGTGTAAGTTCTTCTGAATTCCCAGTAGTCTCTGAATCAATTCGTGAGCGCTTGAACCTACGATCTGGATACTGGCTGTTGTCGAAAGGCATGCGATGAACGCAAAGCACGTGGGTCTTCAGATTTCCTTTCTGAGAGGCACTGTATGGGCAATATCTGCATTGGAAAGGTCTTTGACCTGTGTAACAAACAGAAACATTTTTTTAATACTCAATTTCTCCCTCTCTTTTCCCATCTAACAGATATTTGCAGATTCTTATTAATGAGTAGACATTCTAAACTATTTCACATGTAAAAGTGAAAGAAAAGAAATATATCACATAAAAGAGCAATTATTTAAAAAATTTTCAGACAGTCTGTTCATGAAAAATATGTTTTTCCAATATATACTTACCAATGAATCATCTCATATTGAAACACTGACTGTCCTTTTACTAAAGTCTGTCCTCTTGGCTTGTATGAGACCCTGTGCTTATGCACAAACTAAGGGCTGCACATGTTTGGTTTAATGAATGGGCAGATACGTTTCTTTTGCTCCCATATTTCCTGTTATAGCTAGAATTAGAACCTACATTTACTTCCTGCTGTGATCAGCTTGTGACAGAGAGAGAGAACATCTCAAAATGTTGCCTAAGGATAAAAGTTATATGCCAATGTGGTGAGATTCTTCTGTGGTAAAAGAGTTATTTGCAACTCCTTCAAAGTCAGCACTACCTTAACTTACTCCTGACTGATATAATAATCTTTAAAGGGAAATTCTGTTTTGAACAAGTGCATGCATTTAAACAACTCACTAGAGGGTCAAATATTCAACCATTTAACTATTTTTCGAAGTAAAATCCGTCAAAATCGAACATCGAATTGGTTGGATTTTACAGCCATTCAATTTCTCAATAAAATCGAACGATCTAAAAAAAAACAAAACGTAATTGCGTTGATTATTCAAAAAAATTGTACGAATCAAACGATTGAACGGTTTGAAGTGTTCGATCGTAGGATTTGTATTCGAACATCAAACTTAAGAAAAAAAGTCTCTGTGGTATTCCCACAGGCTTCTATAGCAATTCAGTAGTTTTAATATGGCGAATAGTGATGGGCGAATTTATTCGCCAGGGGCGAATTCGCGGCGAATTCCCGTGATTCGCCGCTGGCGAATAAATTTGCGAATCACCATCGAAATTTTGCTTGGCGAAAATTCGCGTAAAAACGAGAAAACGACGTGACGCGCGCCGAAAACGATGCGACGGGCGTCGAAAACGGCGCGACGCGTCAAAAGCGTCCCGCGACTAGTTTCGAGAATTTTTCGCCGATTCGCGAATTTCTCTGGAAATTCGCTAATTTTTCAGCTAAGCGAATCGCGGGAGATTCGCCCATCACTAATGGCGAACTGGCACATTGAATAAAAATTTATAGGGGAAGTACTTTGACCATCGAATGGTCGAACGATCGAATAGAATTTTATTCGATCTATTCGATACGATCGAATTCTGCAAATTCGATGGTCGAAGTGGGCTAATTTGCATATTTGAAAATTCGAGAAATCTCAAATTTTCAATTTGATCGAATTTCGAATCATTCACACGAATTTAGTAAATCTGCCCCTAGGTGTTATGAAGATGTATACCTCTGCAATTGCTCTTTGCCAGATGTGAAATTTCTCAGCAAGTTTGATTTCGCCCCTGAGGAAGTCAAATGATGATGAAACATGTTAGGCAATGCTGGAATATTGTTTGATGATGAGTCCAATTTGTTTGGTATGTGGACTCATTGTTACTTGTTACCTCAGGAGGATTACCTATTAGCAACTCCATTATTTTGTTACATATACTGAAATTTCTCAATGCCCCAACCCAAGGGTTTCCTTTTTTGGATATGGGACATGGGTATCCACATATATATATAGAGTATTGCTATTTGTAGGAGCTTGTCCTGTTCTGGAAATATCACTCCAGGCATTTTAATATTTGCAATAAAATGTTTTCTGTTCCTGTAACCACACAGTTACCAAATTTAAAGGCAGTATAGGTATTAAATAATAACTCATATTTTGACCTGCAAGCCAGCCACATATTTTGAGGAAAAAAACTACCTCAAGTTGCTTCTTACAGGCCGGGTAACAGGCTTCCTACAGATGGAACACATTTGTTTTGATATCACAAGAGGCACCTTGGCATAACATCACAGACATTGTTTCCACAGGGGAACAAGTTGTGATAATGATCTATTTCAATTAAAATGACATGGTGGGTCATAGGGAACCCATCTGAATCAAATGTATAGGCAAAGTTTGCTCCATCTGGAAGTCCGCTTTGCATTATTAGAATACAGATCTTTTTCTTCTTATAAATAGTGGTAAAAACAATCGAGCAAGCAAGTTTCTGGCTGTCTGAGCATATCACTGCTATCTAACAGGGAAGAATATCCTTATGAACTAGCCTGTTACTGTATATGTCTCTTACTAAATACTGCTGGCATAATTGAGCATGTGCTTGCTGTAAAGCTGAATATAACTATAAATATATTGAAGTAGGAAGTGTGTGTGTGAAATGTGCCGTGGTATCCTTCTGTTTTGAAGTCCAACTAGTGATCTCACTAGAAGTACAATAGTTCAACCCTATCCAAACTGGTATCCCAATGTATTATATCAGTTGGAAATATAAAATCCATATGCTTACATAACAATAAATGGACGTAACCATTCACTATTAATTCGAGCTGATATGTAGCACTAAGGGTAAGGGGCAGATTTACTAAGGGTCGAATTCGAGGGTTAAAAAACCATGAAATTCGACCATGGAAATAGTTAGGGAATAAAAATTCTTCAAATTCGAATTTGAATGATTTTTACCCAATTCGATTGGCCGTTCAAAACCATCGATTTTAAACATTCAAAATTTTTTTAAATCCAGTTCGATAGGTTGAAACTGGCGAACTAGGCAGTAGAATAAAAATTTAAAGGGGAAGTACTTTGACTGTTGAATAGTCGAATATTCGAATAGATATTTATTCGAATCATTCCATTGAATTTTCAAAATTCACTGGTCGAAGTGGCCTTCCAAAACAATCGAAAATTCAAATTCAAAACTTTTTGAAAATTCGATCGAGCTTCGAATCCTTCATATGAATTTAGTAAATCTGCTCCTTATGTCAACTTGATTTTCAACCCTGAGCATGCCGAGGTACCAACTTCACTCTCCCAAACATTTTACCAGAGTTGTTACCAATCCATTTTGCAGAACCTCTTGAATCCTTTAGTAAAAACCTCAGTGTAACAATTTCATGAACAGTGTTTGATTGCACTCTGAGAATTCAAAGTCCAATCTTCATTTCTTTAGCTTAAATAAAAGCAATTTGACTTATCATCCTATAGTCAATGCAGCTACATATCTTATCACTGTGCCAATTACCCATGCATTTTTTTGAGAATAATAAAGCTTACATTTTTTCAAACAACTTCCTTGTTAATTGTGAGTTTTTAAAGTTAATTACAGTATCTTCTGACATGCTGATTTTCAGGCATCTAGTCAAGGTGCATCAATCACTTTATATCCGAAATGTGATCATATTTGTAGTACCAATAAAAATGTTTTTCACTTGTGATGTTTAAAACATGTTTATTGTGACAGCCTTTTACACTGTGCTAATTAGGTTTACAGTACATTGGCATAAATAATAAGGTTTATGTAAACACTTAACTTATTCGGGGCATTATGAATGCAGAAAGATATTCTCTATAGGGAGACCTTTCTTTTTTACAACGGTTACTTCCTTAGAATTTTACATTTTACACTGTAGACAATGAATGCAGATTGGATATTCTCGATTTAATAATTTAGTAAACCAACTAACGGTATAAAACATGTAATATATATATACTGTGGCAAGCTGGCTGCTTGAACATGTAACTTTGAGGGGAGATTAGCAAATGGTAGGCCAGGCAGCATAGGAAAAGGAGCAGTTAGACAGGGACACACAGCCTCTTCAAATAAACATTGGTTTATTTTCTCAAACGGTATGTCATTCACAAACAGGGGTAACCATTTCAGCATTTACAACAAACCATAAAAATAATTCCTTGCCCACTGGGTGCTACCTTCAAATGAAGTGTTCCCTTCCTATACTGGGCCTCTTGTGGACTACCAGTCAAAACATCAGTTGGGGTCACCTCTGTACTAACAGTCTTTGAGGGAATTTCTCAGCCTCCTGGCTTTTCCTCAATGTCCCACACAGACAACAAAATCTGGCTCTTACTCACAGCCACGGACTCCCTCTGCTCTTGCAGTAGCAGGCGGCACCCCCCAGCTCCTCTGGGAGTTCCTCACACAGCCAGGTCTTCTACCTGCTCTGCCCTGCTGAGAGACTTACTCTCCCATTCTAATTAAGTTTATATAACATTTCGACAGGACAGCTTTCCTGTGGAAGGTGAGCTCCAAACTCCAGACTGGCTCTGCGGAATGGAGTACCTGGCTACTAAAGTCAAACAGATAATCCATTCTCTTAAAGACATCGCCCTTCCTGCACATGGGAAGAAATTAAAGGCTGGAGTGACCTTTTTCCACCTTTTCCTAGTCACGCTACCACAATACACAATAATGCAAAATTCTGGCATGAACAACTCTATGGGGCAAATTCACTAAGCAGTGAAAAAACGTTAGTGTTGCCTTCGCTACCGTTCGCCGCACTTCGACAGGCGAATTTTCACCAGCGCTACGCTAATTCTGTGAAGTAACGCTCTGGTCGGAGAATGGTAGCGTAGTTGCGCTAGTGTTACTTCGCCATGCAGAGCGCTGCTGATGCCTAATTTGCATACCGCGTGAATTTCAAAGTATAATAGAAGTATATGTTACAGCCACTACATTGCACTACACAAGCCCAGGAAACTTTTAACTTTTAATAAATAAAATAAAGTTGTCCTATTGCCCTAAACATGTGCCCACTGTATAGTTGAGTTGCCATATGTTAGGAAATGTAGGGGGGAAGGAGGGTAACCCCCCCAAAAATTTGCTATTTTTCAGACTATCACCCTACAAAAGGTAAAAGATGCCAGCGTTTTTTTGGGACCTAGGAGTTTGAAAAAAAAAATGGAAATTTTTTCTATCTATTGTATTGAACTTCGCCAGGTCTGACCTGTCAGTGCGCAACTTCACCTGGCGTTAGGGTGTGAAGTTTCACTAGTCTACTTCACTAGCGAAAATTCACCAGAGTAGGTGTTAGTGAATTTGTGAAGTTACGAAATGGCGTCATAGCATCTAGAATGGTGCTTGTGGAAAAATACTATTATTTCGGCAAGCTTCAATACACTTTTAACATTAAGGGGCAGATTTATTAAGGGCTGAATTGAAATTTTTAATTAAAATTTTTTACTTTTTTTTAATGGTTAAACCTGTCAAATTGACTAGGGAATTATCCAATTCAAGTTATTTTAAAAAAAATTCAAATTCGATTTTCAAGTTTTATCAAACTCTGGCCTTTTTAGAATTTGAATATGTCACCAATTTGGAGATGTTTGTAGCCTTCCTGACATTCAAGTTTTTTTCAAGAATTTGGTCATATTCAAATAGAATTCAATTTGATTTTTCAGGTTAGCAAAATTTATCTGAGTTTTAGATATTCAATTTTTTTTTAAACAACCCCCATGTCAAATTATGAATATATACAAATGTTGGGGAGTTTAAAAAACTACCACAAACATATTACATTTCATGAGTTTAGAGGAGAACTAAACCAAAAAAATTAACATGGCTAAATACCACATTGCACCAGCCTAAAGTTTAAGGTGCTTAATAGCAGCAGTGATCCAGGACTAGTGATGGGCGAATCTCCCGCGTCGTTTTCAGCGTACGTCGCATAGTTTTCGGCGCATCGCGTCAAAAACGGCGCGCGACTCGTTTTTCCAGTGAATTTTCGCTAAGTGAAATTTTGCTGGTGATTCGCGAATTTATTCGCCAGCGGCGAATCGCGGGAATTCGCCGCGAATTCGCCCATCACTATCCAGGACTTCAAACTTGTCACAGAGGGTCACTATCTTGGAAAGTGTCTGTGGGCTCTGAGCAGCTGTTGAGAAGCTAAGCTTAGGAGTCATTGCAAATTATCAAGCAGAAAATAAAGTTTTTAGCTGTAATATAAGTTGATTATTAAATGCTGATGTTAGTTGAACTGTGCTGCCATGTAGTAATTATCTGTATTAATTACTAATCAGCCTTATACTGTGACATTTCTATTCTACTGTACTGTTTATGTTCTACTGTACCGTACTGTATATTGTGAGTGGGTCCCTAAGCTCAGTAAGTGACAGCAGCACAGAGCATGTGAATCAGTGAATCAGCAGAAAAGAAGTTGGGGAGATACTGGGGCATCTTTGGAGGCATGGATCTTCCCTGCTAAAGGGCTGTGGTTGCATATGGCTGCTGGTACAGAAACCCAAAACATAGTACACAACATTTATAGCCTACTTCTTTAGTTAGGCTTTAGTTCTTCTTTAAAAGCTAAAAAACATGAAAAATTCTTTACATTTAACAATATGCCATTGACTTCTACATGACTTCAGTTGCTTTTAGACACCAAAGATTGTCATTTTTTTTTTATTTAACACATGTTAATAAATTGTGTTTGTAACATAATTGTTTAAATGCACAATTTTTAGCTCGAAAACATTGATAAATGATTTGCATGACTATAAGTGGCTATGCACAAATAAACACTGCCTGTCCTTTAAGGGTAGAACTACACAAACGATTTGGATGCGATTCTGCTGGATCCGGCGCTTTGCGACAAAACGACCAAGTCGGAATGCGACAGGAAACAATTTAAGTAGTAATACAAAAGCTGGATGGTGCATGAGTGTTGGATGCAGTCATGTCATTTCTATCTCTTACCTTATTTCTGTCGCATCGACTTGACATGGGCGTTTTGTTGCCCAGCTTCGGATCCGGCAGAATCGGTTCCAAATCGTTTGTGTAGTTCTACCCTAACTTCTAGCATTCAATCAGATGTTTGCTTTAATTATACTAATGATTTAAGTACAAACTCTGTGTACAGCCCAGAAGGTATATATAACACCAGCCTTTACCAAAAATACTTTACTTCACTCATTAACTCCCTTTCCAAAAAACCGGAACAACTTTTCTCCACCTTTAACGCTCTCCTTTCCCCTTCAGAAATGACATGACACTACTCAACCCCCCTTGGCTTCCACCACCCTCCCTCCACACTCCCCAGTCTCTCCTGTGCCCCTTCACCCCTGTTACTGATGAGGAATTCTCAAAACTTTTGGCCTCTTCTAACCTTACCACCTGCGTGCATGATCCTATTCCTTCAATACTTCTCCGCAATACCAATCCTTGTCTAATCAAAGCCTTAATCATTTATTTAATCCCTCACTCTCAAATGGACTATTTCTGTCTCAACTAAAACATGCTCTAAAAAAACCCTCTCTTGATCCCTCCGACCTATCTCTTGGCTACCTTTCATCTCTAAACTACTTGAGCTCCTAGTCTACAATGACTAACCCCATTCTGACAATAACCTGCTGGACCCCCTACAATCTGGTTTTAAACCACAACACTCCACTGAAACTGCCCTGACCCAGCTAACTAATGATCTTTTACAGCCATCGAAAAATTCTCACTACTAATACTGCTTGATCTCTCAGCTGCATTTGACACTGTAGATAACCCTCTCCTCCTCCAGTTCCTCCATTCGCTTGGCCTTCGTGACACAGCCCTGTCCTGGTTCTCTTCTTACCTCACCAATCGTCCCTTCAGTGTCTCTTACAACAGAATAGCATCTTCTCCCCTCTCTCTGTTGGGGTTCTTCTGTCTTGGAACACTTATTATTTTCCCTATATACTTCCTCCCTCGGCAAATTAATCGGCTTGTATGGTTTCCACTACTACCTCTACGCTGAATATACTCAGATCTATCTCTCCTCTCCTGAAATCAACCCAGAACTCCTAACTCATGTCTCCTCCTGCCTGTCCACTATCTATACTTGGATGTCACAACACTACCTTAAATTAAACCTCTCCAAAATGGAAATGGTTCTCTTTACTCCAACTAACACCAGTAACATCCCGGAAGTATCCATCATAGTTAAAAATTCCACTGGCACCATATCTCCCCAGGCCTGGTGCCTTGGGTTCATCCTAGATTCTGCCCTGTCATTCACTCCTCACATCCAGTTACTTGTTAAATCACGTCACTTCCACCTAAGGAACATATCAAAAATACAATAATTTATCATCCAAGATGCTGCCAAAATTCTTATTCACTCTCTCGTCATATCACGGCTAGACTATTGTAACTCTCTTTTAATTGGCCTTCCCCGCCAGAGACTGTCACCTCTCCAGTCCATAATGAACACTGCCGCTAGGCTTATACACCTCAGCAACCGCTCCTCCTCTGCCATGCCATGCTGCTAATCCCTGCACTGGCTTCCACTGCCCTTCAAAATTAAATTCAAATTAATGACCCTGACATTCAAACAACTTCATAAGTCTGCCCCTCCCTTCATCTCTGAACTCATCTCTGCTTACTATGCTTCTCTACTGACCTGCTACTCAACTCTTCTCTCATTACCTCCTCACATGCTTGCATTCAAGACTTTGCAAGGGCTGCACCCCTCCTCTGGAATTTTCTCCAATGGTCTGCCTGACTTTCTCCCAACCTTTCTGCTTTCAAGAAATCTCTTAAAACGCACTTATTTAGAGAAGTCTACCCTCACTCTTATCTACCCAATGCAATACCACTTACAGTACCTCATCTCTCACCCACTTAACTCTAATCTTGCCCACACCTTGTGTATCATTCCCTTCCCTTTAGATAGTAAGCTCTTTCTGCACAGAGCCTTCCTCCCCTTCTTTACTGGTATTTATTGTGATGTATGTCACTCCATATTTATTGTGATGTATGCAACGCCATATGTTCTATGTATTTAATTCATGTGATTTCGTTGTATAATAACATTTACTTAACAGCGCTATGAAATATGTTGGCGCTATAGAAATACATGTTAATAATAATGTTAATAATAATATGGCAAATTCACTAACACCGGCTCTGGCGAATTTACGCTAGCGAAGTAGATAGACTTGCGCAACTTCGCACCCTTACGCCAGGCGAATTTGCGCACTGGTAAAGGATCGTAATTACGCAAATTCACTAAAATCAACTTTTTGCTGAACATTACCACTTACGCTAGAATTCACTTTGCCTGCTCAGACCAGGCGAAGTTCAATAGAAAAGATAGGAGTTGGGAAAAAAAATGCTGTGGCTTGTTTTACCATTGTGGGTGATAGTCTGAAAAACATTGTTTTTTGGGGGGGGTTTACCCTCCTTCACCCCTACATTTCCTGACATATGGCAACGCAACTATATAGGGGGCACATGTAGGGCAATAGGACAACTTTATTTTTTTTTTATTAAAGGTTTCCTGGGCTTGTGTAGTGGCTGTAACATACACTTCTATTATATTTTGTAATTTGCGCTGTATGCAAATTAGACTTCGCTAGCGTAATTGCGCTATGTCTAGCGAAGTAACAACTAGCGTAAATACGCTACCATTCTCCAACCTTAGCGTAAATTCTCACTTTCGCCTGGCGAAGTGAGGCGAACGCTAGCGAAGCCTGCGCTGGCGATTTTTCGGATCTTAGTGAATGTCCCACATAGTACTATAAAACGAGAAAACACTTAGTTACCACTAAAAGTAGTTACATTTATATGCAACCACCCCAGTAAAAGTAAATAAAAACATACTAAGTAACAGTTACTTATTGTATTAGCCACTACCTATTTTACATAGAGTAGTTATTGACTATAATTCATATGTTACAAAGTAATAAACTTGAGTATAGCTGTAAGGTCTATGCTAAAAGTCCCTCAATAACAACAACCACATATAAAACTGTGTTATCATAAAATATGTGATCATCAGAACTGATCAGGTGTTCCTAGTGTATGCTAACTAATTGGGCATTATCTCCCTCATCCACAGAATGTCTTTTAACTTTTGTTGTTAACCTGTAGGTCAAAATCCAACACTTTTAGGGGTAAATTTATGAAAGAGTGAAGTTCCGCCACTAGAGTGAAATTCCGCAGCTCTCAATTCATTTCTATGGGATTTTGAAAGGCGTATTTATCAATGGGTGAAGTGAAGTTTCACCCTTTGATAAATACGCCTTCAAAAATCCCATAGAAACGAATAGAGAGCTGCGGAATTTCCCTCTAGTGGTGGAACTTCACTCTTAACTTCACTCTTTGATAAATATACCCCTTAGAGTCCTAAACCACCGCACAGAATGTGCACATAATGCATATCTGTAATGTGACTAAATAAGCAATAGTGTGACCATTTGTAATCAAAGTGTTAACCCTATGTGTGACAACCACCTCATACTCCCAGGTGTTTAGAAAAATATGTTAATAACCTAAGAAGATTTAGAGAGTATATATATAATCAATACCAATACATCAAATTTGGATATTCATATGTTAGACAATCCAATATTAAATTTGTATAGAGAATACCAAAAACATCAGAAAAATATAAAAGATAAAAAATGCATTAAAAATATAAAAAATGAAAATAAATATCAAAAAGTCACTGCTGGAGTAGGGTAGGACTCCAAGTCATGTTAAATGTATTGCTTATTTCAAATAACCAGATGTATATATACACAGTATATATATATATATATATATATATATATATATATATATATATCTTTACAAAAGATAACATAGTACTTTACCAACAGCTGATTATTAAGTAGACTTGGCATTTCTTATGCTAAAAGGGATTGCATCTTTTTGAGAATAATTTTGTAAAGTACAAAGCCATCTTTCTGGTTCTCAAGGGGTTATTAATATAAATTGCTTATAGGAACAATACCATATTTCCACATAGTCACTGCCTCTTGACTCCCTCTCTGTTGTTCTCAATGCCCATGACCCCCTCCTCTTTTATTGCAACTTAACCCCAGGGTCTCTAAGCAACCTCAGAATAAGTAGACTCCGTGCGAGTAATTTAAACATGGCCCATTTGTTTCATTGCCATATTATTCATGGTTTGTAATGATGTAATATATATGGAATTCTATAATGATAGAGAATTGAGTCACCCCAGACCATAATAAAACATATTTACTTTTCCCTATAAACTGGGACCAATAAATAAAGCCTGCTGTCAAGAATAGTGACTTACAGCATTTACAAGCTATCACTGATGCTATTGCTTTTATTAAAATATAAAACTTAAAGAGATTCATATTTAATTTCCACTAATTATAACATTTTAGGATTCTGTGACTTTAGTGGAAGCCCTTCTCATCCCTCTCCACTGTAATAATATCTTATGCATTGATTACTTTTGTTGAGTTACCCTCGCAGTTCCCATAATGGTCAAACTTATAACTGAATACAATATATGGGAAGCAATTTGTTCTCTCTTGATAGAATGTTCAATATCCTGTTCCTGTTCAGTGGTGTCTAAAACAGATGGGCATCATGAGCAGACACAATGTGCTTCAGTGAGTTTTTGGTGCAGCCATGTTTCCTTGTCATAACAGAAAATGTAACAGTGTTACATCTTTCCTTCTTCTAATCTTTCACTTTTTCCACCACTTTCATAGTCCACCAAGACTTCTACAATGATACTGACAGTTCCAATGATATGATTCGGAATTTACTTGCCTATAAACAGGAAAACATAATCTGCCCAGTTGTTTGTTTTTACCAAATTGGCACCCTATTGCTACATAGGATGTTATAACAAACAATAATTGGCTCATTGGCAAAGTGGAAATTTCTACTCCTCTTTCTCACCAAATTTGTTGCTGTCTACGTCACCATCAGTTTCTCTCTCCCCTATCTGCATGGCTTCCTGGGGAACACAGAGTCATAGGAGAAACTAAACTACATGTTCTGTGACCTTAAAAAACATATTCAGAACTTCCAATTATGAAATTGGAGCCCATGATGCTTGACTGTTATACTTCCAAGATTGTTATATTGTCATTGACTTTAGAAACACATTATACTGTAATTTTATATGGGGCAAATTTACAAAACTCGTGTGAAGAGATCGAAGTTTGATCGAATTCGATCGAATACTGATCGTACGATTTTTTTCGGATGATCGAATATGCAAATTTGGGATCTTTGATCATCGAATACCGAATCATCGAATAGATGGAACTATCGAATATTCGATCATTCCATCATTCAACGATCGAAGGATTTAAAATTTTAAAATTTTGCTTCTTTGCCAGATTTAACCTACCGAATACCAATAGAAGCCTATGGGAACCCCCATAAGCTTCTTTTGCAAAGACCTCCTTGAATACCATTTGTACGATCGAGCTCCTCCATCGTTCGAATCTTACAAATTTTTCGGAGGCTCGAAGGAAAAAGTACGATCTTTTTGTGAAATTGAACGAGCGGTATCCGATTGTACAATTTCATCGAGAAATCGAATATCGAGCAAAATGATAGCCTAAAACTATTTGATAAGCATTCGACTAGTGAATATCGAGGGAATTAGAGGGATTTTTGGCGAATTTTAGTAAGAGTTCAATTGGGTTCACTGAGGAACTGGAACTCTTATACAATTACAATGTGCTTCTAAAGTCAACAGAAGGAAAGAATGGTGCTAGTTGGGTAGACCAAAGACTTACTGACTATGATGTCTTCTGATACCTCTGTGACTGAATGATGTAATGTTTGACCTGTGCCAAAGCACAGTTCTCTGATTTTGTCCTCAATCCAAACTGATCTCCTCCACTGTACTACGCAAAGCATGACTTTGCTGACTGTTTGGTAACGCTTCTTCAGACTTCAACTGACTCAGTTATTAAAGTCAGAATCAGTTTCAATCTCAGACATTTGCAAACAACTGTATTTTTGTGCGGAACCTACTCTTTACGATGTTAGAGTGGACATATTTTTTATTAAGCTATAAAAAATGTTCCTCTGCATTCCTTCTACTCCTGCAAAGGTTCTTTAAATCGAAAGGTGTCAGGCTTTGCTTTTTCTCTTTGCTTTTTTTTCCTCCTGGCATGATCCAGAATGGATGGCTGTGGAAATGACAGATGTCTGCAACCAGCTGCAATGAAGCATGCTAAAGTTCCACTCTAATCCATTCACTTCTTCGCAGTCACATAAAACAATACAAATGAGCAGAGACTACCATTAGAAGAGTAACATGGCAGGAATACATACTTTCATTATTGTGCGATTGTGGGGTGGTTTGTAAAGTGTAGCAATTTAACCCTTACATTGCAAACAATTACATCCATGTGTTATGGCAATATACTGTAGATATATATATTTTATCTATACATTATTCTGTGGTTACGTATAACATTTAAAACAGTGTGACTGTCCTATTAAGCAACCACCAGTATCCCCCAATTTCCCTTTAGGAGTCCAAAGGCAAAAAGGAATGTATCCAAGCCTTTAGATTGTAAGATCATGTGTGCAGGTCTTCTGGCCCTGTGTATATATTTTTGGCTCAATAAATGATGATGATGAGGATGATGAAGCCTAAAATATTATAAGCAAATCTAGAAAAGAGCTAAAGAATATGTAACCTGGTTCTCTTGTGTAGATTGATACAGATTCTTTTTTACGGGGCTCAATATACTGTAAGTGCATTCCACTGCACCAGTAACTGGTAGCTATATGATATATTGAAGCTGGATTACACAGTAAAATACAGATCTGCTAACCAGAAACCTGTTATCCATAAAGCCTAAAAAAACAGGAAGGCTCCTATAATTTTTTTTTCTCATGCAACCATAAAACAGGACTTTGCACTTGATGGCAACTTTGGCTGTATAAATTCTTATTGGTAGTAAAACAATCAAATTTTTATATTTTTGTAGACTAGAAGTATGGTGATCCAAATCACACAAATTCCACATATCTGTAAAACCCAAGATGCCAAGCATTCCAGATAATGGATTCCATTCCTACACTATAAGCAAATCTGTCAGGATATATAATATTATAATGTCTGGTTCTGTGTGTAATTTTTACTAGATCAAGAGATGGCAGAGCAAAAAATTTACTTTTTCTGGTACTGTAAGTAGGGTTTCAGCCGAAGGGGTTAATTAAATAGTTTTTCAGAATTTCAGCTCATCTGCTTGGAATCAAACATTTCAAACTGTCTTTAATGTGCAACTGTCTTGTTTGGTTCCTAACGTAACATTTTTTTAGTCTAATAGGCAATGCATTTTTAATGCAAAATAAAATAGCAAATATCATAAAAGCTTTTAAGAGTATTTAGCCCCACCTTCTTTATATGTGATTTTAACTGAACATCTAAATTAAATATAAAGGGTGTGATGTTGATGCATTACTTGATGTTCCCCATGCAGAACATTCCGACAAGAGTTTAGGCGGTTGCTAATCTAATACTACTTAGAGGGAAACAGGAACCTTTTGTTTGCAAGGTTTTAGTACACCTCAGTACACCTTCTCATTTTTATTCTTCCCTTTAAACATATGTTTTAGCTCCCCATGTATACTGCAAGTCTTATTTGTCTAACTTTAATATTTTCAAATACATAGCAAAAGTTTCCATTCAGCACTATTTCGAGCCATTTTTAAATACACTTTTTTTGTTAAAAGTCTTTTGTGGTCTGGTTTGCCAAAGTAGTAGCTTTGCAAGTGATATATTATTAAATATACAAATCAATGTAAAAGTAAACATTTGTAAATTATTTAGATCTACTGTATCAGCCTTGACAATAAAACACTTGTGAAACCTGCAAATTTCCCTCAGGAAATAGTTATCTTAGATTTGACATCCAATACTGGAAAGAACTAAAATAGTTTACAGAAAATATGCGCACAAAACATGGCCAGTCAAAAACCATCCATAAAGAACTTTATATGCTATAGAACAGAGGCACACATCATGTGGCTCATGAGCAACGTGTTGCTCACCAACCCCTTGGTTGTTGCTTCCAGTGGCCTCAAAGATGGTGCTTAATTTTGAGATACTGAATTGGATGCAATTTTTGCTTGCATAAAACCAGGTGCACTGACAAACAGAACCTCATGTAGGCTGCAAGTCCATAAAGTGGCTACCAAATTGTCAATCCCAGCCCTTCTTTGCCCCCAGGACATTTCATGCTTGTGTTTCTCCAAAGCTATTTTTACAGATGAATGTGCACCTTCTTGCCAATAATGTGAGCTTGGGGTGGGGGCATCAGTGGTAGGCCACCTAAGGCATCATTGGAGCCAGGATAGCCTTACTTTTCATTTGCTCACAGTTTGCTCAGTTTTTTGTGCTTGATTGTGTCTTCAATTTTTCAAGAAAAGTGTCCACATTGGATCAGCTCATGAGAGAAAATTCACCAGTGCTTCAATAGTATACTTAGGGTCTTTTTTTTTAGTTGGAGCAGTGGGTAAATCTTGTGCCACAGATCTCCTTTTCCTCATGTTACCCAGTTACTGAATCTACTCAGTGCACTAGCCATTTACAGGGTTCTGTAACTAAGGCACAGTAATTCCCACAGATCACATATGACCTTGTGCATTAGGAATAACACAGACCAAGGGCCTAATCTATTAAACCACAACTTTTTTTTGGATGGGTATTTTGACACAAAAAAAATAGTTGCAGAAAAAAAGCATGACTTCTGAAATTTCTTATGCAGCCAAAATAAAACGTTTCATAATGCAAAAATACCCCAGGTAAAATCTGTCAAAATTATGTAGAAGTCAATGGCAGATTGTCCCTTTCACATCTGAAGATATGGAAGTTTCATAGTTTTAGTGGTTTTTGGGTGTCTGACACTGACTTATGTTCGACAATACGCAGTTGTGAAAAGAGTTGAAAAAGTAATGTTTTTTTGTGACTTTTCTAATTTCTGCTTTTTCAGTTTGGATCTTTTAATAAATATCTTGACATTTGTGGTTTTACAGAAAGTGATTTTAGTCATTTCAAAAACGAAGAAAAAGATTTTTGATAACTAGGCCTCCACATGTATAAAATATTCTACATAGGAACACATGTAGGGGCACATTTACTAAGGGTTGAAGTGAAGTTTTAAATAAAATAAAAAAAATTCAAAATCCAAATTTCATAGTTTTTTTGGGCTACTACGACTATCGATTAGCCCAGAAGTACTGGCTATTTAAAAAATAAAAAAAAATAAAAAAAAAAATTCTAATCGCCACCTTAAAGCTGCCGAATTGCCATTATAGCCCATGGGGGAAGCTTTCCTGTAAATTTTTATAAGCTCTGGAAAATCGATTTCTTTTTTTTTAGTAAATCTGCCTCAAATTACTGACTATGGAATTTGCCAAAGTGCAATAGCCTTTTATAACAGTATCTGCGTTTTCTCCCCCATATACAAAGAAACTTGTGCTCAGACAAAATGCATTTCACACATTGCTAAGATAAGCATAAAAGTATTTTCTTGGTTTTTACATATAAATGATATAATTACCAAGCCTAGGTATGAAAGGTATGTAAAACTGCAAATCCAGCATGCTTCTGCTAATGCCTAAAATAAACATTTCTTCATTCAGAAGATGAAAAATGGTGATGCTGCTTTGAAATACTTATGTCGTTTAAAACACGGAAGAATTAGCTTAGTTGCAAAAATTAAAAAATAAATCCTGTCTTTAAAATGAGTAAATAAGTAAACATGATTTAAATCCAAACATCTGTATTGACTAAAAACTTGGTCAGATTTTATATTCGGAGATGAAGCTCAACCTTGGGACAACCAGAGCAGACTGTTGCATTTCTAAGCCAGGGTGGGTTCTTAGGACATCAGAATTATCCTTCACCCTATCAGGGGGTCTCCTGTATTTATTGAATTTACAGTGATAAATCCGATATTAATTGTGACTTGACTTACAGCTAGATACATTACATGTTTATCTTGTTACAGGTATGTTCTCTGTCCTTTCATCTATTGTGCATATTGCAGAGCCTATGTCAGCAGTGCTGGGCCAAGTTGGTTGAACACTCTAAGCAACCCAGCTGACTATGTTACCCACCACCTCATGTGTGCTCATGGATGAGTGCGTGCACCCAGAACAAAGCAATTGCTGCCATAGGTGGGGGACACAAAGTTCCGAATTAGGAGAAGGCAACAGAAGAGGTACTGTGCATAGGGTGCAATGGTGGAGGTAGCACCAAGCACCTATTCTGCTCCTTACCCCTAGTTCTGGCCTTGTATGTCAGTGGTCCACTCAGCAGGCTGGCCATGGTTTTCTTATACCAAATAACCCACCTAGATGGCAACTTATATAGACTAAATGAGAGTAACAACCCTCGTTTGACATTTTAATGATGATAGTCAAGGCTTAAATAATTTTGTACAAAAGTAAGAGTGATAAGCCCATTTAAGCGTCAATGGGTTAGTTCATGGGTACAGAGTCCCTACAGTGTTCTAGATAATGTGCATGTCCTTATTTATTAAATAATATGTTTGAATAATAAATAAACATGGAGCAAATATGACAACAAAACCTTGAAAGTCTCCTTTTTTTAAAAAAAATTTAGTGCAACATCTAGTTTGGTAAGGAAAACTTTAATTGACTTCTACATGACTTCAACAGGTTTTATATGGCAAAGTTTTGTATTATAGTTTTTCGTGCTTCTTAAACTTGAATATAAAAATGTTTGTGGTTTAGAGTAATTATTCTACTACACAATTTTTAGCACAAAAAAATGTGATTCCAGGAAACAGCAGACCTAAGATATGCTATTCCTTCTGGTTGAAATCCATCAGTCTGCTTCCACTCACTGGTTATATAATCTCACAGCTAATTAAAACTTGCAGTAATTGCTCACATATTTTTATTCATAGCATTTCCAATATCAGGACACAATAAGGAAAATGAAACTGGCATCACTAATACAATAATAATGGCAATTGGCTTGAAAATAATGTCTGGAAATATTACTTCAGAGAACAGGTAATGAATGCCTGTATTTATTTACAAGAAATGGTACAGGCAAACATTGGAGGAATGCACATATTTCCATGCAACATTGGGGTTTATTCTTTGCAAGTTATATTACAAATGCATTTTAAAGAGAAATCCAGAGAAAGACTGAGCCAGTATGTTCTCACCTGGTGTTACAACCTATGCATCTATTTAGAAAAAAGATAATAAGAGAAAAAATAATGATGGATTCCCTTTAAACACTGTGCTTTTAGTCCCATGATATGTATAAAAGAAAAAAAGATTTGCATTCCCATCACACTCTGAGGGGATCTATCATCCAGTAATTTTCTTTTGGGAGGTGTATTAGTTTAGTAATTCTGTTCTCAGGGCCAGCCATAATTTTTGGTTAATACAACTCTGAGAAACTCCCCAGGCTTAAGTCCTCAGTTAGACAAAATTGCTAATTAGTCTTGCTTAGCGTATGTTCATTTTTCATAATATTTTCAAATGTATCTTATTTAAGAAAAACCCATTAAGGCTCATTCATGAGGGAAAAAACACTGTTGTGGTTGTGCTAAGTTTGCTGCTCCTTGCACTTCTGCATAATTGCGCTCTCTGCAACTTGGTCAATTTTGTTTCCTGTTCTGAAATGAGCACCTACTGACTCAGGGATCCACAAAGCTGCCACTAAGTGACGGAATTTTGATGCATTAAATGCAATGTGACTATGAAGATTTTCATTCATCCAGGTCATGGTATATCTAAAGTAATAATTCAAAAAGCAACTGGACTTGCTGAAAAGTTTTAATGAAGATGTTTCACTGTCCATCCGTGTAGCTTCTTCAGTTTACCTAACTGGTGTGGGGAGTTCTCTGCATATAGACTCTTCCAACAATCCACACAATGGCACAGAGGTGATATCTGAAATTCACAGACTTGTTGATTCTGTGTAGTTACTGTAATGGTATTACCAATGTGTCATGCAACTCCTAGAAACAGGTGTTACTTGTGAGAGTTGCATGAATGGATGTGTGAAGTGCTCTGAAAATGCCAGGTACATATGTTAGAATGGCATGGTATGTAGCAGACAGGTGGTGTCAATGCTGTTCTAACATCTGTACCCTGGCGTTTTCAGAACACATCACAAATCAATTCATGCAACTCTCACAAGCAACACCTGTTTCTATGAGTTGCATGACACCTTTAATATAAAAAGACACAGTTGTTTAACAATAAATTGCTTCAGCCATCAACTAACCATGAGTGAAAGAAAAGTTTTTGTGTTAGCATTCATATTCTCTAGAAAAATGGCTTAGAAATCATAAATTCTGCCAGGTTATGTAAACTTATGAGCACAACTGTACCTGAACCTCAGGGTCCCTACAAGTTATGAGCTCTAACACATATGCTAGGAGGAAGCCCCCCCATAAGATGTATTTGATCTAACTGTCAATGACAATCTGACTCACAACTGCCGCATGAAGACAGAATAAACAGAAACAGATGCTGAGAGAGAGGGGCGAGCGGACCAGGCCCCGACCCCCTCGGCAGATTGCGCCGCGCCCGCTTTAGTCGGCTGCCGATGCAAAACAAATCAGCAAGGAGGGTGGGGGGGTGGGGGGCCCGGCTGCACGGCCCGCCCCCGGGCCGCCCCCACCAAGTTATGTTACTGCTGAGAGAGGGATAGTGAAGATAAACTTGATTATTTCAGAAACAACGCACAATTTTGAATTAATTGTATATAGACCGTTTCTAATTTCAGTAGGATGAAGCCTATATTACATTTTCATTTTTGCTATAGTTCCCCTTAAAGCTGAGCAGGCATTTTTAAAGAGCAAGTGTTAACTGTGACACCAAGCTGAAGCTGTGGTAGAACTGCCTATTAGGCTGTCTGAGGATGAAGGGACGTGCAGTTCAGCAACAGGTGGTAGGCTTCTGTCTGGGCTTCTCTGGCTTCTAGACCATGAACATGGCAGGCCAATCTTCTGAGGAGTTAAAATAAATGAAGCCACCAGTGGCTTCCTAAGTGTGTGACCTCCTGACTTGGAGGTGTACCAAATCAGCCTCCTTAACCTTTCCTCCTGTAATCCCTGCAAAGGGAGAGACATGGACTGCACTCCCAGACAGCAGTTTCCACAGCTGTGAATCCATCTTTCAACATACTGTAATTCAGAACAACAACACAAAAAAAGGAGGATGTGTTGGATTTTACCAATGGCACAATAGCATGCAATTTTTGGCCCTTCAGGCTAAAACCATAAATGCAAAGAGGAAAATCTGAGTTTTCCCCCTTAAATGTCCCACAACAACCTCAGAAAAACCACATGACTGCCTTGAACCATTTCCCCAGTGTTTTGAGCACTCCTTTGGCAGGAAATCAGAATTACTCTTATATAAATTCCATCTGATGCCAGAGTTACCATCTGTGAGGAAAACTGCTTCACCTACGTCTGCACACAAAGCCACTCTCTCATAGACAAGGGAGAAGGAGGGGGAAAAATTGATTAATTTGCAGAATGCTTGTGATTTGCTCATATATTATTATAACTGCTCATCAGCACATGACAAATTCCCAGCACTCTGCACAGAAACCCGTTCAGTTTCAGCAGTTTTTTTGCGCCGGCACCTGACAGACTGCAGAGCCACTAATGACTTTCAGATGCTTACAAACAGTAATTCTATCTTCAGTCTGAGGGGAAAAAAAGAACCCGAGGAAGAAAAGAGCAGACTTATGGCCGTTTTCATTTTCTTACTGCAAAGAGGAGAAGGGTTTAACTCTTTCAGACAACAGGACATGTTAGTAGCGGCTCTGTCAGCACTCTAATGTGTGCACATGAAATAGGAGACTAATCACCCATGGGAAATGTGACAGAATCTCCATGTTAGAGCAGGCAGGAGTTATCCAGTGATCATATCACAGGGAAGGAAAAGGTCAGCAGACCTAATCTAATTAAAATAATAGGAGGCAACAGAGACGTACATAGATGATAGACAAAGGAAGAACACATGTGCTATGGAACATATTATTCAAAGGCAGTTTCTCTTCTGTACCTGTGCCTGAGTATAAAAAAACAATAAATTTTTTTATAAATGCTGCTGTATAGTGGGAACAGTTGAAGGTCTTTGTATGAACACACACATGCACTCATGGTATTGCAAATCCCTAGAGCTGCCACAGACACTTACTTTCTGTTATTATTTATAGAGGACTTCTGCATCCATAATGGCTAACATCTTTTAAAATGAAATAAAAACAAGAATTGAGGAGCCCTCATTTACTAAAATTCAATGTATGCAAAGCTGCACAAGGGCTGAGATATTTGTCCATAGTAAAAGCATAGTATTAGCAAATTGAAACGCTAGACACAGACATGCATTTTTATTGCTACATTTTAAGTGCTGTCCTGCACTGTTGCATAGTCCTGGCTGCATTTATAATACACATATGAACCTTGAATGTACTTAGCAGTAATGAATTAAAGAGACACCAATAGATTCCAATGGGTGAAAAAAATAGTTGTGCATCAAAAAAATTAGTCACCAATTAACTTCAATGCATTTTTCAGTGTTTCACGAATTTTCAGCGAAACAGGTTAGATTTTTAGATTTTACTAACCATAAGGCCTCAGAATTTTAATGATTTAGAGAATTCTGAAAAATTACATACTGCAGGTGAAAATTTTACCCAGTGCAATAACCACTCACTCATTTGTATTTATTATTTTTAACTGCATTATTTTGCACTATGCACAACCCACTTCTGTTGCCAAAGTGTAAGTGGGTGGTTGGTTCATGACTGCACTGAACGTTTACTGGCTCTGGAACCCTGACTAAGTAGTAGTAGTCAGACAGCATGGAAGCCTTGCCATTATTTGCTTCTTCCATTTACTGTACATTCTATGCAAGCAGTAGGGCAGAGGTTTTCAGATATTACTGATGCCTCTTGTAAGATACATACAACTACAACATCTTGCAATAGTTGATAACATGAGGCATGAGAAAAAACCATGGACCACTGAATGAGAGCAGTCCTCTTGTTGTAAACCTTTTTTACACTGGCAATGGACTTATACTCCTGCAAATTATTCCACAAATGCAGTCTAAAGATTAATTTTGGATCCCACCCATGCAACACATGGTTTTCAAGGGGTAGGATTTGGAGAGTAACCAAAAGTAGGTGCCAGAGAAGCTAGGTTGAGGAGGACTAAAAAACACAAAAAGACAGGCAAGACCTGCACCGCTCTACAGTTCTACAGTAACTACTTCTGCTACTCCCCCCCCCTTGAATCTTTTGGTGCACTAGTCATGGCAGCCATGCATATCTCTAGCATTAAACTTTCTTCCTCATGATGTTCATCATCTTGTTCAGAATTCCTGTTGATGCCAACACATGGCATCCAGTGGTGCAAGTTATGGTATCCAAAAGAATTAACAAATTAGAAATAATGAAAAATAGAAATACGACTGTTATAAGGTCCTTTTGAGTTGAACATACCAACAACACCCTGACAAAAACACACAGAAAATATGAATTTACATTGCTATGATCATTGAGTGGCTTTCTTATTATTTATTTCTTATTATCCTTTATATAAATAGCGCTGTTTGCTCAATGCTTTTTCTTCATTCTTATTCAAAACTTCTACAATCTTTGGATTTTCATTATTAGCCTACATTTGTACCTGATGCCATTATAGATATATATGTTAAAGAAATATTTTTTTTTTTACTAAAGCCACTACATGTTTGTATTTCATTGCTTGTTTTTTGCTAAGACATTTTTTCAAACAAAAGCTGCAAAATGCACATCAGTCTACATTTGAGAAACCACAGAAGGAACAAGCAATAAAACGGGATTCGTCATCTGTCCAAATACAATAACCTGCATGTTCTGAATGCTTGCAAATTATTAAACATGCAGCCCAACCAAATTATTGTGCCCCTTAAATATAACAGTAGTTTGAGAACATGAACCTTTTTAATGTCCTTTTATATTTTACATATCTCACCTAAATTGGTTGCTACCCTTGTAGGTGTTTCTTAATGACTGTGTATGAGTATAGGATTTGTATGAGTCAGATTTAATGCTAATGTTGCAGCTAAGTTATTTTAACACCTGACAATAGCAACAAAGATTTGTCATCTATGCCACCTCTGCCTTAGGACTAGCTATTGAACCAAATGTCTAAAAGGTTCAATTTAAAAACTGCTTATGCATGTATGAAATGTATTCTTTAGAATGCTTGGTACCAGGTATTTTCTGTATAAGTTACTAAATATATATACTCACAAAACTTACATGTATGTAGTTACCCTTGTGGCAGCTACCAGTATGGCTGTACTCCGTTTTAGCCTAAGTGTGCGAAGTTCATTAGAGAAGGGATGAATGGGAGCTCTGATGAAGTAATTCGAAAAGACAATCCAGACACTTAGGGTAAGTGTAGCGGGGTATCTCCCCTGCAGTTTATTCAGTCATGTGATGCCTGATGAAGTGCCAGAGTGAGGCACGAAACGTGTCAGGTGACTTGACATGTGACAGTTCAGCATTAAGTCTCAAGTAAGATGCCTGTTCATGTTTTTTCAATTTTTTACCTGTGGCTAGTGATGGGCGAATTTATTCGCCAGAGGCGAATTCGCTGCGAATTCCCACGATTCACCGCTGGCGAATAAATTCGCGAAAAAAAATTTGCCGAAAAAAATTTGCCGAAAAAAACCGAGTCTCACGTCGTTTTTGACGTGATGCGACGAAAACGACGTGACACGTGTTGTTTTTGATGCGACGAAAACGACGCGACGAAAACGACGTGACGCGCATCAAAATCGCCACTCGTTTCGTTTCGCCAATTTTTTCGCCAATTCACTAATTCGCTAATTTTTCGGCGAAGCGAAACGGGGGAGATTCACCCATCACTACCTGTGGCTATTAAGCTCCGATTCATCCATTTTCTAATTTTCTGTATAAGTGGTATTTCTATAGTTGGGATCAACATACTTTAACATTTTTCAATATTTTACAAGGTAATGTTTTATTACTACAGAGAACAAGGATATCATTAAACAAAAATACCATTTATTTACTAGGGATGGAGCGAACTGTTCGCCCACGAACTTGTTCGCGCGAACATCGGCTGTTCAAGCTCGCCGGAAGATCGCGAACGTCGCGCGACGTTCGCCA
>CM044438.1:34550703-34586558 GCA_024363595.1 Xenopus borealis
TGTGGATTTCAGTTTACTGTTTTCCCTCTTCTGCTTGCCTGCTCACCACCCAATAGCCCTGTCTTTGTCTGTCTGTGCGTGTGTGTGTTTCCCTTTTTATTTTTTCTCCTTTCCTTCCCCCAAATATCAAAACCACCCCTTATTTATTTATTTTTTTAAGTTTAGTTGTGCCCAATATGACGGGCCGTGGGAGAGGGGTCTGGGTGGTGGTAGTGGGAAGAAGGGTGGGATAGGGAGAGGAGGTAGAGGACTCGGAGAGTCCATGGTGCTGGCCAACCCCACAACAGCCCAGCCCACGTACTATGCCTAGTCCAGGCACTGTAGTGCAGAACCAGCTGCGATCGCAGCAGCAGCAACAATAGAAGCAGCAGCAAGTGCCACAGCAGCAGGTGGCTCTGAGTCTGGACTTAGGCCCAGATACCCAGGATCTTTTTGATGATCAGGCAGGAATGGGGGGGGGCATTCACGTCTGATGAGGAGGTCATGGCACAGCCCACATCAGTAGGGGGATATTGGGCAATGTCCCTAATGGCAGGGCAGCAGGCTGCTGGTGTGGGGTCAGACACCAGCATGCTGGAGGTGGGAATGGATGCCATGTATGAGGCAGGGTCTGGTCTGGGGGAGGACGATGACAGGGACAGCAGCAGTTCTGTGAACTGTGTGTTATTGATGATGATGAGGATGAAGAGCCGGCTCCGCCAACCACTGCTGGGGGGTCAGGCTACAGGGCAGCACCTCGGCCCAAAGCCAATGGGTGTACGGGTGGGGACCATCCCCAGCCCTCCACAGCAGGCCAGGCAGTGGCCCGCACTTCAGCAGGGTGGGCATTTTTCACGTCCCAGGCAAAGGACCAGATGGTAGCAGTGTGCCAGTGGCAGAAGGTTCAAAGGGGGCAGGCAGGGTCACATATGGGAATGTTGGCTTTAAGTTCCCATATGAAACATCATAACAGGATGAAGTGGGAGCAGCACCAAAGTGGCAGGGCTCCAGGGGGCAGTGGTGATTCCTGTACACATCCTCTCATTCCTCAGGGAAGAGGTGCTATCTCCCCAGACCCTGCAGCAAGGGAAGAGGATTCTGAGGCTCAAAGGCGGCCACTGTGGAGCTCAGCCTCTTCTGCAGCCTCCTCCTCAATTCGGCCCTTGTCCCGCCAGGTTTCCCTCCCCCAGTTCCTTACCCACAAGATGCCTCTCTCCCCCAGCCACCCCAAAAGCTTCCCTGGCAAAACTTCCATATCAGCTAGTCGATGCAGCCCCCTTCCGACAGCTGACCCTAACTGGTGCATCCCCAGCCACCATTATTCTGCCAGGAAGGCCGTCCCTGCCCAACACCAGCAGGTGGTGGAGAATGTGTCCCTGTCCCTGGATCATGCTGTCAGCGGCAGAGTGCACTGCACCACTGACACATGGACCAGCAGGCATGGGCATGGGATGTACATATCATACACTGCACACTGGTTCACCATGATCAGTGCTGGGGAGGGTGCAAGCAGGGGCGCTCCACTCATGCTACAGGTGTCTCCCAGTTGGGTACAGGGCAAACCCCACACACCCACTTCCTCCTCCTCCTCTGCTATGGATGAGCCACCCCTGAAGCGTACCCGCAGTTACGCTTCAGTGCAGCACAAGCGATGTCAGGCTGTGCTGCAACTCCTCTTCCTGGGTGAGAGGAGTCATAATGCACCTGAGCTCATGGCTGCCTTCCAGACTCAGGGGCAGAGGTGATTCACTCCCCACCAGCTCCAAGCAGGTAACATTGTTTGCGACCATCCGCCAATGCCACCTGACCCACGTGCCTTGCTTTGCATATGTCCTCAATGCTTCCTCAAGAGCTATCAAGGGTTGGGTGACATGCTGGAGAAGGTACTCAGGGTATGTGACCATTTTTGCAGTTCCCCCACTGCCAGCACATCTTTGGCTCGGATGCAGCTCATCGGTGACCTGCCGACGCGCGGGAATTCCCACTTGCACATGGTGGAGTGCCTCATAGAGCAGTGCTGGGTGGTCAGTAATTACCTGCTGGGAGGCAGGATGAGAAGGAGATGGTGCCTGAGGAGGATGAGGGAGAGGAGGACTGAGTGCCTGCACAGCATGGGGAGCAGGGCACATGCTACCCAACCACCCCAGCTATTGTCCGCGGCTGGGAGGGTACATAGCAGGGGCAGGTCGAGCCAGATGACCTGCTGCATCTGGAGGGCAGCAAGAAGAGGTTGGTCAGGGGCACCTCTTTTACGTGGCTGCCCATATGCAGACTTGCCTCTGGAGCGATCCCCGGGTCTGTTCCATCAAAGACGGGGATGATTATTGGGTGACCACTTTGCTTGACCCACGGTACAAGGGAAAGTTGGGGGAGTTCCTTGTACCCAGCCAGAGAGAGAGGAGGGTGGGTCAATTGAGGAGAGCTCTGTGCTCAAAACTAGTGGAGGCCTTCCCCCAGTCTGACACGTCTCAGGACTCCACTACTCCACACACCCAGCAGAGAAGGGGGCCTAGCAGCAGCAGCCAAGGCAGATATAGAAGAGCTTTTTCGAGCCTCAATGGGCAGAAGCAGGCCCAGTCAGTACCCAAAGCCACCACCAGTAGTGGGTGGAGCATATGGTTGCTGACTACATGGGGTCAGTCAGCATGCAGGACACCATTTGCCCTGATGCAGTTTTGGGTATCGAGGCTCAACCAGTGGTCAGATCTGACACAATGCGCTCAGGAGATGCTGGCTTGCCCCTTGCCAGTGTCCTGTCAGAGCGTGTCTTCAGTGCTGCAGGTGGGGTGGTCACTGAGAAGTGGACATGGCTATCCACAGGAAGCGTGGATATGCTGGCATTCATAAAAATTAATGAGGCATGGATAAGCGAGGATATCAAAATGCCCATTGCAGACAGCAGAGACTAGCCTCCTCCTCCTCTTCCTTCTCCTCTTCACAGATGTAGCCTCCACTCTCCATTGCTGCCTATACTGTCCTCCTCAGTAGTATTGCCTATTCCCCATCTGTCTGCACCTGCTGCCCTTGCTGCTACTGCAGCCTGCTACTAGCCCTAGTAGTACTGCTGCTGTGCTGCATTCTCAGCAAATTTTTTTTTTGGTGGGGGCCTATCAAGGCTCCTACTGCCATCACAGATACTACTGCTGCATTGTCGGCAATTTTTTTTCTGGCGGGGGCCTATCAAAGCTCCTGCTGCTATTGCAGATACTACCGCTGCTTTGTCGGCAATTTTTTTGTTGTAGCTGAGGTCTAACATGGCTTACAAAATTCCAATATTGCCAATTATGTGTCTTCAAAAAATGTTTCTTCTAATGTTGCCGCTTAGTTGGCTAATTTCTTATGGTTGAGGCCTGCCTCATTTCATTCTTCTGGTCCTAATATAGTTGTATACTACTGCTGCTGCTGTTGATACTACTGCCTCATTATTTGGCAAATGTCTTCTATTTGAGGCCTGTAACAGAATGATAGTTTTTTCATATTGTCAGACAACATTAAAAAATCTACAGATAGAGTCACTTGGATTTGTAAGTTAAATGCGTCATGACTCAGGGCTAATTGACAACACTGTGTTATCTAAAGTTATCTTAACTCATTTAATGCATTTAACCTTTTCATTAGCATACCAAAGCTCCATTGTTTTCAATGGTGAGCTCTTTAATTGGATGGGATGCTGTGACACAATATTCTGTGCTAAGTGGGATAAATGAGATAAATGAGTTAAGTCACGACGCATTAAACTTACAATCCAAAGTGACTGGATAAACCCATGCAAATGGGATTTTCTTGGAGCACATTTGGAATTCATTCCCAGAATTCCCTGTGTTTATCTGCATCTGCAAAAAATTTTTTTCGATTGGTCGAATTTCGCATTTTTTTCTATTCGAAATTCGACCAATAGTAAATCTGCCCCTGAATATGTGTTTAATTTATTGTCTTTCGCCCTGGTGTGGTCATAGGCAGCTCCTTCCTGTGCCAAGACAAGAAAGGAAATTTGCCAAGAACATGGTGCCTAGCATCGGTTCTGAATTTTGGGTCCTAACCGTGACACGTTCCTAACCCATGATAAGGTATTTAGTCGTAATCACAAACTTCATCTGAGATGTTTAAGGTTGCTTATGGTCTTTAACACTTTTTGGCCAACTCTATTTTCACATTTCACCATTTTAGTTGAAAGTACTATATGTCATGTTTTATCATGTTTTCCCTTTTCATAGTGTGTAACATGTTAACCATTTTTCAGAATTTCCCATTTACAAAATAAGCACTCCAACATGAAAACTAATGAATTCAGCTCCTGGAACCATTTCCTCCAGTGTTTTCTTTGGACCCTAACAACTTCAGTCTTTCTTTTTATTTTGGTGCACAGAACCTGGATAAAATACAATAATAATTTGTAAAATAGGGAAAATATACCTTAATCAAAGCCTTCATTCATAAACTGTCTCAAAAGTGTATTTAATGGGACAAGATGGATTCACCCACAATGCTGTTAATACTGTATCTTTTGATTCAGATCTTTAGATCTGAATCAATGCCTCAGATTGTATATTTATTTTCAGGAATGAATTGTATACTTTCCATACTTTCCTGTTTTACCATGTAATCATTATAGTAAAAAATAGTACTTGGAATAGTACTTGGAATAGAATCCATTGCAGTGATTTAAAGGTTTGTTTGAAGGGTTAACAATCAGTGGGTTCAGTGAAATGCTTACGCAAATTCGCTTGCGTGACATCATTTTGGAACTTCCCTGGTGTAACTTCACTAGCTAAGTAGAAAGACTGTAGCGCAACTTTGCACCTTTAAGCCAGGCGAAGTTGTGCACTGATGAAGGGACGTAACTATGCTAATTCACTAATATGCGGATTTTACTGAACGTTACCACTTGCGCAAGACTTGACTACACCACCTCAGACCAGGCAAAGACCAATAGAGTTTCTTAAAAAAAAGTTAAATTTTTTTTCTAAGTCCCCAAAAACACTTGCATCTTTTACTTTTTTAAGGGTGAGAGGCTGAAAAAGATCGTACATTTTTTTTAGAGTAATCTCCTTCCTCCTACATTTCCTAACATATGGCAACTCAATTATACAGGGGGCACATGTGTAGGGCAATAGAACAACTTTGTTTAATTTAATTAAGGTTTCCTGGACTTGTGTAGTGTAATGTAGTGGCTGCAACATATGCGTCCATTATACTTTAATCTGGCACTGTATGCAAATTAGGCATCACTAGTGTAACTTCGCCTTGCCTGACGAAGTAACAGTAGCTCAACTTCGCTACTGTTTGTCTCCCTGAGCGCAACTTTGCATTTTAGCGAATTTGCGTAGCGCTGGTGAAACTACTCCTGTCGAAGTGCGCCAAAGCTGTCGTTGCACAACTTCGGATCTTAGTGAATTTACCCCCTAGTGTAGAGTGATCCTTACTCTGCCCCCCCCCAATTCAAGTTTGCTCAGTAGTTGGTAGAGTTAAGCTTACAATAGATGTTCAGATTTTATCTCTTGAACAATGTTCAGATATCAATCGTTCACTTTAACACAATTATCTAAAACTAACCTTTCACATTTAAATTGTAGTATTAAAGAAGGAAGAATAACAAATCAGGCAATGTTCTGCCCATCAGTTGTACGAAAGTTATGCCCCAGAAATAGTCAGGAAACTGTCACCCATAGATGTCGTCAGATAGGCAATACATGCAGAGATATTATTCTAACCCAACAGAAATGTTCTAACCTGTCCGACCAAATGACTGTTTGCCATGTTTGGGACAATTGTTTGGAGTCTACAGAGTCTACCGGGAATCATACAAAACTTTGTTTCATAAGAAAGGCAGATTCACTAAAGCGCAAATCTTCTAACGCTAGCGCTAATTCACCAGTGTGACGTCAGTTCATAACTTAGCAAATTCACTAACACCGACTCGAATTTTCGCTAGCGAAGTAGATAGACTAGCGCAGTTCTATACAATAGAAAGGAGTTTGAAAAAGAAATGGAAATTTTTTCTAAGTCCCAAAAAAACGCTGGCGTGTTTTACCTTTTGTAGGGTGAAAGTCTGAAAAAGAACAAAAAATTTTTGGCGGGTTATCCTCCTTCCCCCCTACATTTCCTAACATATCGCAACTCAACTATACACTGGACACATGTTTAGGGCAATAGGACAACATAATATTTTATTAAAGGTTTCCTGGGCTTGTGTAGTGTAATGTAGTGGCTGTAACATATACTTTTATTATACCTTGTAATTTGCACGGTATGCAAATTAGGCATCGCTAGCGTAAATGTGCTTTGCCTGGCGAAGTAACACCAGCGCAACTACGCTACTGTTCGCCAACCTGATCGTAACTTCGCACTTTGAATTTGCCTGTTGAAGTGCAGCGAACTATAGCGAAGGCTACGCTAGCGCATTTTCACCGCTTAGTGATTTTGCCCCTTTTTTGTGTCTATGGTGTGAAGCCCTTTTTTCCATTGTTGAATTTCAATGTTTTGCCAGTATCTCATTTGCAAAGTGTTAACAATTTAGAATGATTTCTTAAAATTTTTAGCTAACAGCGCACAAACACACTGATATCAAATAAGTGAAACAAGGTGATGCTTTTTCTTATCAGACTCTATTTTTACTTTTCTTTCTTCACCAGAAAGTAGTTTTTAAGCTTAGTTTGGAAGTGATGTGTAGAGCAGGATTTGTTCCCCTTTAATTGAATGTGCTGCAGAGAGACATGCACAGTTGCTTTGTGTTCACTTTGCATGTTTGTGAATTAATTAGATACAGTAGCAGAGCATAAGTTAGTGCGCTCTTTTCTTCCCCTGGGGTGAACTGGATTTCTTCGGCAGAGGGAAAAAAAATCCTTTCGATTTGTCTCTGTGAGCATTCTTTGCCTGCAAGATTATAGCTTACCTACCCCCAAGCTGAAGGGCCTATTCGTCTGCTTTAAGTGAAATCACTCAATTCTCAAAAGTCAGTGGAGGACTTTGGAAGGGGGGAGGGCTGGGAGAGGCCACTCCAAATAAGTTCCATTAATCAAAAGGCACAGTCTAATGTAACTAATATTTTACAATTAGAGAAGACAAGATGGAACTAAAAGCCATCTATCTCTCTTACACCACATGATCATCGATTCATAATCAGAAGACTGAGAGCCGCACAAAGATGCATTTACAGGGTTGGGGGGAGGGGGGATTGGTCTGAGCTGGAGATAATGAACACGATTAGAAGGAGCAGCATTGAGGGCTGTGGAAAGATGACAGATTGGTTCAATGGTGACGGATGACATGAAGATGAGTATAGATACCTGACAGGCAAGCGAATGATGACTGCAGTCCTTTTCCACCATTATGATCCTCAATTATCTTGGTAAGGACTAAAAAGGAACTGGCGCAGCCCATTCGTTTACTTCTAACCTCGGATAACACAAGATGGTGCCAGCCTGCCACTTTTTCACAATTTTATCAGCAGTTTCTAGGAACTGTAGCTTTTCATTGCTACTAATCACAGGCGGTGAGGGGGGGATCAGGCATACAGTAAAGAAATACAGAACGCGTCCATCTGTTTTGCAATAAAATTCCTAATCTTCGGGGAGTGTTTGCAGGGGGCTGTAAGGGAGTGTGATCCAGGGTTGGGGAAAAAGAGGGGGGCACAGTGATTTTTTTTTCAACACTGCCACCTCTAGGAAAGGAAAGCTTGCCAAGACAAATCTACTCTCTGAATTACCTCATTCTGGAGAGTTTCTATTCTTTCCACGAGCAGGAATTAAAGTTCGGAAATGACTCAGCCTGCTTAACGATTTGCTTGTAAGAATGAATTTAGGGATCTAGAAAGTCAACATTTAGGAGATTTTACTAGACCACAGGAAGTGCATAGAGGTATAAACTCTGCTCAACTATAATAACCTTTTCTTTTTTAAATTGTTGTTTTTTTTTATATTTATTTTTTTCCTTGTACAGAGACCATAGAATGCCTGCATTACTTTGCAAACATATTGTATTTCTTTTTGTTAACCTTTTATGTGATAAACAGAATGGTAGGATATTTTAAAAAGGCAGAGACAAATGGATTCCAGTAGGGAAAAATACAAACTGAAAACTCCAAATGTGGAGACTCACTTTGCACATTTATAGGGAAATAGGATTTTTACAGGGGTGTAACTACAGAGGAAACAGACCCTGCGGCTGCAGGGGGGCCAGTAGGTACAGGGAGGCCCTAATTAATGAGAAATTTCAATATATATTGATAAAACAGGACAACCTCTGGATATTTTGGGGGCCCCAATATTTATTTGCTGTGGGGTCCAGTAACATCTAGTTACACCTCTGAATGTTTACATATATACATGCACCAACCTTTTGTCTTTATAATAATAATTAAACTGATTAATTGAAATATGTTTTGTACATGAATTGAGCCTCCCATCTGCACAGTGCTATAAATATTACTTTATGTATTCATGCTAGTATATTTCTGCGGAGACATGTGTAATATATGAAGCAAATAGTTTAAACAAAAACACAGTATGTAATAAACAAATTTGCGAATAAAACATGCGTCGAAATGTACATTTTTTTGTTAGGCGTTTATTGCATTGCAAATCTTAATTATGAGCTGGAAATTTTAAGGCCTGCTTGAAGTTGGTGTAAACTTTTGGAACAAAGGGAACAATTTTTTCATCACAAACTATAAAATTTGCAATCCCTATCCTACTGCCGCTTGGGCAAAGTGTTTGCAAAGGCAAAATTGTTCACTTTGCACACATTTATTTGCATTGCAAATTATTTCTTGCATTAGCAAACAATATTACATTCCCCCATAAGACTCATTAAGAGACAATCTCAGCAGAACTGTTCAAGTCTATAGCTCATACAATTGATAGGGATATTGTACCAAATTGCAGACCAGATTCTGCCACATCTTTATATGCAGCTCACCATATTCACCTCCAGACAGATCATTGCTTTGAAAGCAGAAGAATGGGAATAGAGTGATTGCTCTACTGTCATTATTAGCAATAACAGCAACACTTGCCATTAATAATACCCATGAGGCCCAGTGCAGTCAGATGGGGTAGAACATAGGGGAGCTGGAATGGGATGTAGGCAGAGCAAGGGTGGCGTGGGAGTAGGAGCAGAACTGGGGTGGGGGAACTGACTGGGGCACAAAGATGTTGCAGCTAATCCTGCTCATTTTGGTAATATGCCATACAGTACACAAAATGCAGCAGGAATCCATTCAAGCTACCATGTGTAAAACTACAGGCTTCCAGCTACTTTGGCTATAGATGCAACATGCCAGAAAAACATGCATCTTTCCATGGCACCCTTTTATTCCATCCATCTTCCCATGGAACCCTTGTTTTGCTCCCAATACTGCCTTGTGCTGATCACCTCAGGCATCACATAATATTATATTAAATATTGCATACTTTACTTATGCCTATAGTATTCAGTAGCTCTCATGAGTACTAGTGCATAGCAGGCAACTAAAGCACCATTGCAGAACTTTAATCTACATGTAAGGTCCACAGGTTATGCCATTGGCTTCTTAATCTTAAAGGGGTTGTTCACCTTTGAGTGAACCTTTAGTATAATGTAGAGAGTGATATTCTGAGCCAATTTGCAATTGGTTTTCATTTTTTATTGTTTATGGTTTTATAGATATTTAGCTTTTTATTCAGCAGCTCTCTATTTTGCATTGTCAGCAATTTGGTTTCTAGGGTAGAAATTACCTTAGCAACCCTGAATTGATTTGAATAAGAGACTGGAATATGAATAGGAAAGGGACTGAATAGAATGATAAGTAATAAAAAGTAACAATAACAATACATTTGTAGCCTTAAAGGGCATTTGTTTATATATGGTGTCAGTGACCCCCATTAGAAAGCTGCAAAGAAACAGAAGAAAATTGCAAATCATAAAAAAACTATGAAAAATAAATAATGAAGACCAATTGAAAAGTTTCTTAGAATTGGCCCTTCTACAATATACTAAAAGTTAACTTGAAGGTGAACAACCCCTTTAAAGCCCTTGATTTTGTTTGCTGTGTTATACCTTATCTATATCACTTTTACTTCCTGCTGCCTAAGGCAATAAAAAAGTACATGTGAGAAACTAAGGGCAATAATACTGTATGTGTAGAAGTCTGTTAGAAAACAAAAAGGTCTTTTTACACCCAGAAACATGATAAACTAATTAAAAAAAAAAAAAAGTCCTTGTTCACATTGTCTAAACATGCATGAACACATAGCAGAAACAAAAGCTCTGTATGCAATAGTATTTTCCACAATGGAGACTGGAATACTGTATCTTTGCAGAACATAAAATAATGTAAATTCTAAACTAATGGTAATGTCAGATTACTGACATAAAAATAAGTAATGCAATTATTCTAAAGGTCACCACCTTATCATGCAGAAAGTGCTTTACTCTCTGCAAAGTGCTATGGATGGGATTAACTTGAGCTCTGATAGATAGGAAGTGCTAGCACTTGCCAATCAGAGACGCCATTCGCAGATCGCATTGTAAGGAAACTGGTACAGGTACATTGCGATACTAACTGCAAAGAGAAACTGCAATACATACCCTCTTTCAGTTCTTTTTCCTGAGAGAGGAGATGAATAGAAAACAGCACTTCCCCACAATCTGATTCTGCACTTAGAAATTGTTGTTACAGGCATGCACATTTATGCTAACTGAACATCAACTATTGAACAACATAGATACGCACTATGGAAGAAGAATTTGTTAAAAAAAATCTGTTGTTGTATAGTGAATAGTGTAGGCTTATTTAACCCCACCTCCAAATCATTGTACTATTAGCAGACTCTCAGTGCAAATTATAATTACAGCTCTGTAACTTTAGCCAGTGCTGAGCAATTAAACTGTGATTAGTTGGCAAAGGCAAAAAGTTATCCACATGCATACAATTCATAGATGAAGCTTACATTCTCTATTCTCTATTATTTAGATTCTGTTTGTACTGGAATCCATTATTGAGCTCTAATTCATTTGCTAGGAAAAGAAACCCCACCTCTTATAAGATATATGTTTAATTGATTTTATTTAGAATGTTTCTTATTTCAGTATGCTGAAGCTTATATAAAATTTTCATTTTTGCAATAGCTCCCCTTTAATATTTAAAGGATTTTTTAGCAGACTAAAGAGATCCATATTATGGAAAGACCCCTTTTCTGGAAAGCTAAAAAAAAAAAAAAACTTTACTCCCCCAACAATGTAGGTCTCTGTAAAAAATTATTGCACAAAACACTTCATAAATAAATATAAATAAACCGTTTTCATAATAATATACATGTTGGTAGTATGTGGCATTAGGCAAACATACTGTAAATAGAAAATTTAAAATTTTAAATAAACAAAATACATGTTAGGTCACATGAGCCAATTAACAGATAGGGTTCTGTCTTTTACTTCCACACTTCTTCCTGTTACAGTTAGAGCTGTAGTATTTCTGGTCATGTGATCTCTGAGGCAGCACACATACCATCACAAAATGGTGGTTCAAGGTGATGTAAAAAAATAGTTTTTTTAAATATATATACCAGTTTGGTATTATTTGGCAATTTTATTGAATGTCTCCCAGTAGCCAAATGATCCACCAGTTACTTCAATGGAGACACTGCGGAAATGGGTGAGAAATTTAGAACTAGGAATAAATATAAATATAGTGGCACAATTATGCACAGGGTATGTAACTGATTTTAAAATGCTAGAATAATATAATATGCAACAATCAGGGTATTGCGCACTAATGTCTTCTAAACAGGACAAATGGAATTTATCAAAACGAAATAGGTACAAATCTAAGGTTAAGGCATGGATCCATGCAAGCAATGGAAAAGATGCCACAGATAATAAGTGAGAAGTTATTGTTAATAATAATGAAGCAATCCCTTTCCCGCCCCATTTTGCATTTTGTTCTTATAAATGCAGATGGAGCAGAGAATATTAAGCAACGAAGTGCACATGCTGCTTACAACCAACCAGTGCACATGCTGCTTACAACCAACCATTTCAGTGGATGTGTGTGCCAGATGCTTCAGCCTACTACATTCTTATACTATAAAGAGCTGTATTTACAGAGTAAAGAATGCATTGCACAAACATCAGTGGAATATTCCTGGCTAGAATACAACCTTGCCCTGAATAACACACGCCACTATGACTTCAAAGGCGTTATATAACCTATAATAAAATACAGCAATGCACTTAGATAATGAACAGCGGTTTAAGACTGAATAATACAGTGAAATGATTCAATAAAGTGAAATGATTCAGTAAGAAACATGTGTAAGCTGCAGTATCTCACATATATAAATAACTAGACTATGTTAACTATGTTTTTCTGGGCAGAGAGTCCCCTCCTGATGTTTATCTGCTTGGCAGGAGCACCCCCCCCCCCCCCCCCCCCCCCCCCCCCCTCCCTGCTACATGGCACTCATCACTTCAATGAATGAGCAGAACTGGCACTATATACACACTCGCACAATGCAAAGGGTAAATGGCAGGAATCTCACAATTCAGAGCAACCGAGGGAAGCAGATTGCAAAGAGCAAATGACAGTTTGTAGAGATGAACCATTTAGGTACAGACGTCTTGTATCTGCCGGAGCACATCATCAAGTGGCCATGTCAACACCAACACGGGGGAAGCTAGAAAATGCAAGGGCTGGTAGAGCACACAAGGACTGGGATCTTTCACAGAATTCTTCTTATAATTACAAGACAATTAAAATAACAAATGCTATTCACATGCAGTATAATTGCTACAAAGCAATTTACTGTTAACCATTACATAGAGATGATACCTAGGGGAAGTGTTAATTAAATGCAGGCATGGGATCCCTTATCTGGAAGCTCATTCTCCAGATATACAGGAAAGCTATAGACTACATTTTAACATTTTTTATATTTTAAATGATTTTAAATCATTTCCTTTGTAATAAGTACCTTGTACTTGATAGTATAGGTATCCATGGCAAAACAATTCTGTTGGCTTTATTTAATGTTTAAATTTTTTTTTAGTAGACTTAAGGTATGGAGATCAAAGTTAGAGAAAGATCAGTTATATAAAAAAAACACCGGTCCTAACTATTCTAGATAACAGATCCTGTAGTTATACTGCACACAAACCAGGGAAGGTAAACTCACAGTCCCTCAGTCAGACAACAGATGTATGTAGTCTCCCTGGACCAACAGCTTGCTAAGGATGCTGGGTAAAGCAGATTTATGCAATTGCAGTGGGTTTGGGGTAGAATTAGTTTCACCTCCTGTATAATAAAACAAATGTATAAATGTGCCCACAGCAATCGTTTGCCTGTTAGCAGAATTTTCATAACAACAGCACTGTGCAATATGTTGGAGTTCTAAAAATACATCTTCATAATAACTTATTAATAATAATAATAATAATAATAAAACTGTCAACTCTGAAACAAATTTATTGTAATAATAATAATACATCCAAATACTGATTAATACAAATTGCTGCATCTCCAAAATCAAGTTCTCACTAAAGAAGTGAGAACCAGAAAGAACCACTGACAATGCTCAGTCTCAGGACTGAAAATGAATGTCTGGTACATGTCCAGTCTTCTAGTTTGTCTTGCACATGGAATAAAGTTACAAAATGATCCTGACACTCCCCAACCTCTCCATTTATTAACTCCCATCACCTGTTTTTTCAGAAAACAAAATGGTTGGAGTATGATTTCGGGCATCTGGTTTTTGCATTTCACGGAATACTAAGAATGACAATTTGAAAATAAGCTCACCAGGTATGTTGTGAACCAGTACAACGAAAATAATCATCAATATTAGACAAAAAAAACCTATAAAATATCTTTGTAAATGACTTAAAAGCTGTTTACCAATTCATGTATGCTGTTGTCAAAATGGCCACTTCTTTTTTTTCATAATTTTACATGAAGCTTAAACATTGCACAGACAGAGAATTCCATATTCTGGGTATTTGTGGCCAAATGATTTCAGTGTAAATGTTTTTTTTAATTCAAGCCTGGTCTTTAGCGCCATCTAGAGTTCAGATTGCAGCATGGCACCCTGGCAGTGCTAAGAAAAATTAAATACAGCTGAATAATTGAATGAGAGGGCAAGTTCAATCAGGGGTCACCATCTGCCTGAATAGGAACTGTTGGCGCATTTCAACTAAGCCTCCGTTGCATCATAAACAGCTTATCATGGCTCCGAAAATAAAATAAAATGGCTCTTAAAATAATCTAATTATAAGCAAAAAAGAAAGTAGCCATGGATACCAGGATGGAGTTGACAAAATTAGAGATCTATTGGAAGATGGATAGGCGCATGGATGAAGCAACCCAAGAGAAAGGCATTATTAAACCTTGTGTAGTACATCGAATGTCTATTCTTAATCCCTCTGAAATCTGTTGGTACGATGAGACCGAAGGAAATCTTCCTGTATCTGGGAACACTCTCCAGAATATCTATAGGAATATTTCTATAGGAATAACCACGTCCACTCTGGTGTATAAGTGCCTTATTTCTGCATGGACATACCTTTATCTTGATAATTGATTGTTATGACATATCTATAAACAAACCGGGGCTCATTTATCAACACTGGGCAAATTCTCCCATGGGCAGTTACCTATAGCAACCAATCAGTGATTAGCTTTTTAAAGCCAGCTGCAAGTAGAACAAAGAATGCAGCCTTTTGATTGGTTGCCATGGGTAACTGCCCATGGGCAAATTTGCCCAGTATTAATAAATGACCCCCGGTATGCCTTAGCGTGGGGCAAACACTCCCATTGTTATGTATTTTCTCCTTTCCATATAAGAGGCATTCAACTAGGAAATACTGCATTTCATTAGTGCTAATTTAATCCAGGTTTAACATGTCAGTGCAGAGCATTGTTTTTACATCCAGTCTGATATGCATATTACAGGGATACAATCTGTTATCCAGAATCTTCAGGTACTTGGGTTTTCTGGTTACAGGGGAAGTAAGGGCAAAAAATAAAATCCCCTTTTTACTTTCTTTAATGAAAAAGAAACCAGTATATTTTAATTAAAAAATGTGTACCGTTTTTATGAGAAACCTGACTATATACAGTGAAATTCTCCCTTCATTTACTGCTGTGGAGAGGAATTGTCAGATGGTCCCTAACTGCTCTGCAGGGAAACAATTATACTTATGAACAACAGGGGGAGCCCCCACCTTACCTCCCAGCCATGCAGAACTCCAGCAGCTTTGTTTCCCTGTAGAGCAGTCAGCAACTGTCTAAAGATTTGTATTGGATTTTATTTTTGAATTTACATCACCTTTCCTGCTTTCAACTCCAGCTGCAGGGACAAAGATAATGGAGCTAGATTAAAACATATAAACTGGGATTCTATTTGGAGGATTAGTTTGCTGCAAGAAAAACTATAAAAAAAAAAAAAAAGCCACATTAGAATGCATGATAGTACAGGACCCAGTGCAGTCTGTTTTCTGATTATAGATCAGTCTTGCTGTATCGGCTTCTGGCAGATATTATTTGACTTGTGTTTTTTTGATAATTTATGATGATCCCTAAGCAGCCCAGACCACACTGAGCATGTGCACAGTCTTGGGCTTGCAAAGATTTTTAACAAAGTTACTAACTTTGAAAGCATAAATCATTTGTTTTATTCTGCTACTATTGCAGTAAATTCATATTTATGTTAAGTACTGTATACAAAATACAGCATTTCTAACCTTTTTCTATTTTAGACTTTTTTTTTTCCGTAATTGGAATCTTTATACCTCAAGTCTCTTAAAATTTATTTAAACATTAAATAGTCCCAATAGGATTGTTTTGTCTTCAATATGGATTAATGCAGTTTAGTTGGGATTAAATACAATGTAGTGGTTTATTATAACAAAGAAAAGGGATATAACTCTTTAAAACTAGAACTGTTTGCTTATATGGAAGACATCCTTCCTATAATTCAAAGCTTTCTGAATAATGAGTGATCCCATACATGTATTAATATTACATAAAACTAATTTTCACAGGGAATTCTATATTATTACATGGGTGGTATCCTAAGACATTTTATAAACCACATGAAAAATTACCCTTACAAGAAGAAATGTTTTCATGAGAAGCCACAAGAGGGCTAGCATTTAAATTAAAAGGTACATACAAAAATCAGTAAAATAACACACAGGGGCGGATTTTAAAAAAAAACCTTGAATTAGATTATGGGAATAGTGTGACAATGAAAATCCTTCGAATTCGAATATCGAATTCGAAGGATTTTTACCGCTATTCGATTGGTCGAACGATCATATAGCAAAAATTCGATCAAACGATTCAAACAATTTTATCCATTCGATCGGATTTTATTATTCAATCAAAAATAATGAAAGCCAATTCGGTAATTAATTTGGTGAACTAGGCAGTCGAATACAAATTTAAAGGGGAAGTTATTCGACTATCAAATAGTCGAATATTCGAATAGAGTTTTATACGAATTATTCGAATCATTCGATTCAATCGAATTTTCAAAATTCACTGGTCGAAGTGGTCTTCAAAAACACATCGAAAATTTTAATCAAACTTCAAATCCTTCATGTAAATTTGATAAATCTGCCCCTAATTCGTTAAAAGGGATGTAAAGGCAAAAAAATAAAATCCCATTTTTACTTTCTTTAATGAAAAAGAAATCTATCTCCATTATACTTTAATTAAAATTGTGTACTGTTTTTATAACAAACCTGACTGTATTCAGTTAAATTCCCCCATCATTTTACTTGCTCTGACAAATACATATAGGAAACTTCAGATATACTATTTCCCTGACCTTGAAACCTCCCTGGCTTCTTTATAGAAGATATCCAGGGAGGAGAAATTGAGCGCGGCACAATAGGTTGTCACCCAGTCGCCTTTTCTGATGAGTAGCGGAAGCTGAGTTTTAGTAAGTTAATTCAAAATAGAGAATTAGCGATTTCACAGTTTAATTTGTCTTTGTGGTTTTTTTTTAATAATGTTGCTGGTCCTTTAAGTACACCTCTTAGATCAGGATACAAGCAGCAAGTTGCATCACGGTATAAGTAGGGTTTTTTTTACCCAGAACCCTGATATCCATAGAGTTATGAATTATAGGAAGGTCATCTTCAATAGATTTCCTTTTAAGGCAAATATAAGGCAAATTTTAAAAAAATGCATTCCTGTTTCTCTGTAATAATAAAACAATACCTGATCATAGCTAAGATGCATAAATCCATGGAAAAAAATGGTTTTATTTGATGTTCAAATGTTTTTTTAGCATGCTTAAGATATGGAGATCCAGATTACAGAAAGATCCCTTTTCCAGGAAACCCCAGGTTCCAAGCATTCTGGTTAATAGATCCCATATGGATGCATATAATATGCATGTGTTTGATTTTAATATCCTTGGAACAGTGAGGTCAATCAGTTCTCCTATTCCATTGGTCCTTTTCCCCATACTCTTAAATATGATGCTGATGTGCTTAGAATAACCTGTATATTTTAACACATTGTTAATAGTTAGACTTCCTTTGTAAGATGTCTCATATGTGCTCAAGTTTCGGTTATTATGCAAATCTCTAATATTATAGGATCGGACCTAAAGTGGCACATAGGAGGTAAAAATGTCTGCCGGTAAAAGTGGTGTGGACTGATGCAAATTCATTCCAACACATATTTTGTTTAAATCAGAATATAAAAATGTGATATTTGCACTTCAACACATACATCATTTTTTAAAAGCAGTATCCATAGGTGAGATGATTTGTTCTCTTGAATGCTGGTTATTAGTTCCTGCTATCAAAATAAAAACCTGAAACAAATTGCAAATCCAGCCTTCTCCTAACTTTACTGTCACTAAGACTGCTGCATGCAATAAAACAAGGCAGTACTTGTAATGCAGAAACCAAATTTAATTTCTGCTATGTCTGAAAAGCTTTCAGACACAACAAAAATGATTCTTCCCCCTTTCTTAATTTTAAGCAAAATGGATTTTTTTAAAGCATTGTTTTAAGGAGAAACTTTGGAGTATATATTCCCTAATTACCATTAAAAATGTAATAACGTACTCCAAAAATTTATTAAAAATCATATTTAAAGCTTTCTCATATAAGCCATGCATAAAAGAGACATGTCTGAATTCTCAGAGGGTCCATTATTGAAGTAAATATTAATATTTTCGCAGCTTCTAAATTGGAATAAAATTGCAAGGAAGCACAGCTATCCTATATCACATTTTAGAAATGACTCAGGAATGTGATATCAAAAGTCAACATAAATAATTGCATTAAGATGAATTCTAATCGTGTTTGCTGCTCTGTTCATTAGTTAAATGTATTTGAGAGAAAACAGTTATTGAAACATCCCTGGGATTAAGATGTTGGTAAGTTTAGTTGTTTTGCATGCAGATTTGATAAACAATTAGTGGAGCTGCTTCCTAATGGAACGATAGTGCAGGAAAACAAGATTTGATTATAGTAATGTAAAACTATCTGACAAAGTGAGATTTTAAAACTTAATACAAACATAATTTTTTAATCATATTAAAAGCCTGAATGTATATTTGTGGTGCAGGGGTGGATTGATCAGTTAACTGTACACCTCTAAAAACAATTGCTATTGTGGCCTATGTATCCAATTAAAGAAATCTCTGATTGACTTTTTCAATATTTCTGTCTAGATAGGCTATCAATTCTATTGTGCAGTGGGTACATTTAAATAGATGCAGATGTCCGATATAGAAATTATTCATCAAAAAAGATGGTCAAAGCCATCTTCGAAGTCTTTACCAATACAATTAATCCTGATATTTATTTCCAATACTGCATACTGTCTTACACTAAGGGGGTTATCAAGTCCGATGTTTTCTACAGCTATAGAATTTTTTGTGGTTTATTAAACCCTGATGGTGTTAAAAATCTGAATAAAAAAGTACTCCAACTCATTCCTGCTGATTTAATGTAGAAGGCAAAGGCAGATTGACCGAAAATGTAATGATAAATAGGGTGGAAAGTCAGTGCAGATTAGGTCGGAGTGGCCTTCCAAAAATAGTAAGATAAATTTGGATTTTGATAAAAAAAAAAAACCTAAATGATTAGTAGAGATCACTCTACCCACTTTTTCTTAATACATTTCATTAGTTTTACATTTCAAAAATCAGATTCTAGTACAAAGTCCATGGCTGCTGAAGTTATTTAAAAAAAGTAATAGATTGTTCTGCATTAAAATACTCACCAAGTTTTTATCTATAAATTTCTACTATTTCAGCACTACAATATATAGCCCCCAGGGAAAAACTTAATTTTGCACAACTTGCAGGTAACATTTAGTAAAGGGACACTTTTACTTATAAAGTTTGTACAAAGTATGCATAAGAGCCCCGTCAGTCCTGACTAAGTGAAAAAAGAGAGCATCATCTTTTGGGGATAAAGACCATACCTGCTTTTCTCTTTATTTGGCATGACCTTTCAAAAGATCCCATTAGGTAGGGTTGGGAGAGCTGGCATTTTGATGTGTTTTATATATACAGATGAAACCACTTTGGTTTGTGTTTTTTACACAGAATAACTTAGATATTCATATGAAAAGGTCTGGGAACCCTCAGACTGCATAATAATTTACTCCACTTTCAACAAAAATATATTAGTTGTACTGATTACTGGTAACACCAAATTTAAAAAGGTATTTAAGGTGGCCAATTGCAAGTTGTGCTTCTGTTTGACTCTCCTCTGAAGAGTGACAGCATGGGATCTTTAAAGCAACTCTCAAAAGATCTGAAAACAAAGATTGTTCAGTATCATGGTTTAGGGGAAGGCTGTAAAAAAAATCTCAGAGGTTTAAGCTATCAGTTTTAACTATAAGGAATGTAATCAGGAAATGAAAGGCCACAGGTACAGTTCACTTTCAAAAATCACCCGGAGAGCTTCTGTTCAGTATTTTCAAGTCATCAGTGTTATTTATTGCAACCAAACATGCACAACATGTTTCGGCGTGCCCGCCTTCATCAGGTGCATATGAAGGCGGGCACGCCGAAACATGTTGTGCATGTTTGGTTGCAATAAATAACACTGATGACTTGAAAATACTGAACAGAAGCTCTCCGGGTGATTTTTGAAAGTGATTTGCAATTTTGGCATCCATGCACGGGGCTGCAGCCTGTTGAGGAGCAGACACACAAGGTATCTGGACCACCCTTCTTTATATTCACAGGTACAGTTCCTGTAAAAACCCAGGACTGGCAGGCCAAGAAAAATACAGGATCGGCATATGCGAAGGATTGTGAGAATTGTAACAGACAACCCAAAGATCACCTCCAAAGACCTGCATGAACATGCACATACAATTCAATCTGTATGGCAGGGTGATGAGAAAAAAGCCCTTTCTGCACTGATACCACAAACAGTCGCATTGTTGTATGCAAAAGCTTATTTAGACAAGACACAGTCATTTTGGAACAAAGGGAGTTGGACTGATGAGACAAATATTGAGTTATTTGGTCATTGCAAAAATCGATTTGCATGGCGGAACAAGAACACCACATTCCAAGAAAAACACGCGCTACCTAATGTCAAATTTGGTGGAGATTCCATCATGCTGTGGGGCTGTGTGGCTAATTCAGGGACTTGGGCCCTTGTTAAAGTTGAGGGTTGTATGAATTCAACCCAATATCAACAAATTCTTCAGGATAATGTTCAAGCATCAGTCACAAAGTTTAAGGTACGCAGGGTTTAGATAGTCCAACAAGACAATGACCTTAATCACACTTTGAAATCTACAAAGGCATTTATGTAGAATTACAATATTCTGGAATTGCTGAATGATTTGAAGCAGGCTGTCCATGCTTGGCAGCCATCAAATTTACTAATTCATCTCTGTTCTGAGTCATTCAAGCTATTTCCAGCCCTGATGTCATAAGCATGAAGTGTCATCAACATTATCATCGTTAAACTGTATTAATAGATCCATATTCCAAAAAAGAAATAATGTATGTGCATTGAATAATTTCTTTTAGTAAGTGTGGGCTAACTTATCAAGTAGGTTTATTTCCTCTGTACAGGGCAGTTATAACCTTGACAGCCACCATCTGAATATATAAGCCACATAGTCATCTTCTCTCCTCTCTGTGCTTAACATGGATGAGCAAATTGAAGAAAAGTTAGATGAGGAGCAATGCAAAAGAGGTGTCAAATTTGTAAAGTGTTTGTGCAAGAAATGATAGAAGTTACTAGGGATGCACCGAATCCAGGATTTGGTTTGGGCCAGGATTCGGCCTTTTTCAGCAGGATTTGGATTCGACCGAATCTTTTTGCCCAGTTGAACTGAATCCAAACCCTAATTTGCATATGTAAATCTTTCTCAAAGGGTTCGGGGGTTCGGCCAAATCCAAAATAGTGGATTCGGTGCATCCCTAGAATTTACCAATATGGGCCACAGATGGTAAAATCCCTTTTACAGTACCCTGGCCACATGCTAATTGCCAAGACAAACTAGAAGCCTAGAAGAACAGAAGAAATAGAAACAGACAACCCACTATATAAGTATTGTATCATTAAGGAGGAGCTAGAAATGTTACCTATGGGGAAAATGTAATAGATTAAGATTAAGAAATGGAGTTTACACAAAGGTTTACTAACACAGGCAAAATCTTGGTTTTGACACAATGCTCACTGAAGGCTGAGAAGCTTGAAACATACAGAACCAATTGTCTGAATTTGGAAATCAAAAATAGTGTCTACTAGATGATAATAACAGTGATGAAAAAAGATGACAGATTTATGTAGACTCTGGAAGGAAGTATACATGAGGGATTAATGAAAGGTAGTTCTGCAGTTCTAGGACTGGAGGAGATAAGTGGAAGTGGGTCCTACCCCCAAGTAGACCTTTGCTTTTTAAAGGAAGACCTGTTTCCAAGTGTGTATAGCACAAACAGGAGAAATAAAGCAAACCAAGGGTGAGCATTAGTGCAGATGAAAAGCATAGTCCTTGAGGTGTGCATTTTTTGATCTTTGTGTCACTTAGCAATAGCTTGGTGGGAGACTAACATAATCTGTGTCACTTTCCAGTAGGCCATAGCAAATACCTGAGAAGGTGAACACCTAAATGCCTTCATAATGCAGAAAAGACTAAGGTCACTAAAGGCTACTCCCTGAAAGGGTCATGGTTTGGTGTTCATGTGATATGAATTAGAGATAGAATTAAAGACATCTACATGTAACACATATGTAGATTCAAGATTGCTCTTGTCTTGTCTCTATCAGCAAAAGCTAGGCTAGTATTCATTGATTCATGAATAGTCTGTACAGATCTTTGGTGGAGGGGACTATGGATGATGGGTAAGTCATGGTTATTGTGTTACCTTGAGTGAGAGAAAGGAAGAAGAGGTTATAGTTGAAGCTATGGAGCAGAGTGGAGAAGAGAAAATAAATTCTTATAATTTCAGTGGCCCTGTTTATAAGATGATTATAATATTTGAACTTGATTTGAAATTAAGAAGTGATGCCATCTTTGGGGGCAGGAATGAATAAGGAAATGAATTAGCCAAAGAACAGATGAAGAGAAGCCATTAATTGAGGTCTAGAAGTCCTTGAAAGTGCTGTAGAAGTAAGGGACCCTACACATGATTAATCAGAACCAGCATTAGATACAAACATTGACTGCTACTTTCCAGTTAAAAGAATGTTGGATGATACAGTACATCAACATCAGTACCGCACTCAATACATATTTGAAGAATCCATATACAATAGATAATCAGACATACAAAAGGACCAGTGGGAAAATCCTATTATATTAAGAATTCTCAAAAGGTTTGTGCATATCAGTTCAGACTGTTGTAGACTTATTTATCAAATATTGAATTTGTGAGGTTTTTTCTACTTTGAATAAACTCACAATTTAAAAAAAAAATTTAATGTGTTTATTTATGAAAAAATATCGGCTTGAATTTTTGACAACTCCCACTGACTTCTGTTCAACCTCACCAGCTTTTAGATTCGAGATTTTTGCTTAATAAATACCAGAAATTTGAGTTTATGAAAATATATTTTGAATTTGTAAATTTATGTGCAAAAAATTTGAATCACGGCAAAAATTCTAATTCAGTCTATTTGCCAGAAATGTCATTGTTTTTGTATTAGAGCATGTTTCTCTAGAAAGTGTTCATGATGACAGGTTTATGGGGCCAAGTTAGACAAAACTGTAGCTCCATCAGTAAAATCAATTCAATTCCAGCATACACAAAATATCAGCTATGGCAGGGGTGCCCAAAAGGTAGATCGGGATCTACCAGTAGACCTTTAGCTGGTGATGAGTAGATCTCAAGACATTGTCAAAAAACAACTTGACTTTATTACCCTCCTGCTTGATTATTTTCATCAAGATATTTATTACAGTTTATTTAAGTTACATAATAAATAGTTGTTAGTAAAACCAAGCAATATATATTTGCTCATAGATCAATTCAATATTTAAGTAATTTTTTCAGTGGAACAGAATGCTAACAATGTTTTTATCGATGTAGATCATAATGGGGCAACATCACTAAAAGTAGACCTCACATTAGTAAAGTATGGGCAGTCCTGAGCTATGGCATAATTAGAGTCAGTTAATAATCAAATACTATAAAGCTTTTAACCTTGCTGGAGTCACACTCAGGTAATGTTGTCAATGGGTTTTATCATTTTCCATTTGTTTTAATTAGCTATGACTCGCCCTTCAGGCAACCCAATTCGTCCAAACTTGCTTCACAAACCATTTAATGATCTCTTTGATCAAATCTTCTCATTAAAATAAACTATTCAGTCTGAAAAAAAAAGAAAGAGATCTACAGAAATAAATGAAGCACTATATTATACAACATTTCCAGACCAAACTGAAAATAGGAATGTCTATATGTGCAATATTTAAATCATATTCATTTATACATTATCTCATATTCCTTTTCTGCAACAAGTAATGTGACTGCTTTTTTTTAAAATGCATATGACATTTAACATTTTTCCAACCAAAACTTAATTTTGGTGATTAATGCAATAACCCCAGGAGCATAAATCTGCTCATTCGAAGTATTCAGATAAGGAATCATTGACAGCTGATAGTCCAGAAACGCAGAGATTAAGCACATTTTCTCATCTGTCTATCCAAATGTTAGAATATGTATTGATTACAATATGACATTGTGTTAGAACCATCATAAATCTAAACTCCATTAGATTAACACTCGCACTCAATTAACATAAAATGACATCCTGAAAGAAAAGCCATGGATGAAGATATACAACCAGGCTGTAATGCTGTCAAAAGAAAGCAGACGTGTTTGGTTGTAATCGGAATTGTTAGGAGATGGGATGTCACAGATATTTTTGTGAAACTTAAACAAAAATTTAATCCCATAAATTCACTTGGGCAAAATTCCCTAACTACGGAGCAGTTGTCATACAAATAAATGTAAAAAAATATACACAGTAATTAGTTTTTATTTACACACTACCCAAGATGGTTAACAGCAGAAACAAGTTGATAACTTGTATATAATAAGGGTAAAAGGTGGTTCTCCCAACCACAATCCTCACATCATTTGTGTAACGAACAGTCTCCCTGGTGGTCTAGTGGCTTAAATCCATGCACGCGGGAGCGCCCACCATGCCTCCAGCGGGGACGCTCACCGCGTGCATCCATTCTCCCCCAGCGCCAGTCTTCCTATGGCACACGCGCCGGTGCACTTCCGGGTTTATGCACCGGCATGATGACGTCACGCGCAATGGCGCCAATTTCAAATAGTATTTAAAGGGATCTTAATGTACAGAGGATTGCCCGTTGTTAGGTTCTATTTGTTAGTTCCTGTGTGTGATTCCTAACTAATTCTTGACTGATCTATTGGTGTTTGACCCTTGCTTTGCCTGACTATCCTGTTATTCTCCAATCCTGACCTTTTGCTTGTCCGTTTACTCTGATATCTCCAATCCTGACCTTTTGTCTGTCCGCTGACTATTCTTCACTCTCTTATCCTGATCCTGGCCTGTCTGACTATTCTACGCAGATTGTGCTGGTCCGGCCTGCCTATTCCACTTGGTGGTATCCTTCAACCCAATATCCTTGGTGAGTAGTGATGGGCGAATTTATTCGCCAGGGGCGAATTCGCGGCGAATTCCCGCGATTCGCCGCTGGCGAATAAATTTGCTAAACTACCCAAAGAATTCGGGCAAAAAAATTCGCGCGCAAAACCGAGTCGCACGTCGTTTTTGACGCGACGCGCCCAAAACGACGCGACGCGCGCCGAAAATGACGCGATGCGTCGGAAACAACACGACGCGTCAAAAACGACGCGACGCGCGTCAAAAATGACGCGCGACTCGTTTCGCGAATCGGCGAAAAATTAGTGAATTTCTCTGGAAATTCGCGAATTTTTCGGCGAAGCAAAACGCGGCCGTTTCGCCCATCACTATTGGTGAGACGATCGTGCCCCTGTGCTAGCCAGAACATTTAGCTTTGCACCTCTCGATAAGTCCAGGTGGCATCTGAGTAAGCTGAGGGCTCCTCCCGAGGCCAAATGCGGTCACTTAACTGGTGAAGCCGAGCTGAGACCAAGGTGCTTAACAACTGTTCTGGTATTGGGTGCCGTTCGTGACAATTTGGGTGCAAACCTTAGTAGGTCTGTCATACATAACCTACAGTGTTTATATTACAAACCCAATCCATGATCATATAATTATTGAATTAATGAATGAATATTATATAATTATTGAATGAGGAGAAAATATTGTGGTTTGGGAGCTGTTCTGTTGCTGAGCGTAAGGCGTTGCAGAGAGTGGTGAAAACTGCTCAGTACATCATAGGGACTCCGCTTCCAGCCATTGAGGACATTCAGAAGAAATACTGTCTTCGTCGTGCAAGCAGGGTTCTTAAAGACTCCTCTCACCCTGCCCATAGACTATTTTCTCTTCTACCTTCAGGAAGACGTTTTAGACTACCCCGGACAAGAACCAGCAGATTGAGGAACAGATTGTTTCCATACTGAACTCTACACCTTACCTTACTGTCCCTGCACTCTATGGACAATGTAATTGTTCTTCTGCTTTTAACTACTGAATTTAGCCGGCACAAACTGTTTCCTTGTAAATATATGCAGCTTAATCTTGCTTGTATTAATTGTAAATTATCATTTTATTTTTATCTTATACTGACTGCTATTGTACTCCTGGTTAGACCTAAACTGCATTTCGTTGCCTTGTACTTGTACTTGCGTAATGACAATAAAGTTGAATCTAATCTAATCTAATCTAAAAAGTTTTTTTGTTTCAACTTGAACCTTTCCCATAAGTTTTCCCGTGATAAACCATAAAATAATGTTTTCTCATTGATTTGAATTTGGTTTATTATAAGAGGGATAAACCAAATTCAAACATTTCTGTGAAAACCAAACAGCCTATCTATGTTGCTCTATATTCGGATATCTTGCTTAATGCCCATATTTCACTATGCGTGTTAAAGGGATTCTGTCATGATTTTTAGTGGTTTAGTCTTTATATCTAAATTACACTGTTTAAATTACAAATAATTCACTCTCCCATTTCTCTTCACCAAAAAAATAAAAAAATTTCCACAGTAATCATGAAATCAGACAGTTTCACGAAAAAATTGAGAAAATTGGATATTTTCAAGAAAAATTTGTGAAAATAGGATATTTCACCAAAAATTTGTGAAAATTGGACCCCGCGTCCAAGTTGATGCTGGCATTAAAGTCAATGGGCATCGGGTTTTGCAACAAGCAACTTTTTGGATGTGCATGAAAAAATTTTGATGCATTGAATTTGTGTCAGGTGAATGTATTCACCCATCACTATTCTTGAACCAACATATGTATTCTTTTAGCTTTAATATTAGTGTGTAGGCAGCCATCTCAGTGCATTTTGCCTGATCCTGTGCTTTCAGAAAGAGCCCGCACTTCACAATCAAACTACTTTGAGATAAGCTATTGTTTCTCCTACTCAATGGAACTGCAGTAGTCACAGTGGGAATAGGAGTTTTACTATTGACTCCTTTTCTCATATCCACCAGGGAACAGTTATTTTGAGTCATGGAGCTGTTATCTTGTTACCTTCCCATTGTTCTGTTGACAGGCTGCTAGGGGGATAAGGAGAAGTGATATCCCCAGCAGTAAAGAGAGTCTAAAATTTATCAGCATACAAGTCACATGACTGAATGCACCTGGGAAACTGACATTTTTATAGCCCCATGTTACACTTAAAGGGCATGTATTGGGAAAATAAAAATGTAATGCAAGCTTCCTCTCATGGACATAAGAAACTTTCTAAATATAATCAATTAAATATTCTGTACCTTTTATGAATAACCAAGTTACTCTTCACTGTCCCATACTCAACAACCTGTCTCTCTTTCTTTTCTCTTCATGCAGTAGTTAGAGTCGGTTTTTGATTGACAGTTAAGTTGAATACATACTTTGGGGGGGGGGGGGGTTGCCTAGAAGATGTATTAGAGCTCACTCTCCTTTAAAATAACCAGCTCTGATGGAAATCCTGTTTTGCTGCATGCAGGGTGTGTGCCAGTTATTTTGTTTGTGCTCAAGTTGGCCACTTGAGTTAGCTCTAATACACCTACAAGGGAAGAACCCCCCCCCCAAAAGACATATCAGATATTGTATATATATCATAAATATGAGAAGTGGGTTGCTGAGAGTGAGATTCTGAAAAGCAACGTGATTATTTCATAAACAATACAGAATTTTCAATGGATTATATTTAGAAAGTGACGTGTCAGTGAGATGAAGCTTTCATTTTCACAATAGTTCCCCTTTGAACTGATTAAAAAAATCTGTTTGCTCTTTTGAAAAATGGATTTCAGTGCAGAATTCTGCTGGAGGAGCACTATTAACTGATGCTGTTCAAAAAATTTTTTTTACAAAAATGTTTTCCTGTGACGTTTTCCTTTATCCACCTTCTTGCAGTTTTAACACCTATATAGCCTATAAGACACTGTTTCTTAATTGAACCACCTGTATCCAGCCATATACATTAACCCCAATACACTATGAAAATTCTCATTTATCCAGGTCATGATATAAAGTATCTAGTATTTAAGTCAAAGACAACTGGACACTTAGGAGCAGATTTATCAAGGATCGAATTGAAAATTTGAAGTAAAATTTTTTTAATTTCAAGCTATTTTTGTGTACTTTGACTAGGGAATAGTCCAAATTCGATTTGTATTTGAAAAATTTGAATTTCAAAAATGATCATGTAGTGTCTCTTTAAAAATTTAACTTCGACCATTTGCCATCTAAAACCTGCTGAACTGCTTTTTTAGCCTATGGAGGACCTCCTAGAACAAATCTAGAACCTCCAAGCACCAACCTAGAGTCAATTAGTGAACTTCAAAACTTCTAATCGAATTATATCAAATGTGATGTTATTTTGATGCAAATTTTTTCAAGAAAAACTCTAAGGGGCAGATTTATCAAAGGTCAAATATCAAAGCAATCGGAGTTTTGTTAAATTCGAATTAAAAAAGACCAATTGAAATGTATTTGAAAAAAAAATTAATTTTTAAGTCGAGGGGGAATAGTCCATATTTGAATTGATTGATTCGAATTTTTAGTGCATTCGGTTTAATTCGAATGATTTGCCCCCAAAAAATTAGATTTTTTTTTTTTTTGGCACCAAATACCTCCAAATAGGGTCTAGGAGGTTCCTCCACAGCCTAAAACAGCAATTTGGCAGGTTTTAGATGGTGAACGGTCGAAGTTGAATTTTTAAAGATGAGAAAATTTGAATTTTTTTTGCAAATTCTAATCAAATTTGGACTATTCCCTAGTCGAAGTACACAAAAATTGGTGGAAATCTGAACTTTTTACTTTTTCAATTTGACCCTTGATAAATATACCCCTAAATGTCCAGTTGCCTTTGACTTAATTCTTCTAGATACTGTCAGTCCTATAACATATCAGTCACATCTAATAGTTTGCAATCTGTTTGTCAGGCTTAATGAGCAGTAACGGAACTAGGTGGGGGCAGGCCCTGGTGCGGGCCGTGCGGCCGGGCCCCCCCCAACCTAGTCCGTGTTTGATTGACGCGCCGCTGCAGCCGATTCCAGCTGGCTGCAGCGTTACGAGACTGCTGGGGGGCCCTGCTGGGGTGCGGACCCTGGCCCAGTTGCACACCCTGCTCCCCCGGTAGTTACGCCCTGTTAATGAGTACCCATAATCTAACTTATTTGAACCCACAAAAAAACTTTTGTAGAAACACTTCTAAAAGGGACAGTGTAGAATTGGACAGAGAGATTATACAAGGGTACAGATCCATAAGGCTCATTTAATATTCTGGTGTTACCTGAAAACTGATGCCAATGTTCATGTGTACTCCCAATGAAGCAATTACTTTCAAAGTTTCCCAGAGTTCCTGTTTTTTTTGATAGTATCTGTAAACTTACGTGTGAAAGTTACATTGAATAAACCAACATGGGAACAAATTAGCACCCTCTTTGCTCAACTGCACCAGGGTGGGTTGTTTCACATATTAGTCTATTTCATGGATGCACAACCATTTAAAGAGACAGTTTGTAATAATAATAGTTCAGACATTATCTGGGAATCAGTAAAAGCCTTGCACGAATACCAGCCTAACAAAGAGAATGTATAAGGCTTTAATAAAAGGATATCACACCTTCAACTTTGTAGGCCTAATGCAAGCTGAACTTTGCTGGCACAAGCCACAATCCCATGATGCTTATGAAAGCAGGGAGCTGCAGGCTATCAGGCTAATTAACAGAGGCTCATATTTCTCATTTGCTGCTTAACCTTTCACTAATAGTAAGATATAATGTACCTCCTAGTGAAAGTGAAACCCATCAGAGACCCATCAGAGACGTTCCAGTACCCTTACACTATACAGCAGGGGGCAATTGTGCCTGATTGTGCTAAAGACTGGAGGTGAATGTCTTTGTTACTCTTCAGCAGCATTTAGTGAAGTATTAGGTTAAACAGGCACATAAAGGAGAAAACAATATAGGTGATTAGATATACTTCACCCTGTGAAAATGTCACTGTAGACGATTTATCCTTCCTTTCTACTCACCTTCTTTTTTTACCCTGATAGGGAACTTGTATAGTATAGGCAGTCTGATAATGTTGCTGATTAGTTGCTAATAACTGATGCAAATGATGTGAAACCAGGGCTTTGGTTTCTTCTTGAAAAAAAGTTAAGTGAGTAAATGCACACAGAGTTGGAGAGAGATGATGATATTAAGGCAAGCAATGAAAGAAGCTATCCTTTGGGCAAGTATTACTCTTTGAGCATCAATACATTTATCCTTTTATTTATGCAGGTAAGGGATCTATTACCCAGAATGCCCAGGACCTAACGTTTTTCCAGACAAAGGATTTTTACTTAATTGGGATCTCCACGCCATAATTCTACTAAAAATCATTTAAAGGAGAAGGAAAGCTACCAGAGCAGTTTAGATATAGTTTAGATTTAGAATAGATTGGCCACAATAGTGCAATCTATAACACTATATTTATTTTGCAGAACTTTACCATACCAAAGTAAACAGCTCTAGAAGCACTCTCTGTTTGTTTAGGGTAGCAGCAGCCATATTAGCTTGGTGCCTTACTGCCTGAGTCTCTTCCTGCTCACTTATAGCTCTGGGCTCAGATTACAGCAGGGAGGGGGGGTAAAGGGATGGGAGAGGGAGAGAAGCAAACTGAGCATGCTCAAGCCTTAGCCCTAAAGGTTTAAGCTGAAAACAGGAAGTCTATGTGTACACAATGGAAGGAAAGAAATGCTGTTTCTTTTGACAGAGGATTTACTTGTTTATTTACATAGACCCGTCTGAAAAGGCTCTCTTAGTTTGAACCTTTCCCTTTTAAAGGGGTGGTTCACCTTTACAGTAACTTTTGGTATGTAATGGAGTAGCCAATTCTTAGCAACTTTTCAATTTGTCTTCATTTTTTATTTTTTTGTTTTTTTTTTATTTATTTGCCTTCTTGTTCTGACTCTTTCCAGCTTTCAGGTGGGGTTCACCGATCCCATTTGAACAACAAATGCTCTGTAAGGCTACAAATGTATTGTTATTGCCACTTTTTATTATTTATCTTTCTATTTACGCCCTCTACTACTCATATTCTAATCTCTTATGCAAATCAATGTGTGGTTGCTATGGTAATTTAGATCCTTAATACCAGAGTGCTGAAATAGCAAACTGGAGAGCTGCTGAACAAAATGCTAAAAAAAAAAAAAAATCACAAATAATAAAAAATGAAAGCCAAAAGCAAATTGTCTCAGAATATCAATCTCTAACTTCATACTACAAGGTAACTCAGCGCTACGAAATAAGTTGGGGCTATAGAAATGCATGTTAATAATGATAACTCAGGTGAACAACACCTTTAAATAAACCCAACATGATTACCTCTGGTAAGGATTAATTATATCTTAGTTTGGATCAATACAATATACTGTTTTATTATAACAAAGAAAAAAAGGAAATCATAAAAAAAAAAATAGAATTATTTTCTTATAATAGAGTCTATGGAAGATGGCTTTCCTGTAATTCTGAACTTTCAGGATAATCGGGATCGTACGCCTGTAAAAATCACTAAAACCAAATAAAAATCAGTGAAAATGTGTCATAGAGAAAGCAGCCTTAATAACCCCACAAAGTAACCTTGAATCATTTCCTCACAGATACATTTGCTAAGGTTTAAAACATACCCAAACAACTTTCATGAAAAAAATCAAAACAAAAACATCGTCTTCACACCCATGTCCCTTCAAAAGCCTCTCAATGTCTCACTATAAACCTTCAACATTAATTTTTAGGGTCCTCATTAGCAGGCCCGGACTGGCAATCTGTTGGTTCTGGCAAATGCCCGATGCGCTGCTTGCTTTAAAGTGTAAATGGACTGCTCACCTAAAAATGCTAATGGGGGTTGACTTTAATATGTAAATGAGCCACTCACTTTAGAAATATAAATAAGCTGTCCATAACAGCTAGCCTGAGCTAAGCTGATGCCTGCATTTGTTAGTGCACATGCATATAGGCAGAACCAGGATTTATGACCAACTTCAGTTAGTAATATTAGAGTTGCTTGCTATATACCCAATCCCTTATGCTTATGATGGAGGATCTGTGCTCAGAACAGTCACTTCAGCCTGTATATAGAAAACTGTGATATGTACACATGGTACACATGGTAATTAAAGTCCTCTTATCTTGCAGGATGCATGGTCTAACTGGGGGCACACAAAGAAAAATTTTGAATATACTGTAAGTAAAGGGTCACTAATCCATCAGATATAATAGTTGTGATAGAAACTAGAGTGAGATATTTGTTGCAAGGGCCAGTTGTAGCCCCTAGGGTGTATAATATTGTGGGTATTATATGGTACTGTACTCTTAAATATGTATTAATAAACACTAGTTCTAGTTAAACTTGGGGTTGAAAATATATATCATGTTTTGCATGTTCGTGAATACATGGGCTGTATTGATACTCTTGCCAGGGCTGCTTTTTCCTACCAGTCCTGCCCTGCTTATTAGTGATTATGCTTTGTTATTTGTTGAGAATGATTATCTTGTACATTGCTCTTTTTATGAGAAAAGGGAAAGGCTGGTTTAGCCTTGTGCTCTTCTTCCATCTAGTGGTGAGTGTGTACATTACTGTGAAATCCTAGAATTATTGTGGTGTTATTTATATATATATATATACAACAAACAAACAAACAAACTGGAACTGCAATGAAAAGTTGCGCCTGTGTGTGCAAATACTTTTTGAATTTGAATTTGAAATACTTTTTAAAAGGGAAAGAATGTCATGCGATACAGCCTGGGTAATATACAGTACATCATTAAATGCCCATGTGGTTTAATCTACTGCGGTAAAACAATATGGCAGTTGAAAGAAAGGATTAACATGTAAAGAACTAGCATTCAGGCAGCACTAGACCCAGATAGGGCTGAGAAAAGCAAAGATAAAAAACAGGAAATTGTATAACAATTAGTTGCCAAAAATTGGGCAGAGGCCAACCATAGTCCCATTGCATGCCCATTGAACATGTGTCCATCAGAGCAAGAGGTGGTGACCTGAATTTGGTATTACTCAAAAGGGAAGCCTTGAATTCATGAACTCGACTGTGTGGCATCTAGGGGGTTAACTGGACAGCTGGTTCTGAGCAGCTTTTTAATGTAAGACAGCAGATTCTCCTGCACAGGTGGATGTATGTATGTATATGTATGGTACAATACTACTATGAATTGTAGCACTTATAGTTGGTGTCATTTTACATTTTAGATATAGTATCTGCCATTTCTGGAAACATTGTATATATTTTCTTTAAAATGTTTCTTTTTCCAATGTGACCCAGGGAAGCCAAAAGATTGGACACCCCTGGACTATGGCACTCTCCTTGCCTGCTCAACTGATACACCTCATGGTGAGAATTTTTTTTTTTTCTTTTGTATTTTTGTACTGCTAATGGATATACTGTATGTGGTCATTAATTGTGTAAATGAGGCTGTGATGACATCATTTGGTGACTTTTTGATGGGTTCAGTGGGTATAAATTGTATAACACTATACCAGTATTTTATCCTTGATAAAGGCCCCAACAGGGGCTGAAATGTGGGATACATTGTGACGCACAAGAATAAAAAATAATATAAATAATATTTCACTTATATTGGAGAACGGTTCCATCTTGCAATTTTATATAAATCCAAAAGACTTGTCAGCCTTCCAAAAAGGGGGATGATTGACCCGGGTGCCACCGATGCATGCTATATACAATGGTTCACAAAAATTCGGTGCACTCCAGGAACATTTTTAAATAAATATAAAAACTGTATCTTTATTGATTTACATTTTTAAAAAGTTGTTACAGGCCAACGTTTCGGTCTCCACTTAAGACCATTCTTAAGACCATAAAATCCATTAACAACCTCGAGAGAAATAAATAAAGCACACCCAATCATGTGAATCTTCTTCAATCACGTGACAGACGGAAAAAAAAGAAAAACCCTGCACTATGCAGAAAGAATACACATTAAATTGTCCACTTAAAAACCTACTACTGAAATTGCTGAGACCATAAGTTAGCACATGCTTTGTAAGTTTCAAAGAAAAGTAACACAATAACCTCTGTTCAGATAAAAATAGTATCAAATATGAGTACAATATATCAACGCTGTTGGAAAAAGCATAGAAGGGAACAGGGCTGCCAATGTATTCAGTTTTTTTTTTATCCAAAACACCTCCCTTTGTAATAACATTTTTGATATGTTTGACCTCTCCTAAGTGGTGGTATAGGATTGATAGCTATGTATTTAAAGGTAGGTAGTCTGTGATTAAATTCAAGGAAATGCTTAGCCACTGGTTTGGTCTCTAAACACAATACTTATAGCGGAGCAGCTGCATCCATTCGTAATCTTAGGGTTAAATCAGTTTTCCCCACGTATGATAACCCACAAGGACATGTAATTAAATTAATTTAGTGGTAGTGGTATATGTAATGTGATGGCGGATTAGAAACCGCTTGCCAGTCTGTGTATGTGAAAATGAAATGCCGGGAGACATAAATCTACAAGAGGTGCAATTAGGACAGCAGAAACACTTTAATTTCATCCCTGGGAGTCAAGTACTACTTGGATTAACATAACACGAAACAGGGTCTGCCTTTACAAGCATATCACGTAAATTAGTGCCCCTTCTGAAACATAACAATGGTGGATCAGGGACAATTTTTCCAAGTTCACTATCAGCACAAACAATGTTCCACTTCTTCTTGATAACTTCACTCACAGCTTTAGTGCCTGCATTGTATCTAGTGCTAAATACCAATCTTGGCTGTGATTCTCTAGGTTTGTATGTATCCTCGGCTATTCTCAGAGTTTGATTCAAAATACTATCAGGATATCCTCTGTCCCTGAACCTATGCCACATTTCATCAATCTGCTGCTCACACAGATGTTAAGTAGAATTGTTTCTGAGTACCCTGCAGAACTGGGAAATGGGCAATGATTATTTCATCTGGGCTGGGTGACAACTCCCACGATATAAGAACATTCCAAATGACTATTCCTTAAAAACAATTCCACATCCAGGATATTTTTTGTGAATTTATCATATCATCGATAAACCTACAGAAAAACACTAGTTTGTCACCAAATTTAGGCATAATATAGTTCTGTTCATACTGATGCATGTACAAATTGATGTAGGATCGCCGCCCCCATCACCGTCCCTGACATCTGCCGGTAAAAAATTTGTTCAAAACAAAAATAGTTCATCGACAATCTCAAATCCAATAGGTCCATAACAAATGGTATTGGTGGACCATCACAGAGATTATATTAAGCTAGGGACAGTCGTACTGCTTCCTTGCCATCCGCATGTGGGATTATGGTGTAAAGAGTAACTACGTCCATACTTATCAACAAACAATTGCCATCAGAGGGTAATGATACTTGTTTCAAGGGGCCGATAAAAGCTGCCGACAGAACAAGTCGGCAGTTTATTGGCCCGTGTATGGGGCCCTCCAACAGGCTTCCCGGATCGATATCTGGCCGAAAGTCGGCGAGATGTCTATCGGGCGGGACTAAAGATCCTGTCGGATCGCGGCCGCATCTGTTCTTTGATGCGGCCCCGTGATCCGACCGTTCATATGGCCTACATTATGATCTAATCAGATCAACCCGATATTGCCCACCTCCATGTTCTATATATCACCTATATGTATATAGAACATGGAGGAGCACTTACCAAGCAAAAACTCAGCATGCCTGGGAGCAGGTAAAGTGTATACAACATAACAAAATATATCACACCCAGCAGGCTCAGTTAGAGTTTAATAGACAAGCAAAAGAAATTTTATAT
>CM044438.1:34598105-34619423 GCA_024363595.1 Xenopus borealis
GCATAGAGGAGGGTATGGGTGATCCTTGCATGAACTCATTGAAAAGATCTACTAGATGAGGGGCCAGAATTAGTGATGGACGAATTTATTCGCCTAGGTCGAATTCGCGGCGAATTCCCGCGATTCGCCGCTGGCGAATAAATTCGCGAATCACCAGCGAAATTTCGCTTGCCGTAAATTCGCCGAAAACGAGTCGCGCGTCAGTCGCGCGTCATTTTTGACGCGACGCGACGAAAACGACGCGACGCGCGTCAAAAACGACGCGCCGTGCGCCGAAAACGACGCGACGCGTCAAAGTTGACGCGACGCGCGTCAAAGTTGACGCGACGCGCAACAAAATTGTCCCGCGACTCGTTTCGCGAATTTTTCGCCAATTTGCGAATTTTTCGGCGAAGCGAATCGCGGGAGATTCGCCCATCACTAGCCAGAATATCAGAATACAGTTTATAATATTGATAAGGATAACCGTCAGGACCCGGGGCCTTTCCGTTTGGAAGTTTTTTAAGTGTGCTAAGAATTTCATCTAAGGTGATTTCTTTATTCAGGAGTTGAAGGTCATCCTCTTGAAATTTTGGCAATTGTGCTTTCTGAAAAAAGGCTTCAAATGGCAGAGGAGGAGATGATACCTCTGATCTTATATTGTATAGGTTAGTATAGTATGAATGAAATTGCTCTGAAATTTCATCTGGGCTATAGACAAGTTGATCTGCTTTATTTCTAATGGCTTTAATCATCATTTGTGCCTTTTGTTCTTTTAAACGTCTAGCTAGCAAGGTGTGTTGCTTATTCCCTTTCTCATAAAATAACTGTTTGGTCCATATAAGTGCTTTTTCTGCCTCTTTTTGTTTCAGTTCACAAAGGTCTTTTCTTATCGAGAGAATATTGTCTAACACAGAAGTGGAATTGGTTGATTGTATTGCTTTTCATATATCTTTAATTGGGTCAACAGTGTTTGGATTTGTAGCCTGGAAGCTTTTTTCTTTGCCGCAGTTATAGCAATAATACAGCCTCTTATGGAAGCCTTATGAGCCTCCCATAATGTAGAATGAGTTTGAACTGATCCTATATTTAACTGAAAGTACTCTTGCAGTGCCTTATATATAGCTTTGAACGATTCTTTGTCGTGGAGCAAAGTCTCATTGAGCCTCCAATGAGGTTCTCTCTTAGGGGCTTCTGTAAAATCTAATGTTATTTGAATAGGTGCGTGATCCGACCATGTTATCGGGAGGATATCTGATTTATATGGAATCCTCAAGCATGACTGAGACAGCAAAAAATAATCTAACCGGGAGTGCATTTTATGCACCGCTGAATAATATGTAAACTGTCTCCCAGTAGGATGATCTATCCTCCAAATATCATAAAGTGGAATTTGGTTAACCGTTTTTTTGAGCTCCCTTGAAAGTGAACGAGCATGAGCATCAGGGGAGGGATAAGATTTATCCTCTATCTGTATTAAGGGAACATTAAAGTCTCCCCCAATTATCGTGTAAGTAGTCTGGAATGAGGCAAGTTTATTACATATTTTCCTAAAGAACTTAACCTGTCCCTTATTGGGGGCGTAAATATTCACAATCAACAAGGAGTTTACTCCCAATGTGCCCTCTAAAATTAAATAGCGCCCATGAGGATCACTGACAATTCGCAAAACTTGTAGCGGACAGTCCTTATGGATAAGAGTTGCTACCCCTGCTTTCTTAGCAGTAGATGAGGCGTAATATGCAGTGGGATAAAGCTTGGAGTATATTTTATGAGGTTTAGATCTAGAGAAATGGGTTTCCTGCAGCATCGCTATATCTGCATTTTGGATTTTCATTTCTTTTAATGCTAAATAACGCTTTGTGATTGAATTTAAACCCTTACAATTTAATGATGTTATAATTACCATGGTAAATCTGAATCTAGCTCAGCATGTGTAGCAACCTTATTATCCACATTGAGAAGTCCTCTATGTAAGAGATATACAGTCTTGTCAATATCTATCGAAATGTTAACCTCATTTCTCAGTAAATTGAGTCTAACCATCAAGAATGTTTTCCACAACAGAATAATAAAATAAAAAGGAAAAAACATGAACAATCAAATCTAAAACTAGAGAGGAAAAAAAAAAGAGGGAAAAAAAGGAACAGTTTACCTTTAGTTATGAAAAATCAGGTTAATTTCACCTAATTAGCGTAAAAGATATCAAAATCAAGTTCAGTATATGAGTAACTAAACTTTGTAGAAGCTCACCTAGCTTCCAGTGGGGGGAAGAAAAACTTAGTTCCTGTCGCAGGATGTATTTTCCTCAGGTACTAATATTTAAATTTCCAGTGGAAGTAGAGTCGGAGGAGTTCTTTATTGTTTGCAGAATATCAAATGTTCTTTAATCTATTGAAATCCATAACAGAGAGCGGTTTCCAAATTGGTAACTTACACTCAAGAAGGGGATCCTGAAGCTGATGACGAGGTCAGAGTAAGCCGCTGTCTCGAGGATGAACTCTGTGCTTGCTGCCATTGCGGTTGTAATGGGGATCTTGATGGTGATATCCGCGATGGGCTTTGTCGTGTTGTAGACTGTATCCCGAGTGCATTCAGGAACTCTTGTTGTTTATCTATACTGTAAAGAGTAAAAGTTTGACCTTTATGTTGGACCATAAGCTTGAAGGGGTATCCCCACCGATAGGGTATTTTATGAGCAGTAAGTGCCTGAGTAGTTGGTCTCAGTTCCCGTCGTTTAGCCAGCGTGATGGGGGAAAGATCCGCAAATATCTGAATTTTATGATTTCGATAGTCCAGAACAGGTAGCGACCTTGTTTGAGTCAAAATTGCTTCCTTCTGCTTGAAATGATGGAAACAGACGATAATGTCTCTGGGGGGTTTGTTCAGTGGACGTTTAGGGCCTAGAGAGCGATGCGCTCGTTCAAATTTCCAAATATCTGGCCCTATTTCTGGACAAATGCCATGAAAAAAACCTTTCAAGTATTGCTCAATATCTTGTTGGGGTATGTCCTCAGGGACCCCTCGAATACGCAAGTTTTGCCTACGTGATCTGTTCTCTAGATCTTCGCATAGGCCTTTCAGCTGTACAATTTCTTCCTTAAGATTAATATTTTCTTCTTCGTAGTTAGCTAACCTCTGCGTCAAGTCATCAGTTATATATTCCAATTCATCAGTACGTTTCCCAAACTCTCTCAATTCAGTGTGTACCTCTCTAATCGCCGCAGCAACTGCGTCTGAAACTGTTTTAGATATTGTTCTGGTAAGGTCCTGCTGCAACTGTGCTAATTGCAATGTCAAAGTTTGTAGTGTCACTGGGGCCTTATCTGAGAGGTCCGGGTTTATAGGTATAGATATTGTGGGAGCCAACTTATCTGGTTGCGGCTGCAGTGAAGCCTCCTGTCCACTCCGTATAGAATCGGGTGAAGACGCAGACATATTTGGGTCCGCATATTCTTCCGGTAGCGATCCGCCATCTTGGTCTCTCGCACTGTGTGCAGTAGCTGTCTTACGCAGGTATGGCGACATAGTTGCACGCTGATCTATTGGCTTTTTTTTACCCATCGTGGGTTTGCTGAAGTATTCCGCCTTCAGTCACCTCCCAGAGAGAATTATATGCTCCTAATTGCTGAAGTTCTGGGGACTTTGCTGTTTTTCCTCACGGAGCTCTCAACTTTAGCGTATGCTCTTCATCGTGGCCAGCCACGCCCCCCCCCTATATCTGTGAATTTTAATACATTGCTATGGGGGGGAGGCTAAAAAGCATGTCACCGTAATGTTTTCTTGAGAAATGCTGATTGAGTAATTTGCTGTAATTTGTACACCAGTTATTGGTGGAGATTCCGCTTTTTGCCATTGGTAAATTTTGCAGAAAAAATGCTCATAGACTCCAATGTACAGTATTCTGCTCCAGAAAAAGTCACTGTGAAAAAAACATCCATAGACTCCAATATATTTTGTATGAAAAATTAAAAAGAGGTTGCCATGGAAAAAATTGCCACAAAAAAATGCCTATTGACTTTATCATGTTACATTATTTTAGAGTTTTACCTGTTGTACCTTAGCAGTAGTATTATTGTTATATGCTACAGTTGTATCACCATTGTTTTCTTGGGCTTTTATTTGTTCACTGTATATGGAATAATACAGTCAAGGATGAACACTGCAAGTTGGATATCATTGCAATATATGTGTTTATACATTGCAATCTATTGAACATTTTATTAACAAATACTGGGAGGAATAGACACTACTACTTACTACAGTGGGAGAGTGGGGTGAGAGGAGAGGGAGGGCTAATTAAACCAAGCAACAGTGAAAGATGTTCAACCAATATGAGGTGTATGGTTCCTGAGCAGACTTGCTATGCTTTGTGTAAGGCTGAACCATCAAGAAGAAATATTGTGGTTAGCAGGGGCCAAACTGACTAGGGTTCTTAGGCAACATGGTCGGCCAACTTGCTACCCCCCGTATGAGCACATAAACATGCGAGCAAATGCACCATAACATAGGGGAGAGTAGCATAGGAGAAGGGCAGAGAGGTAACAACCTATGTCAGGGAGAGAACCCTTAAAGAGGTACCTGTCCAGCACCCCCCCCATCATTGCACCTTAGGCAGCTGCCTCTTCTGCCGACAGAAGGGTTTTCATCCATTAAGAGAGCCAAAGTGTGATTTACAGTTGTCATAAATTCCCAGAATTGGTTGGTTTTCATGCTACTGGCCATGTGTACATGTGCATCACTTTGGAGCTTTTTCAGCACACTACCCCTTGATTGGTCATTCCTAAATATATTATCCATCCCTTTTCAGTGGGTGGATGATGTCAGTGTGGAACTACCAAACCCTCTAATGTGGGCTGCTGACCTGAACATTTGGATCAGAAATATTTCTCATTCTTACATGTCATTTTATGCACTTTGCCATTATCAGAGTCCAAGGTTGTGGCCAAATACACAGCCATTTGGGTTTCCAAAATAGAGTGCAAAACATTGCAGCAGTTTTTGTTGTCAATGCCACAAGGCTGTGAGGATGTGGAAGCAGGTACTAACTGACCCTACACACCAGGGAAAATGGGTACAGTCCAGAAGTATGGAATCAGAAGGGCTGGGCCATTTTCTGAAGTTCTGGTACAGGGCAGGCAGTTATCAGGATTGTCAAAAACAGGCAATAAATAGAGAATCAAATAAAGAGGCACTCACAGGAATTTTCAAGACCTGGGTTCAGAAAGTCTTTTTAATTATTCATTTGGTGCTGAAACATTGCTGCCACTTTGCTCATGCAGACACAATGACATCATTGCATTGGGCCAATTGCCAACAACATTGTGATTTTGCATCTGTAAGAAGCAGCAATCTTGCTCCCCTGAGTGCTCTTGCACTTGTGTCTGGGTCAAAGGGAAATGAGGGTCTTTACCTAAAACTGAAATAAAATGCACATGGTTAAGGATAATAGAGATCACGTTAATGATGCAAAGAAACAAGGCTCTTGTATACTGTCTAATGTCAAATACCCCCCCACTACAAATGATAGCAAACCACTTAGAAGTTCCATGAACGGTATGACCAGTAACACTGTGCCTTGAACCAGCCTTGGCCAGTCACTTTCATATACTTGGGAGTACAGATTCCATTATACCATGTAATGTTTTATATTGTATATGGTCATGGAATTCCTCAGTGATCTGATTGTATTTTAATCATCATGTTCTGAGTTTTTGGGGGTTTACCCTGGTTTTTCAGCAAAAACTAAATTTTTTCATGGTTTTCTAATGACAAAAGCAAAAAAAAAAATCAGGTTTTTGGTGCAAAGTTGAGGTTTTTCCGATTTTTGAACAGCAATAGGATGAAATGTGCTCTTGAATAAAGTTCCTTATTAAGTGTACTTATTAATTTTATCATTCTCAGTGTCCTGTTGATGAATACCTCACATCCTCAGCCAAGCTCCACCCTCTTTGCTCCCCCCTCCCCAAATTGTTCACTCATTCTTCTCTCTGTCTTTTTCCCACAACCCAGACAGCTTGTCAGGGCAGCTCAAATAATACACTGGATAGCCATTAGGAAATACCATTCAGTCCCCAATTGATATCTTAATACTTAATGTTGAAATGATAATTGGTACAGTTTTCATTTGAAAAAAAAAAAAAACGCAAGAGAAAGAGGTAAAAACTACATCTCAGTCACAAAAAGGTATTATCTCTGCTGATTCAAAACCAGCAAATACATTAAAAAAATATATCCCCCATCTGCTAGAAAGTGCAGTCCACAATTCTTTTCAGCTGACATAATCCAGATTGATTCGTTCAGCAGATAAAATTCAGGCCACTTCTGCCCTTTATAGGAGCAACATAATACCGCTCTTTATTCAGTAACAATGTAACATAATGGGATCGGAATGTGCAAAATGACTGTTCTTAAATTACTGTGACACACAAGGGCCCAACACAAACTGTGCTTTAATGTAAAAAATCATTATACACAGATTACCCAAATGTGCCTGCAGCAGCAGCAAGGTCACACAAAGTCTGTTTATGACTTTTTAAAGAAGTAAACGCTGCAGTCCCTCTATCATGAACTATTTGCTTGAGAGGGAATTGGATTTCCCATGAAAAGCAGTTTATTGTGCAGAAGTGGACCATGAACATATTGTCTATTTAGCAGGCATAAAGAACCCTTGTCCATAGGCACTCCTTACTTTGTATGACATTAACCTTTAGCCCAAGACCATTAGATTGTTAGCTCTCAGGAAAGACTTTTGTTTTCTCTGGTAAGTTCTGTTTTGTTCTCTTTTTTTGTGCTACAATGCATTAAGTTGCTGCTTAGTTATCTATTTTGAGGGCTAGCAGAGAAATGGTTAAGGAATAACTACTTTTTCAGAGCAAATTTAAAGTGAATTCATAAAAAAAAAAATAGTACGCTCTGCACATTGTTGTATTCACAAATATATTCTGGGCAACTGTGGGAAAGCAAGCAGATCTTTCCTCTGGGGACACTACATGGAAACATTTTTATTGAGTTTTCTTAATTTACAATATGTTCTTATCTTCTGTTTTGTCATTGCACCTTGAAGCGGCACCCATTGTGCCCATGCCAATTAGACGATGGATTCACCAACAAGTCTCTGGCAGTGACTAGGGAGATGTTTTATTTTTATAGAAAAAGAAAATGTAATTTGTTATGTAGGCACCCAACGGCCGACCCTATAAAAGCAGCCACCCAACGCACAGGCCCTCTGGTGCCTATATATTGTAAATAAAGAACCCCCTATTGTAAACTATAAGGATATTATAAGTTACCGAGGAGTTTCATGACCATATAAAAGCACAAGGTCGAATGTCGAGTGCTTTTATACAGGTCATGGAACTCCGAGGCTACTTCTAATATCCTCATATTTTCCAACAAGGGGTACTTTATTTATTATAATACACAACTTTTAGTGAGTCATGTAAAAAAATTGCATCACTATTCACTATTTATAATTAATGACGTCACTAGTCACCGTTTAAAAGGATATAATTTACAGGATATTCATTGCTTCTGTGTATTATATAGTGAATAAAGTACCCCCTCTTGTAAAATAGAAGGATATTATAAGTTACCGAGGAGTTTCATGACCATATAAAAACAAGAGGCCGAAGGCATGGAACGCTGAGTTCTGATGTAATTTCTATCATGTGACTCACTGAAACTTGTGTATTATAATAAATAAAGTACCCCCAGTTGCAAAATATGAGGATATTAGAAGTTCCATGACCTGTATAAAAGCACTCGGCCTTCAGCCTTGTGTTTTTATATGGTTAACTAATAATATCCTTATAATTTACAACAGGGGGTACTTTATTCACTATATATAAATACGGCCCTGACCATAGCACTTATTAGTAATGTATGAGTTGTCACGATAGGGGTGCAGCACCCAAAATCTGATTTTAGTGCATATATTAGACCATGTGGAGCAAAGATTGATTAGTAACATTGGGATCCAACACAGGACAGAGAAAAAAATAGTTGCATGAGCTACAGGTCATGGTTATTGTAATATTTCCAGTATACAGTATGGGTTAGACAGAGTTGTTATAAGCTTATATGACTAGGTCATTCTCTTTGCTGTCTGAATAGGATTCTTCTGGTAGCCTATTTGACAAAGTTTATATTGCTGGGAATAAGTGCATTATACATTATAGGTGGGTGCTATACAGATGCAGGTATCCAGTGGTATAATGTGCTGCAATAGGGAAGCACTGGATAGGCTATGAAATGCATTGCTATATGGGTAATGCCAGAAAGCTGTAACATGTATAACTGCATTGCAGGGCTGTGCACAGACAATAGTTTTCTCCTGGCAGAGGACTGATCTACTGATACTGTGCAAGTATTAGTAATGGTTAATGAGATGTGAGGCCCCAAACTGCACTTTCACAGGCCTCCAATGTGTGTTAATGGCATAACTCGTGCATGCCAAACCCAACCGTTTGTACAGGGCTAGACTGGGAGTAAATACAGCCCTGGTGAAAAAATTAAAGCAGTCTAAATATAAATGTGCAAGGTTGGCAACCAGCACCCCCACAAGTTACAAAGAAAACATTGGTAGTCAGGCTGCCCCAATAAAACAGACAAAAAAAAAACAATTGATGTCAGGTAAAAAAAATTTGGTGGCCAGCCTCCCAAGTTAAAAACAAACAAACAAAAAATTGGTGGCCAGCCCCACTAAAAAAAAACATTGTTCAGGGCTTTCCTCCTATAAAAGTTAAAAACAACACTGTGTAAAAAAAAATAAAATGGTGTTTAGTGGAAACATTTTAATTCTAGGCTACAGCAGCTATTTTGTTCTCCTTAGTGGCTTCAGCTCTTTTTGGGTGATTCAGGCCCCCTTCGGCTTCAGCTCCAATTTGGCTTCAGCCCCATTCTGCTTTTTAACTCCCTTTTTTTAACTTTTTTTGTTCCCATTTGGTTGCTCCACTTTTCCCATCCACTTAATCCTAAACTGACCACCCCATCAGCATTTGCTCGAATGGAATAGAAAGTTGGCCTGGCACGTGGGTCTGGATCAGCACGCATCAGGCCACATGAACCTTGTCTACCTTCTTCTCCCATGTTCCCCCGTGCAGAACAAGTGGAAATAAAAATATATATCAAAAGAGTCTTAAAAATAATTAATAATCACAATGGATATAGCCAAGGCAAGCTTATATAAAAATCCACCCCTGGGGCCAATGGTTTGTGATACATTGTTCTTATGAAGCACCAATGAGGTGTGCAGTAAATTTTAATAGAAATGTATGCTGTGTAAAGTACAGACAAGAAGTAGCCAATGTCCATTATGAAGAGCATTTTCAGCTACTGTACTGTTGTATGACTGAGCTCAAAGGAGGAGGGAGCGTATCTAGTCCAGCCTAAGTGTTGACGTTTAATTCATTATTACCTTGCTTTAAACCGTTTATATAACGGTAAGGAATTCTGTCTGTGATTTAGAGTTTTGATGCAAAAACGATACACGATGAGCATGAACAGGCTTCACTTATCAGTTCAAGAAAGACAGATGATTTGCAAATCAAATAAGATCACAAGAAGTCACCTCCCGTTGCTCACATTTAACAGGAAACTCTGAGCGTTAGAAGCACCTGCAATAGGAGTGTGGATTCTGTGTCAGGGCATGTATTGTTGGACTGCACACATAACATGACTGGTGACAGTGAAGTGTTGCACTTGGAAGGTGCCCTTGTATTACTGTTCCACTACTTACACAGGAATGACATCCTTTAATTCTCAAGGGAAAAAACTGCAGACAAGGAAACCTTATTGTGCCACTGGTACACTCAGCAATACTGACAGCCAACAAATGCTCCACGGCACAAGACGGGATTTAAATATAATTATTCATCAGGATAGTTTTGTTTTCCTGTTTAATATCCCTTTTTAATACATCAGTTGATGATTCTTAATTACCCATTGTTTTGAGATTTCTGCATGCTACTGCATATAAAAATATCTTTGATATATTTGATATTTAAAAATAAAAAACACCTTATTAATCAATCATTATCATTATTGCAAATCTTTACTCTTTACACAAGAGAGTAAATTAAAGGAAGCATAGCTAGATGGGGGGCACCATAGCTACCCCCAAGCAGCTGAGATCAGATGGATGTGCAACTACCCAACATTAGGTGCCTCTGGTCTCTATAGCATGGCTTCCAAAGCAGTTGCTGATGCTTGTAGTCTGTATTGCTATTCAAGGTGGTTCCCCTATAATATGTGGGCACTGGGATGTCATGTGCAGAGTATTATTTAGGAAAACTGTTGTTTTTTCTGTAGTCATTGTGGCTTCAAGTGAAATACTTTGGAATGTAACATATATTAAAGCGAGCAGAGGGTATCTTTCCCATGATTGACCTTCAGAAGAATTGGGACTACATGTCATTCAATACTATTAACTAATTTTAGAAATAAAATTCACAAGATATCATTCATTTATCTGGTATTTGAACACTGTGTGCCACTTTACTGTGTATATATCATATACTAATTTGGCATCTTAAACCATCTAGCATACTGGTCATTTCAGTAGCATTTTAAATTCTTCTCCCTTGTACTGTATAAACAAGTGGAACTGAACTTTATAAATCTGGATCCTAATTTTTGCCCTGTTATGCCTTGTGATCTACTGAAACCCTACATGTGTGATTTTGGAATGTTAAACGATCTGTATTGTTCCCCTGGCATACACAATCCCTTTGATCAGAAGAGTTTAAGAATATTGTTAAGGGGTGTTAGATACAAATGTTGGCCAAACATACATTGTGAAATGATGTGGGTGCAATAGTGCAACAAAAACAAGCTGCCATTTGGGAAATCATTTCTACTAAAGACTAAAGAACTGAGTTCATATTTGGAAGTTACGGTCCCCCTGAAAGTCAGGGAATAGAAGTGTTTTAATCGCAGATCTACTTGTGCTAATCTAATGTCATCCTGTTGTTGTGGTTATCCCAGTAACCTTCAATGGTTGTGGTCCTCGGCTTTGAAAAACCTACCATTAAAATCGACATGCTGCCAGCCTGAGTGAATATAGCATGGCTACAGGGAAAACAGTACTGTATTCAAAAATCAATACTGATTCAACCATGAAACATATTTTAGCTGTTCAAATAGATTGAGTAAACTAGGAAATAAAGTTTCTTCTTTTTCTGTCAAATCCATGTAATTTGAATAGAGCAAGATTTGGCTTATAGATTTCTATTTCTATTTTTGACCTGTTCCTTATTTAGCAAACACCTAATTACTGGGTCCTTGTCCTGCATTTGTGTCTCTGACCATGTTTCTGTAGTTAATTGCCATCTAAAGTACAATAGTTTTACCGACTGATCATTTTATTGGCCTTCATCAGTGTCGCCATGATATTTTGTGCTCTTTAGGCATATTTTTCCTACATAAAGCCATTAATGAATGAATTACAATTTACATGAAAAGGGTTCTCACAACCCACAGTTCTTTTTGCAATGCAAATTGGGGCAAACTATTTGTTTCAATTTAATCATAGGCAGTCCTTTATGATTTGGCTGAATCCATAGAACACTGTTGAAATGATCTTTTGTGATGTTCAGTTGCATATAAGTTTCTTGATACTAGTAAAATGGCAAGTCTTAGATTACCTTCTCTTTAAATTCTAGTTTATCTATGTTGCTTCGATTCACAAACAGCTACAAAAACTCTGGTATATGCACCACCAGCATTTCTAATTTTAATAACAAGCACCAGCAAAGAGTTAACAGGAATGGCATTTAACACAAAGCTAAAAAAAAGCAATTGTTTACAACAAGGACTGCCTTTTTGTCCCTTGACTTGGTGTACCGATGAGAATTAAGAAGTAGCCAAGATTAATCCTTCCTGAGTAGGGCCTCTGCAATTCCTTCTATGGAAAAATCATACATTCTTTTTGTGACAGACATGAGTGACATTTGATCAGACAAACCTCATTTTCAATAGAAATGTACAATGTACAAAAACACACAGACTGGATTGCAAGGTATGGCATTGTCCCAGCTGCTGGGGCTTTAGAACCATTGAATGCAACTTTTCTTGTTAAAACACAAACCAGAAGTTACTCAGTGACACTAACTGCTCTTTCAATGAATTCTGGTTCAAAGGGGAGTGCAATATGCATTTATGTATTTTCTGCCCGGCTCTTTTGAATGTGAAAAAAACATCAGTACAAGCATTGATTCATGTAAAAGTGGCGAAGGGGTGTATAATCATCAAAAAGCATTCAAACAAAGAAATAGCTGTGCGATTCGAAGGGATACAAGTTTAAAAGTGCTGGAAAGTCTAGAGTAGGAATTTGGCATAGCCATGGGACATGCGAAAGGGAAGATCCCTGTTAGGATTGCCTTGTTTATATTTACCACAAAGTGCAGACTGTTCTAGGAGTCAGTACTCCAGATACTGAAATCCTTCTAGTTTAGGATCTATCATAATGTTTTGTTCCTCGACAATCTAAAAATGTACAGGTGACGATCATCAATTATTGTTCCACAGCCAACACATGAAAATGCAAACCAGTTCATGGGCCAATGGCCTTCTTTGTGTTGCACTGAAAATGGGGACGCTTGGAACATTTGCTACAGTAATTATCATCTTTAGAACCAATCAGCTGGTATCATTTGCTGGACACCTGATTAAAAGCAAAAATCTGTGAGTTTTTTTTACGTATGGGGTGTGTGACCATCTGCCTATTTTTCCTAGTAAACTTAAAGGGGTTGTTCACTTTCCAACACTTTTTTTTTCAGTTCAGTTGTTTTCATATTGTTCATTAGAAATAAAGACTTTTTTCAACTGGCTTCCGTTTTTTTTAAAATAATTTTTCATCAGTGGAATATTAGCTAGTATATTAACAATTATTCTGATTGCTTCAAGGTTGGAGTAGGGTTTCTTAACCTAAATGTCAAATTGAAGAAGCAAGACAGTAAAAGAGAAGACAAGCTGATAATAAAATTATGTTCATCTTTAAGAATAAGCACTAGAGGTGATCTGAGCAAACTCTTTCACCAAATACAGCAATATTGCTTGGCCAGTGATTAATATTTTTTGAATACCATTCATTTTGCTTTTTTTGGGTATACAAAACTAAGTTAAAACATCTGAATTTTAATTTAATTAAACTAACATGATATAAGTGATTTATTAAGGGTCGAAGTGAAAATTCAAATAAAAAAAATTCTAAATTAGAATTTTTGGGTACTTTGACTATTGAATAGGCCAAAATTCTTTTCAAATTGAAAAAATGTAATTTGAATTGAAAAATTCGACCATTCGAAAAGCGAATTGCTGTTTTAGCCTACATGGGACCTCCCATAACCTTTAAGGAGTGTTTTTGAAATGTAACTTTTTTGGAGGTAATCGTTCGAATTGTTAGAATTGTTAAATTGTTAGAAACTATTTGAACAATTTTAATTGATCAAAAAAACAGACCTATTTGATTGAAAATGGTCCATTTTCAAAAAACACTATGAAAAAAATTCAATTGTCGAAGTTTTTTCACTTCGAAATTCCCCCTACATTGTAGGATTACGTTAAATTTTAAGTGAAAATATAAACCACTAATAGAAGCAAAAGGAATATCTGTAGGAACATATACAGATATATTTCAGTATAGTATTTTGGCAAGATTTGGTTTAGTATTTGGTTGAACAGATTTTAAAAGGGTTTGATGTGTCTTTAAACATTTTATGAATGTAGTAGCATCAAACTAAAGAGCTGGCTAGATATCTAATCATTGTAATGATGGGCACATCTGACTCATTTCTCTTTGCTAAAAAAATTTGAAACAGCAAAAAAGTCATCAATGGGCATTTTTTCAATCACATCAAATTTTAAATACATTGCATTATAGTTTAATGGGTGTTTTTTCTCTGTGAAAAAAAGGGGAAATATATTGCCCATTCCTATCATTAGAGATGAACAAAAGAATCCATTTTCACTTCAGTGAACAATACTGAAGAGAAATTGGAAAATTTGTAAAATGTTAAGGGTTGTGACAGACAGGCAGATTCGGGGAGATTTAGTCGCTTGGTGATTTATCGCCTCTTCTGCGAGGCGACAATCTCCCTGAACTGCCTGCTCCCTGCCCGCTGCCTGCATGAATGAAGAAACGCCGGCACCAAACCACTCACCGCGTTTAGATTTCCGGAATCGCCTGAAGTTTCCTTGCAAGGCAAGGAAACAATGTATAAATTCTACATGCAGAGAAAGGGTATGATGGTATTACAGCTTTGCCATCATTAACCCATGCAACTTAGACATATTTAGAATATTTCTGCTTCACAGCAGAGCCCTCTGCCCTCATAATATACCAGAAAATTGCATTTTTGGTGCACAGTGACCTCTGAGTGCTGAGGGCTTAAACATTCAGCTCATACACCACTTAGTGACATAAAGTCATCATACCAAAGAATTCATCATCCAAATCTGCATGATAAAAAGTATTTTGGTTGGAATAAAGTTATTCTGTCATTGCTCTAAACCCCTAAAGATCCCCCTACTAGTGATGGGCGAATCTCCCGAGTTTTGCTTCACTGAAAAATTCGCGAATTTCCAGAGAAACGAGTCGCGGCACGCTTTTGACGCGCGTTGTGTCAACTTCGTCACGTCGTTTTTGAAATTTAGCTGGAGTTTCGCAAATTTATTCGCCAGCAGCCAATCGAGGTAATTCGCCCCGAATTCGCCCATCACTACCCCCTACACACAAAAAAAAGTACATCATGGGAAAAGTCTTTATATCCAGAATTGCATATCTTTCTGTAATTTGGATCTTCACACCTTAAATATACAGGTCTGGGACCTGTTATCCAGAATACTCTGGACCTGGGCTCTTTATGTAATTTGGATCTTCATACCTTATGGGGCAGATTTTCTAAGGGCCGAATTTTGAAATTCGACCCTCAAAGTTTTTTTAAAAGGATTTTTTTTTGACCGAATAAGAAATTGTTCGGATAGTTTGATTCAATCGAACGATTCTCAGCAAAATCCTATCCCCATAGGCTAAAATGTCAATTCAGCAGCTTTAAGCTGGCGAATAGTCAAAGTCGAAGGATTTTTAAAGGGCAAATACTTTGAAATTCGAAAATTCAAATTTTCAGATTTATACAATTCTAATCAAATTGTGGGCTATTTGATATTCTAAGTAGCCCAAAATTACTTCGAAATTCGAAGTGAAAAAATTTGAATTTGAATCTAATTTTCACTTCGACATTTAGTAAATGTGCATCTATGTCTACTAAAAAATTATTTAAACATGAATTAAACCCAATAGGTTTGTTTTGCCTCCAATTTGGATTTATATTATTATACCAAGTACAAGGTACTTTTTAATTACTAGAAAAAGGAAATAATTTTAAAAAATGTGAATTATTTGTTTATGGGAGACAGCCTTTCCATAATTCAGAGCTTTCTGGATAAGGGGTTTCCGGATAATGGATCATATAACTGAAAATAAATAAACTCAATTGGCAAATTCTGCTTACAATAAGGATTCATTATATCTCAATTTGGATCACGTACAAGGTACTGTTTTATAATTACAAAGAAAAATGATGTAAATTTTAAAGATTTGGATTATTTGGATAAAATTAAGTAGATCATTTTGGATACCAGGTTTCCAGATAACAGATCACATTCCTGTATTGTAATGCATTTCACCTAATCATGAAAATAATCATTATTGCAGTCAAAAATGTCCTCATAATACTAAAAAAAAAAGTTTAAAATTATAATAAAAAGATACAATCACAATTTTTACTGTGAAGGCTTACACAGCTTAGGAATATGGTTGATGGCGAGTAGGTTTCTAAGTACAATAATGTATTCAAGTATTCTGTTTTGATAATAAATAAATGCAATCACGATGGAAATTTTGCCATTACTTAACTTTTCAGTAGAAAAAATATTAAAACAGTATTATGAGTGGGAAAGATGAGGCGATAACACAGTTATGTTAAACCTCCCTGGACCTACTCAAGTGTGAAACAGTTATGTCTGGTCACATAATTGCAATGGTTCTCAGAAATATTTCATATTTTATAATGAACATTAAAAGAGTTTGTGGATCATTACTTTATATGAGTTCCAAAGTTATTACATAAAAAGCCAACAAGACGGGCTATAAATAATTGGATCTCCGAGCTTGGTCTTGGTAAACAGAACGAGGGCTGCACAGCTCAGCAGGCAGATGCATAGTAATAGGTAATGCATTCTTACAATTAAAAAGTGCAAAAGGGAAAGTGACGCTTGCCATAAACTCACCCCCCCCCCCTTGCTGCTTTAGAAAGCTTTTCAAAATTGATAGCTAAAGTAATGTAGAGCATGAAAAGAAGTGGGTACCCTTTACAGTAAAATATAGCAATTGTAACCATTTCTACTCATATAGAGTACCGGGAAACAAAGAATTAGGTTGTTTCAAACAAGAATACAATGCCACCTGATTCAGTCCTACACACATGCACCTAGCTTTAAACACAAGTGCCTTTTTTCTGGAGCCCACTGCCTATTCTTTTCATATTGAAATGTGCAAAGCAATCTAAGTATGAAAAAACATGAATGCTGTACAATGAAATGGGAGCGTTGACATATTTGTTGTTGCTAAATGCGCACATTTAAAAGTAAATAGATGAAGAAATGGGATTTAGTCATTCTTCTAAATGCACTCTTTGTTATTGATGAATGCATCATACATGTTGAAAATTTTAAAGGATATAAATTCCATGTTAATGTCTTGTTGACTACACCTAGTGCTAATTGTTAGTCGAATAGATCAAAGAAAACTCACAAGCTCACCCAATGCTCAGTATACACAAGGAATCAACACATTCCACAAATAACCTTACATATACAAAATAGTATCACAACTTAGCGAATGCAAGTGAGGTTAAGCCCCAGATTGTTTATTAGGGAGAGTATAATATATCATGGGGGTGCCCCTGAGGCAAATTAATGTTCCCTTGAAATGTTACAATACCAGTAATAAATATGCTGGGGCTCAACATTTACCACATTGAAACAATATTTATTCTTTGTACAGTAATTGCTAGTTGACCAAAATAAAAGGTCTTCAAAAAGGCCATTAGGTGACTTATCCTCTTTCCCCAATTTTCCTTTTCTCTAATTAACCCAAAAATCTCACTGGAGATTGGAAAAAAAAAACTGGGTTGATTCCCCAAGGGAGAAAAAAAATGTAAGATGCCACATAATAGAGATGTAAGAATTGTCATCTAAACATAAAAGTGAGAGGTTTGGCATAGAAGGAAATTAAAAAAAATTAATGGTTATAAAGAAAGAAGAAAATCACATGAGATTAAAATACCAAAATAGAATAAATAGATTAATGAGAACTTAATTGGAAACCTGGAAAAGTGCAGCAAGCTAAAAAGCTAAAATTATTGCTGTCTTTCATTTAAAAGGTCAGTTTCTCGTATTTTTAGCTTAAAACATTGTTGGGGTTTTTTTTTTGTTGACACAAAAAAATACAGTAACCACAGAAGGGTCCATAACTGGTATGTGGCTGTTGGCCAGAAGGCTAAACCTGTGTCATCAGGAAACAGTGAGCCCATCATAGCATTTGCTCCATGTTACATCATACAGAAATCATACAGATCATACAGAAAGTGCATATGTAGGAGGTTAAGTGCCTGAAGATCATACATAAGCACCTACAGAATACTTTTTAAATGAGCAGCTTCTGGTACCTGGTACACACATTTTCATATTCCATTTTCCGAAGGGGCATGAATGTCCTTCCAGCACTGGTGATATGACCTTCAACCTCTGGGCCTGGGATACTGAACCGTGGGCTACCATAGGTCTCCTGAATTCTAAGAAACACTGTTTTCCAGTAGAAAACAGTACTTTAAAAAAGGATCCTAACTGCTTCTAAATTTGGGTACCCTGACAAATAGTTCAAAAAATACTGCCCTAAGCAATTAATCCCAAAATATTGTTGAACAATTCCCACAACCAAATTTTATATGTTTTTACATATAACAACAAAACACCAAAACACCCCTTTTTGACAAGAGCTCATTCAGCTAGGTTTATGAATTGAGATGATACCATTATAGTTTATCACAGGAATCATTTCCTGACCCCTCCTTAGGCTGATAGAGCCAAACAACCTCTTTTGTCCTTGCTCTAAGATGTGACAGATTCTGAATGTTGGCTGATTGACTGCTTTCTATAGTGAGTGGTGCACAAATACTATGGAAAGCAAAGGGTCCAGAATCCATCAGTTCACAATGGAACAAGGTATGAAAGGTGTTGCTGGAAACTTAGCCTAAGGGGGGGCTGGGAAATGGTTTCTATGAGTCATAGATTTAGAATCATGGTTTTCTCTTATTCTGTACAATCAGTTGCAGTCCTGTATGTCTCTGTAACAAAATACATTTTGAGTTTTGGAAACTCAGTGCTTATTTTGAATAAACACAACTGAATGATTTCATGCTCAAGAATGGGCAGGGTATGTTTCTGTTAAAACTCATGATGAACTCAGGGTATGTTTCTCTTAAAACTCACGCTCAATCATACATTGAGGCAAACAGCATTGAATGCAGAAACAGAAGGGGCAGATTTACTATTGGTCGAATTTTGAATGAAAAAAAAATCAAAATTCGACCATGGGAATAGTAGGTGAAGTAAAATCCTTCGAATATCGAATCTGAAGGATTTTACCGCAATTCGACTGATCGAACGAACGATCGAATAGGAAAACTTCGATCGATCGATTATTTGTTTGAATCGATTGATTTGAATGATTTAATCGATCAATCTAATTTTTTTTATTCGATCAAAAATAATGATACCCAATTCTGTAGCTTTGATCTGGCGAACTAGGTGGTCGAATAAAAATTTAAAGGGGAAGTACTTCGACCATCGAATAGTCGAATATTCGAATAAAATTTTATTTCGATATTCAAATTATTTGAATTTGAATATTCGATGGTTGAATTTGCCTAATTTGCATATTCAAAGATTCGAATTCGAATCTTTTTGAAATTCGATTGAACTTCGAATTCTTCAGGTGAATTTAGTAAATCTACCCCTTAGTATGCTATTGCTCCCCCCCACATAAAAAAGATTCATCCATTCTGAAAACACCTATGCAAATTTAATTGTTACCTTTTGTGCAAACAAACTGAAACCTAATATTATTTCGTAAATACACAATTTTATTACAAGTCCCTGCAACAGAGAATATCTCCTCCTGTTTACACTTGCACTTGTATTCATTCATTCATTCATTCAGGGTTGTAACTGTAATTATTCCCTGCAAATAATTGTAAATCTAATCAGGGAAGTGAAATAAACAAATACAAATAGTGCAATGAAATGTTCATCTAATGTTGTTGGTTCCATCTAATTACTTAAAAAAAAAAAAAGTATGGGTTTGTCCCAATTTCCTTTTCTCAATTAATTTACATTTCTTATATGTTTCTTTAGTGTTGTTTTTCTGGTTATCAATGCTAAGCTTTCTTATTTCATCAATCCAAAGTCAATCCTAGTAGTAGTAATACAAAGAATGACCTTTGCACATGATCTTGAACTACTAACTTCTTGAATTCTCTCTTATAAAAAATAGCTAGAATCTCAGCCATAAAGTGTGCCAAAACTGCTGTTCTATGAGAGAAAGTCAGTAAAGCTTATGCATTTGATTAGTCTTTGGGAGCACAAAAGGGTCCACAGCTTTTTCCTGCAAAATTTAAATAATTCAATTCTTTCCAAAATGGCTGTTCAGCAATAGGTCAAAATATCTATTATTCCACCCTTTGCCTCCATATTTTCCTCAGTCCCTCATGGATTGCTATTGCACTAGTTCTGATGTTTTTCTATAGGAAAACTGGGCCATTTTTCAAAAAAGAATCCAATTCTCTATAAAATAAAGATATACAGCATATGCATTTGCCCTTCAAAGGATAATGTACTTCTTGTAATACGGTAAGTTCTGAACTTTTCCATCAAGGAACCATAATAGGAACATTTTCAGTATATTTGAAATGGCTTAGTTAACTATGAATCACAGAAAAGAGTATGTGTTTTATGATGTTTAGGGGTGGACTAGGGTGCCAGGGGGCCAATGTTATTGCCCATGAAAAACCCTCTTTCCAACATCTGCCATCCAACCTAGCCCCACCACCACCACCATGCACGCTGCTTACCTCCTCAAATTTCTGCTATTGGGTCCGGTGAGGGAGAGGCTATATTCCTGGCAGTGGAGCGGGCTTTGTCACTGAAGCCCATGAAGGCCAGAACCCACTGCTTTTTTCCTGGTGTCCTGGTGGCCTAGTTCCACTTTGAGATTGTTAGTTCTTGAGCTAAGTATAGAAAATAAGGAAATTGAAGCTACTCCATGTTTGGTGCCTTCTAGGTAAATAATTGGATTACCATTATAGAACCCACCTCCCTTCACCATTTGTTGTATTGAATTATGATGGTGGATTATTGGTGCACTAGGTAATCTAATTATCTACCTTGCAAGGATCTAACATAAAGAGGTGAATGCACCAATAAGAGTAAAAATACACTTGCAATGTAATATTGTTCCTTAAACAATTATTGCATGGCAAATCATTAATGTGAATTGTAATTGCGCACTCTGAAGAAGTGCTTGAAGGTGTCATAATCTTTTGGAGCAACTTTTTCAGTAAGAAGTTTTATTACATTTACAGCGCATTAGCGCAAAGTATAAAATTCGCAAACGGCCTTCCACTGGCGGAAGTGATCGCTAAACAGTTTCCGGGTTCACAAAAGGTATATTCGCGCAAAGCAAAATTTGTTCGCGAAAAGGCTTAACTTTTCACATTGCGAATAGTTTTTGAGTTACCGACATACATTACATTCCCCTATTAGTATGTTATCATTTCCTGTTTGCCCTTTGTAGATCAAGAAATAACAAGAAAAAAAACATGGGTAGTTTACAATAAGAAGTGCAGCATGCAAAGTGCTGCACTCTATACCTTGTTACGGAATGAGGCGCAAGGTTTAGAGTGAAGCACTGCCCCTGCCAAAATGGAGAAGGCTTTTGCTGGTGCTCCTGCATTTAAGCAAGGGTAGTTATAAATGACCCCTCCTAGATCAGTCCTAATTAAAACAATAAGCACATATTATTACAAACTCTATTCTGTGCACTTATGTTGTATACTGCCCCTTTGATACAGAATTCAGAATTTTGAGGTTAATGTTTTTAACAAGTAACAACTATATAGAACCACTGTGGATCTATATCCCTGACATGTCACAGGATACATGAATAGGGATGGCGCGAACTGTTCGCCGGCGAACTAGTTCGCGCGAACTTCCGGTGTT
>CM044438.1:34619523-34653726 GCA_024363595.1 Xenopus borealis
CCGGAAGTTCGCGAACATGTTCGCGAACTTTTTTTCGGCGGTTCGCGCCATCACTATACATGAAATAACTTTTCTTTTTTGGTCTTAGCACATGACCTCAAATCTGCTTCAGAAAACAGAGCATGTACCTGGTCATGTACACCCATGTAAAGGGGCAAGGGATCCAAAACTAACTCATGCAGCTGTGCCTTCTAGGTGATAAACTTTTGGTTTCCAGGAGCACAAAAATTAAGCAGCGCTCAACAGAGAACCACAATTAATTTTCACTTCCAACAACAATGAATTCTATTTAAACTGAATAACCAGTTCAGAATACTGAGGTTGAGAGCATCTTGTAAACTCTGCATTATGCCGTGATATCATTCAACCATGTACAACTGTCAGGGGTTATTTCAGACCCTTCACCAAATTCTTTGGGGTGGGGCAAAAATCAGTTCCATAATTATGACCCCAAAGGGGGATGATGAAATCTCTTTAACCACAAATGAATAAGTCAGTTTAATATATTTGTTCCAGTTTACACACGCTCTGTAAATATTAAAATAAAAACATTTGCAAACAGACATGCCTGTATATGATATTTTTAGTTGCATCTTATTCCTGCTTTATTGGGAGAGGCGAGTAGCATGCACACTTTAATGATAGCAATATTGTATTACATAACTGACACATGCAAGCACTCAAACCTGTTCTCATTTTTCCAAAGGGGTTTCAGGACTAAAACAAGTTTTAATTCTCTTCTTTCTGTAACTATTACTTATTTAACAATAACAGCATATATTGGATCATTAAAAATGGATGGGAACCACGGTGTGTTTTTTTAAATTGTTTTAAATCTTAGATATCAAAGTATACATGAAAGAGTGTCTAGAATGTAAAATGTAATTACAAAAAAACCCCCAGATAGTATAGATTTCAATGAGATAACAGCAACCTTTTAAAAGGCAATATCAATTTTTTTCAAGAAAAAAACCCATCTAAATTGTTTGTAAAAAAAAGAAATAATGGAAAAATATTGTTGCAAACCTTTAGGTGGTGCTAAGGTTGCATCTCTTTGTCTTGCAAGTACAATGAAAACATTAATTCTCTATGAGATAATTTTTGACGTATATGTAAAATGGTGCCCATTCGAACTCAGTAATGAAGCATGGTGCATTTCTACAGCTCCTAATTTGACTGGTTAAATGACTCCATTAAGTGTCTAACAGACAGAGGCAAATCATTTCTGGTCAGTTGATCCTCAGTTAGCCATATCATCTTACTCTCAAAATAAAAAGTCTGTAATCCACAATTTCTTTGTTTCCATTATTAATATGATCAATCTGAGGATACAACTTTGTCATGAATTATTAAAGCCTTCACTAGTTACAAATGTCTTTGCAAAATGCTAAACTACCTTACAGTAAGTGAGGTGATCATGGTAGATATCCGGTTGTGTGTATATTTATATATATTTTTTATATTTATATATATATATATACACACACATGTTTGTAGGGTAAACATTAATTGTGAAATGTCAGTTCTTAGCAGCCTGTGATGGTGGCAGGCAACGCAAGGAATAAATATACATCAATATATATGCATTTGCATTATATCCCCTGTAGATTATGTATTTACTGCTAACACAAAGGAAATCACAATATCCATAATAATATCCTATAAATGCGACTGGTTTATCTCTCTGTCTCTCTTTTTTTTTTCTCTTCTTACAGCTGAAAACAGGTTGAAAATGAAAGAATATCAGTTTACACACATTGCATGCATATTAGAGAGACACAGCTGTTTGTGTCCTGCTCTTAAGAGCCATGTGATTAAGTTAAGGGATATCAGATAATCCGAACCCTCATTCTATTGGTTTTCTCGCAGACACAGCGGCTTTTAAGTTTTAAGTTTATGTAATGACATACTTTATGAATCTGTCACTAATTATTATCAAACACCTGTGGCCCCTGCTTTTAAATGCTATAATAAAATAACGCACTGATGCGCACATTCCTCACTGGATGGCAAAGTGTGTTAGCATGCCTAATGTATTCTATGCAAATATATATTATGGGGGGGGTCATATTTATTTAAATTATACATCAGTCAATAACAGTAACAGACTCACAGCTATATACTAATTTTATAAGTCCCTGATACTGTAATATCTACGCTACCACTGCATATAAAAGTACATACAGGCTCATGTACAACTGAAAGGCAGTGCAATCAGCAAAAAACAGTGACAATTCACCATGTTTTTGCACTTTACATACTGCCTTCCTTGAATAATGCATTTCTGCAGGTCCAAGGATAAAACTTCATGCACCTAACCCCCTAGATCCTCTGCTTACCCTGATGGGAGATACAGTTGTGGCAAATGTGTGAATAAAGCTGGCCATAGATGTAAAGATTTTTGAAAGATCCAATGGTTATCGTGAGACCACGATTGTCTCAAAACGATTGTTTAAATGTCCGATGTGTCCATCAACTAAAAAGAGCATTTCAGGCTATATTGCCAGCAAAACTGAAGGATCGCAGCCTGCTTGGCCCTGCAAACATAGATAGATTGCATGGGGACCGATAAAGATTTTTTAACCTGACCGATCAATCTTCAGGCCGATGTCGGAAGAAAAATCGTAAGATGTACGATCTTTGGTATCCCACTAACTGCACGATAATTTGACTGATTGGTCGCAATTCCCTAAGATCGGTCTTTCGGCAGAGAAAGATCTTTGCGTCTATGGGGACCTTAACCCATTTCTAACCCATATACAATAGTTACTAATAGCCCAGCAGTCTATGAGAACATGAGCTTGAGACAGGCCATAGTAGGAAATCATGCCTGCTGACCACAATTGTATCATCCTCTATAAATACATTGGCTTTTTAAGCACTGATATTTTTGAGATATTCTTCCATATTGTGTAGAAACTATGTAGAAAGATTAAGGGGCAGATTTACTAAATTCACATTAATTCACATGAGGGATTCGAATATTCGATCGAATTTTCAAAAATATTCAAATTCGAATTTCGAATATGCAAATTATTCAAATTTGACCAAATTCAACCATCGAATATTCGAATTCGAATGATTAGAATATCCAAATTTTAATTTTATTCGAATATTTGAAAATTCGATGGTCGAATACTTCCCCTTTAAATTTAAATTCGATCACCTACTTCCCCAGATTAAACCTACCGAAATGTGGATCATTCCCTAAGATCGAATAAGGAAAATTCGATCGATTGCTTAAAAATCATTTGAATATTCGATTCGAATAGAATTTGATCGATTCAATCAAATTTTCCCGATCGGTCGAATTTGAAATTCGAATTCAAATTTTTTTAATTCACCACTATTCCCCCACTTTTCCCTGGTCGAGTTTTGAATTTTTTTTGCATTCGAAATTCGAACCTTAGTAAATCTGCCCCTAAATATCTGGCAACTTATCTGGAGTATGCAGTGCAGTTTTGGGCTCCAGTTCATAAGAGGGATATAGCTGGAGAGAGTGAAGAGCCGTGCATCTAAGCTGGTTAGAGGGAGGGAACTACATTGTCATATTATCTCTGGGCCAACTGTGTATTGACAAAATATAATTGAAATTCTGCATAGTTCTTCAGTATATCTACAGTATTTAGCCAACAATGTTGCTTTAAACAACACTATCAATAGTGATGGGCGAATTTATTCACCTGGGACGATTTTGCGGCAAATTTCGTCTAGTGAAAATTCACCGGCGTCATTTTGGACGGATCGTCCATTTTTTTCAATGCCGACAATGGGCACAGCATCCAAAAAGAGAGATTTCTACGAAGTGAAACACCCCAGATTCGCCCATCACTAACTTTCAATGTCTTCTTTTTTGTACACTCCCCAACCCATCGACTCTTTATGTTTTACATATACTGTGTAGGGGAACTTAAACCACTGCATGTGAATGTATGGGTAAATATCCATGTGTAATGGCCCTAAAACAGTGCTAAAAAAGTGTACCAGTCCCTTAGGCTTTTTACAGAATTGCCAAATTGTACAGCATGACCTTTATGAAGGTCACAAAGCATTGTTTTCTAACCTGTGGATATGCTTTTCTTTTGTATTTGGGGGCACATTCATAATCATTTCCCTTTGGTTGTCCTGTTTCTATGAATGTCCAGCTAACATTGCTAATTATTTCAGCCTTGCATAAAACTCCATTGTCATAGCTTTCAGTATTATAATCCATACACAAAACCTGCAGGGGCTATGACCTACAGACCCAGGCAATTGGTCAATTTAAGATGGACAGTACTGCAAGTATCTTAAACATAGCATAGTAGGAACCCTAACTTTACACATACTATAGACTGTATTTAAAGATGCCATACACCTATATCTGCATAAACATTCAAAGTCCAATTTAACAAGAAAATGGGTCTTATGGCTAAAAAGTTCAGTCAAACCTGACCTTTTTTTTTAACCATAAAACATTTTATAAAAGCAGCTTATCATTGCCCCTGTGTCTATATAAACTGCCTGTCTGTACTAGATAATGCTCAGGTATGGATTCCTGCATTCAGCCCCTTATTCTGATGCACAAAATCACCCTGGATAAAATATCTCAGGACAGATAACTGAAAGAACGCTTTGATGCTCTTCAACCATCCTTGTATATAAGCAAAAAAGCAGTGTGACTGTACAGATGCATGTCTATAAGCATATATGTTCTTAGTCAAAAATATTTATTTTAAATATAATGATGAAGCCTCATTTACAATACAGCAATGGCCATGGCATCAACTTTCCACTCACTACATTATTTTTTGCTCTTAAGGTGTTAATTTTAATCCCATAAATACTCTTTGCACAAATGGATATAAAGCTGTACGCATTTATTTTACTCTGATATGCATTTATGCTCCTGAATATTAGGCACTAAATTTAAACAGGAACAAAAAGACTTTCTGACTGAGTAAGTGAAATAGGAAGTAAATCACAAGTGCATACAAGAGACAGAATAACAAGAACTTAATTATGACCACTGCAGGGAAAGAGAATCATTAAACTGTGCAGGGTGTGAGGAGAAACTCAGCTGCTGCATGCTGGTTTGAAGATATGCTGCAAAATTACCCAGTGTGCCGCTACTCTTATTCTGCACCTGAGAGCTGCTTAGCATTTGGTATTTGTAGCGCAATTAGGAACAGAGTTAGGGTTTTTTAACCACCTCTTATTCTCCTTTACATTGAAAGCGTACAGTGCTAAAATTAAGGGATTGGAAACATACACCTGCAGACATTTACCTGCAGTCCAAATCATGCAGCAAACTCAGTCTAGGGGTGCTTTATGTGATCCTCATTGATAAAGCAACCTGCAGTTTTCCAAAACACCTGTAGTAGTTCCCTAAAGACCTTTATGGACCTTTAGGGAAATGAAGGGACTTAATCTTCCAGTAACCCTCAGGTTTATTTTATGACAGTATCTTAGAGGGGTTGCTCACCTTTAAATTAAGTTTTAGTATAATTTACATATTGGAATTATGAGACAATTTGTCTTCTTTTTTTTTAATTATTTGTGTTTTTTTTTATATATTTAGCTTTTTGATCAACATCTTTTGATCAGCTTATTGACCCTATCATTCAGGCAGTGGTTTAAATGAAACACTACAATATGAATAGTTGGGGGTTGAATAGGAAGTTAAAGGAATTGTTCAGTAAAAAAGTAAAAACTGGGTAAAAAGCTGTGCAAAAAAAAATATATTTTCAATATTCTGTAGTTAGTTAAGCAAAAATGTAATGTATAAAGGCTGGAGTGACTGCAAGTCTAACCTAACTGAACAGAACACTACTTCTTGCTTTTCAGCTCTCTTGGTTTACACTGACTGGTTACCCTGGTTACCATGCAGTAACCAATCAGTGACTTGAGGGAGGGCCACATTGGTCATAACTGTTGCTTTTGAATCTGAGCTGAATGCTGAGGATCAATTGCAAACTCACTGACCAGTTATGTCCCATGTGGCTGACTAACTCAGATTTAGGGAGCTGAAAAGCAGGAAGTTGGATTCTGGCTATTATATGATATTATATAATAATATAATAGCCATATAATATAATATATTATATGGACATCCAGTCACTCCAGCCTTTATAGTTTGCTTTTTTCCCTGGCTAACTATATTAGAAACATTTTTTATTTACCCAGTTTTTAATTTTACCCTGAACTGTTCCATTAGGGAAGAAAACAATAAAATTGTAGCCTTACAGAGCAATAGGTGTTTGGTGCTGGTCTCAGATTTCCATTTGAAAGCTGAAAATAGTCAGGAGAAGAAGACAAATAATTCAGAAACTATGAATAATATTAATGAAGACCCATTGTAAAGTTGCCAGGAATTGGGCATTCAATAAGTTAACTTAAAGTTAGTCCACCCATTTAACACATGAGCTAACTGATTCCATTTTATACAGCCTGCTTGTGCTTTCAAGCCTAGTTGTATCCATTTAGTACAGATGCTGCATTTTTATTCATATGATTCACAGTGTGAATATGTTAAATTAAAAAAATATGTGTTACAAACTCAAGTTACAACATGAGCATGTTGATGCATTCAGGATGCCTCTTTGTTGTGTGTGTGTGTGTAAATATTCAAAAAGCAAAGGTATATTGCTGGGCTTTGTTTTAAGCATTCCTATTAAAGAAAGCAATTTCAAATAATGTGTAACATTATATTTTTTTTTCTTAAAAAAAGGTAATGCAAAGTCTTTTGAACAAAATGTTCCTTATTTGCCTGAAAATAAGCTATTGCTCAGATCTGCAACTCAAACAAATACATGAGAAATGATTGTATGAACAAAAGCATTCCAGACATTTTTCCTGTCGTTTTTTTTTCCATTGCGTTAACATTTAAAGCACTCATTATTATACTTACTAAACAGTGTTCATTTATACTAGAACCATTCTGCCAATTGTGTCCCCTTTGGTGCATAAGAAACAAGTCACAGTATGTGCACCAGGGTATAACCTATAGCTAATGAATGCTTGGAATAGGTGGTAGGATCAGGGGTCTCTTTGTGTTTTACATCAATAGGGGGGCCTTTGTGCCACCAGAAGTGGATGCCATTGAAGGTCGCCTAACTTTACATCCAGGTCAGGACTGAGAATTAAAATAGGCCCTGGCATATCAGGTACACAGAGGCCCAATCAGCCCACACAGAGGCCCAAACAGCCCCCACCAGCCCACTAAATACTGACTTTCTATGGCACCTTATAGCAGCCCCTCTGGCATTTCCCAGAATCCACAGATTGCCAGTCTGGGCCTGTGTACAACCATGCCTTGTACAGCTCCTTCCTTGTAGGTACAATTTGTGCCTACTTTACTAGCTGCTGCAAAAGATTGTGGTACCACTGGTACCTGGATCAATATCCATACTAACACTGGAATTCAGGAGAAAAATTTGCAGTATTTTTTTCAAAAAAAACTGTCAAACTGCACCAATACTTACATACTCAGATTTTTGTATATTTCATTTTTAAATCTGACTTGGGGCTAGACATTTTGTCAATTTCCCAGCTGCTCCAAGTCATTTGACTTGTACTCTGATAAACTTCAATTACTGCTGTTCTGCAAGTTGGAGTGATATCACCCCTCCCTTTCCCCCACCCAGCAGCCTAACAAAAGAACACTGGGAAGGTAACCAGATAACAGCTCCCTTACACAAGATAACAGCTGCCTGGTAGATCTAAGAACAACACTCAGTAGTAAAACCCATGTCACACTGCCTACTATTCAGTTACATTGAGAAGGAAAAACAACAGCCTGCCAGAAAGCAGTTCCCTCCTAAAGTGCTGGCACAAGTCACATGACCAGGGGCAGCTGGGAAATTGACAAAATGGCTAGCCCCATGCCAGATTTCATAACTGAATATAAAAAAAACCTGTTTGCTCTTTTGAGAAATGGATTTCAGTGCAGAAGTCTACTGAAGCAGCACTACTAACTGATGCATTAAAAAAAAAACGTTTTCCCATGACAGTTTCCCTTTAAGCTCCACATCAGCCCTTGGTTTTCTGTTGACTTTAAAAACTTTTGGGTGTATAGATGGTTGCACTGTACTGTTTATATGATATTAAATCACTTTACACTTATCTTAGAAGAAACCAGTAGATCATTTTACATAAGACATAACATTGTTGTATGTTATTTTTGGAATACGTGGAACAAAAAAATAAGACGTTTGTTTAATAATGTACTATATATTACCATATCATAAATCATTGCATTGTTTTATAAGGCATCAACAATTTTTTAAGCATTGTGTTGTTGGCAATGCAAAGCCAGTGTGTTAGTGATAAACCACTGCCAGCATCTACACATGATTACAGTCTAAGAAAGGCATCTCAGGCTTGTGGGCTTTAAGCTGTTTGAGAATTACCACTTCCAGAATCCGCAAATAGCAGAAGGCACATGAGCAGACTCTAATGTTGCTAGTGCAAAGTAGTTGCAATAACTATACTTGATTCAGTAAATTCAGTTAAAAAGTGAAAAATGAATAGATGCAGTTTAGGTAAAACTCAGGGCGTTAAGCTCCATTAAGCCCATCCTTAGAATGATATTCATTAAGGTATTCAAATAAAAATAAAGTGAATTCAGAAAGAAAGAAATTGGTGAATGTGTGTAGATACTTGCAGTTGAATTAGGAAGTTCCTGAGATAAGGAGGAGTGAGCTAACTATAGACCCATATTATTCAGGAATTCATTCTTTCAGAATGCAAAACATATGGGGTAATGTAAAAGAAGTAAATTTAAAAATGTAAATTAAAGTTCTACATTTCTACTATTTCATTTTTACTATAGTACCCCCAGAAATTATATATTTTTTATATCATGGTGGTTGGATATTTTGCAACATTACTTGCAGCTAGGATCAATTCTTTTTGGCCAAGCAGTCAGTCTAAAGCTTAACGTTTTTCATGTTCTAAGATATTTTAAACAGGTCACTTTTATGAAATGAGATTTCAGTATAAAAAAAGGTTCAGAACATTTTTGAAAGGATGTTCCTGGAAATCAGACATTTCTTTCAAATTAAGATCAGGACACCAACAATTAAGGTAGAACAGCAGTAATATTTGACAATGTTTCCTTTTTAAACAGTTGGTCTCTTAATGTACATTAAATTGCCCAGTTTTATATTGTTAGTTAGGGTATAGTAGAAGCCTAAACACAAAAAGGTTCATTTACAATTACATTGGCAGTTAAAACACCATTCAATAAACTGCTTGCGACAACCTGCACTTTTGTACTGTGCACTGCTATGCTGTTTGCGCAGAACAATTTGGTAGGAGGGTGCTGTGTACTTTAAATAGGCAGTCATTGCAGAGTTGCCTTTGCAATTTGTACCAATAGGCAACCTTACTAGTATTCATGCCACACAACTGCCACAACATTTAACAAACAACAGCTACTTTTGCATCAGCATTGTCAAATCCAGTGCAAAATCAGTGCCTGTCTGGGAACATACTGCCAGTATAGTAAATGAACCCTTTAGGTTTTTGAAATTAGAATTAATTTAAATACCTGTCCAGACTTTCTCTTGAAATTCAGTCATTGACAACCATCTGCCGATAGGACATAACCAATTATTACATAGAGAATACATGGCAATGCATAAAGAAACATAAACATAAGGAAACCTTATAGAATGTTTACATTGAAGAATCCAAAATCTCTTTGTTGAAAGATTTGCTGATTTAAAAAATATGTTCAGTGTAATATATGTCTAGCAATAATGTGCCTTCTTGCAATGTAAACATGCTCATGGAACTGAACTGTTTTATTTTCTAAATAATATCATCACAGGGTCTCAGATATAGGAGAGGCCAATACTGCAGGACATGTTCCTGCATGCCAATCTGTTTGCCATCTAGAAACTTCTGCACAATGTTTTCTTGAAAAACCGTCAAGATTCATTGTAAATCGATGACCGTGTATTTTATATTATACAAACCTCATTCCATTTACAAGGCATTAAACATGCTGTTTGACTAGTATATAAAATCCTTTAATTTTAAGAATCCCTAACACTTCTGAGTGTTAAAGCGAATAAACTTCAATGGCATGAAATGCACTGGGGTTCTATATGCAGTCTTGAGTAGAAAAAAAAGGAGCTCTGGTTCTAATCATTTGCTGTGTTAAACATTCCCCAAGAAAAGGAAGACTTCAAGTTACTATTATCCATTTTGCCTGAGCTACAGAGAATCATTCATGAAGGCAGGAAATTATGTAAATGGGTTTATCCTTTCAAGAAGACCCATCTGTATAACCAACATATTCATTTTCTCTTTTTTCAATATAGGGGGTTGGTTGAATTCATGTTAAAAAGCCCTTTTTTCAAATGGAAAGGTGAGTGATACCAATTTATCTTCTTCTCTAATAGAAACACAAGGGGGAAGGGTAGACTTAAAAATATTAATTCTGCACTGTTCATTTATTTATTACAATTATATACTGTCCAGTTTTTTCAACACAATATACATATATTGGGTCCATGGTGAACATACAGTTGGGATATCTTGCTTAGGATGCTAGGAGTAGTAGGTCAGAGCAACTTGAGGGCTGCAATAAAGTATGAAACCATTTTTCAGCAAAAAGGAATATCATGTTTCCATAATACTTTCTACATGTGAGCTGAAAGTGAAGATATACTGTATGACTTCAGCATGACTCACTCAAGCTAGACTGCCACACTGACAAGTAATGATGTGGGAGTCAACAAAAATTCAACCGGCATCAAACTCTAACGCAGTCAACACCTCCATTTATAGACCCGTAGAGAATCTTTGATTTCACAAAAGGGGGTGGGACAGGCATTCACCTATAAATAAAGGCTGCCAAAAGCCAACAGAGTAAGGTCATGGGTAGATGTACAGATGCAGTCACTTGGATTTGTAAGTTAAATGCGTCGTGACTTAACTCATCTATCTCATTTATCCCACTTAGCACAGAATATTGTGTCACAGCATCCCATCCAATTAAAGAGTTGGGGCTTTGGTATGCTAATGAAAAGGTTAAATGCATTAAATGAGTTAAGATAACTTTAGATAACACAGTTTCTTCAATTAGCCCTGAGTCACGACTCATTAAACTTACAAATCCAAGTGATGTGGAAGTCAGCACAAACCCTCCTAACCCACAGGTTTTGGGGCAGCCCTTCATCACTAGCTCAAAGGTTAGTGTTGCAGCCATGTAGCACTGGGGTCTGTAGTTTACTTTTGACCTGAGTAGACAGTACAATTTGCCTTTCAATGGCATGGGCATTAGTCTGTGTATGTGTAAAAGGAACTTATTTTGGAAACTTGGTTTTGATCAAAGAGAAGTAATTCCTCAACCTCCCCCTACTTCAAAATGTTATTTATTGAATCCAAACTGTCATTTAAGGCCCCATGTTATGCCGCACAGTGCCGAATGTTGCTTTTCAGAGTCCAACCAGTCCCTGAGCCCCCCTATAGTAGACTGAAAAAATCACCTCTTTATGCAAAGACACCTATAAAAACATTCTTCAGGGCAACATTACATTAATAGGTTCCTTACCAAAATTATATTTTGTGCCATCAGTCAAGGGTTGATATGACAACCTTATCCTACAGTTGAATCCTTTCTGTACCACAATGGTCTCCAGTGCCTGTACTGATAATGATTCTCCTTTCTGCCTCGCTAATTCACACCAGAAAAATATTATGCATCTAGCCTCCACCCGCTTCCATATACGAATTATAATTCCATTCGTTTACTGTCACAATTATAAATTGCCTTTAAAAATTAGTGCATTATGTTTCCATTAGCATCCTATAATTCTTATTGGAATTTTACATTTTACCCTGTGCCGATGGAAGTATTTCTAAACTAAAGGAAGAATAACAAGAACATACAGTATGTAGATGTTTCAGTGTATAAAAGTATTCAATGTGTTTTTACAGACAGTAGTAAGTAATGATTCAAGTTAATTTATACCAAAGAAAAATGTAAACCTGCCTCTACAATATTGTTGCAGAAATTGTGTGCTGTGTTTCAGGATCCAGGACAGGTTCTGTTTATTCCTTTTGAACCTTATTTCTGAATCAGTCCTCAGGCCTAGGCCATGCAAGATCACTTTCACTAGGGCAGTATCTAAAATTCTGTCAATGCAACATGGTATCCTTCATTTCTGTTCCACTTTCATTAGTCTGGAGGCTGGTCTTTCCTCATACTAAAATGGTTCCTTTTGTTTTGAACTATATATGCTTGTTGTAATGACCAGGCTGTTTCTGTAATGTATACTGTACGTACTTGCAGCAAATTTGCTTACTTGTTTTCATTTGTCAAACACTCCATCAGTTAATCCTAATATTGCACTCAAAATCAATCCATACACACACATATCATTGTGCCTGACATGTAGGCAATAGTATTTTCCTCCTTAAAAATGTTCTAGATTAAATATCATTTTTGAATTTTATTTTCCATCATGATAAATTTCTCTTTCAAAACACAGTGTTGTCATATCTTCCTACTGTGCCAGATGTTCCGTACTCTTGCCACCATAGCAACCACTGTGAGTTGGTTGAATGTTGTGCCAGCAAATTGGGCACCTGTGCCAATTCTGTTCATTCTCCTCTACCTGCTGTGCCTTTTAGTGTTTTAGTGTATCATTCAATTTGACTTTATTGTATTTAGGAATCTAATGTCTGAGGATATCCAACCTATCGAAAGCATTATTTTCATGATGCTCTCTAAATATACATAATGTGCCTGGATGTATACACAATGGGTAATTATGATAAGAAAACAAACCAGCTGTAATGTGTGAAGAGAGGGACAAAGTGCGTTTGGGTATTTGTATATGTGAATGTTGTGTCTGAAATAAAATAAAAGCTTTTATTGGCCTTGAAACTCAGCAAGAGCTGTATAGCATTCTTAGCATGAATTCAAACACATTTTTATATTTATTTACAATTTATTGTTTTGATAAAAATTTAATTAATGATTTCCAAATCATCAAAAAGATATTTGGTGCTCACTTTAAAAGGTTGTGTGTAGAGGCATCGGGGAGTCCCCCATGGGTCCTGGACCTCCCAGTCCGACACTGGTTAGCTGTGACATTATTGACCTCTCATTGTAGGTGAACTCCATGACTCAAAGTATGTGTTTAGAAATCTTAGTGACAGTGTAAATCATTTGGGGTCTATGCATTAAAGGGGTGGTTAACTTTTAGTATATTGTAGAAGGGCCAATTCTAAGAAACTTTTCAATTAGTCTTCATTATTTATATTTCATAGTTTTTTAATAATTTGCAATTTTCTTCTGTTTCTTTGCAGCTTTCAAATGGGGGTCATCAACACCATCTAAAAACAAATGCTCTGTAAGGCTACAAATGTATTGTTATTGCCACTTTTTATTACTTATCATTCTATTCAGTCCATCTCCTATTCATATTCCAGTCTCTCATTCAAATCAATGCAGGATTGCTAGGGTAAATAGTACCCTAGAAACCAAATTGCTGACACTGCAAAATAAAGAGCTGCTGAATAAAAAGCTAAATATCTATAAAACCACAAACAATAAAAAATGAAAACCAATTGCAAATTGTCTCAGAATATCACTCTCTACATTATACTAAAAGTTAACTCAAAGGTGAACAACCCCTTTAACATGGTAACATGTCCATCAAGTTCAACCTTTTTAACTTTTTTTTTATTTTGACTGCCGAACTGCTAGTTGGTCCAGAGGAAGGCAAAAAAAACCCCATCCGAAGCCTCTCCAATTTGCCTCAGAGGGGGAAAAAATCCTTACTGACTCCAAAAAGGCAATCGGACTAGTCCCTGGATCAACTTGTATAATGAGCTATCTTCCATAGCCCTTTATTCACTCACTTGCTAAAAAGCCCTCCAACCCCTTCTTAAAGCTATCTAATGTATCAGTCTGTACAACATTTATAGGGAAAGAATTCAACATCTTCACAGTTCTCACTGTAAAAAACCCCTTTCGAATATTTAGGCGGAACCTCTTTTCTTCTAAAAGCTCTCATGTTCTACAATAAGAGAATATCCTGGCAAAATGTGACCTACAATTTTTGAGATTTAGCAATAGAACCCCCAATTTTATGTACCCAAAATTTACATTTTCCCAAAATCAACACCTTTTTTTGGGGGGGGGGATCCAATTCAGGCAAGTAGACCTTATTTTTATTTCTGAAATTATGTAAATTTAATGCCACCCACGGGAAATGTAAAAATGGGGGTATCTAAAAAATGTAGCCATCTAAAACCTGGTGAACTTTGGTCAATGGGAGGAATATTTTCAATATTCAAAGCTATTTTCATTTTTGTTTTTATACAGTTGAACTTGTTCATAGTTAGTTAGTGCCTTAGTTTGCCCAGTGCAGTTAGACTAATATTGGTTGCAATGTGTAACTTCCGCTCCTATGTGTGTAAAAATCCACTTTGTTCCCTATGGCTGTTGAAAGAACATTTTTACAGGAATATAACACTAGCATAATAGCATTAGCAGAATGTACAGGTATGGGACCTATTATACAGAATGCTGGGACCTGGGGTTTGCCGGATAATGAATCTTTCTGTAATTTGGATCTTCATACCTTAAATCTACTAGAAAATCATGTAAACATCAAATAAACCCAATAGGCTGGTTTTGCCTCCAATAAGGATTCAAGTACAAGCTACTGTTTTATTATTACAGAGAAAAAAAGAAATACTTTTAAAAAATGTGCATTATTTCATTATAATGGAGAGCTGGCCATTCACTAACTCAGAGCTTTCTGGATAATGGGTTTCCGGGTAAGGGATCCAATAACAGTACTAATAATAACAACACAATAATAAAATATATTATTGATATATAACTATAATTTAGCATCTGGACAGGACAGCCTGTGATGTGGCTACATTCCTATAATATATAGTATTAGTGAACAAATAATATTTAAATGTACTGTATTTAAAAATTAATTTGTTGCTTAATCAACCTTCTATAAGCAACTTTATTATGAAGCATGACAAGCCATGAGTAGCAATACATTTTTGTGATAATCATGTCCTTAGCTATGATTGCAAATCTTTTGTTACCATATACTTAGAGGAAGATTTACTAAGCTCGGGTGAAGGATTCAAATGAAAAAAATTTGATTTAAATTAATTTTTTTTTGGGCTAATTCGACCATCGAATTTTCAAAATTCGATTGAACGGAATGATTCGAATGAATCATTCAATAGAATCAAATGATTAGAATAAATCATATGAATTGAATAAGAAAATCATTCGACCATTTGACCATTCGATGGTCGAAGTACTCGATTGCATACTTCGCCAGATTAAACCTATTGAGTTGCTTTATTTGCCTATGGAAAGCTCCCATTGGCATTTTCGAAGTTTCTTTTTGATCGAATAGAAAAAACATCCAGTTTTTCAAAAAATTGTACGAATCATATGATTTTTCCGTGAAATTGGAATAATTTGTACGATTTTTTTGAGAAACTTGATATTTAGTACAATTTTTTGGAGAAATCGGATGATCGCTATTCGATCGTTCGATAGATTGAATAGCGGTAAAATCTTTCGAGGGTTGAATTAGAGAGTTTTTAACCCTCGAAATTCAACCCTTGATAAATCTGCCCCTTAGTACCTATAAGTGCACTGTCTGAATGCTATATTAAGAATTAGTTATTCTTTATTAGCCTACTTTTTTGTTCATTTCTAGTGATGGGCGAATCTCCCGCGATTCGCTTCGCCTAAAGATTCGCGAATTTCTAGAGAAATCCGCGAATCGGCGAAAAATTCGCGAAACGAGTCGCCTGAAAGCTTTTGACGCGTGTCGAGTCAACTTTGACGCGTTGCGTCAAATACGACGCGCAACTCGTTTTTTAGCCGAAATTTCGCTGGTGATTCGCGAATTTATTCGCCAGCGGCAAATTGCGTGAATTCGCTGCGAATTCGGCCCTGGCGAATAAATTCGCCCATCACTATTCATTTCTTTACTTCCATCTGTTGTTATTTGCCTTTTAGCTCACTATTACTCAAAGATACAAAGTATACTGATGTTTTTGGCATTTGATAAACCCAAGATCAATAATAAATAAAAAATAAATAAAGAACAATTCTAGTCTAGCAGAAATGTATGCAAAATAAAGAATACAAAGTTTGACCTCTCTTCATGGCTCATCAGACCCATACAAAAACACGGCCATTCAGAAAGTCTAGCCATGCATGCTGTCTGAAACACAGACATGGGCAAAAGATGTTTGTGTGGTCATGTGACCTCTCTATAGAGGTTCAGTTTCTGATACTATGGAGCAAAACAATTGTTAAACACAGAGGCAATGACTTCAGCTCACGTCCAAGGATTAAGCTATATAAATGCCATCATATCACTAATGAATACCCAGGTGCAGTCATTGCTAATGGTTAAACCTAGGTGCTGTTTATTGAATCACATTTAATCCCATACGTGCAGGAAATATCCTTCTGCACACAGTCAACCCTAAAACACCCAACTCAGTTGCACAGCACTTCTGAAACTATGATTACAGCTTTAATTCCAATGTGAATTTACATATGATTGTCATGGATAGTCTTTCAGATGCAGTGATCCTCAACCAGTAGCTCGTGAGCAAAATGTTGCTCTCCAACCCCTTGGATGTTGCTCCCAGTGGCCTCAAAGCAGGTGCATGTTTTGCAATTGCAGGCTTGGAGGCAAGTTTTAGTTGCATAAAACCCAAGCGTACTGCCAAACAGAGCTTCTTGTACACTGCCAGTCTACATAAGGGCTACCAAATGGCCAATCACAGCATTAATTTTGCACCCCAAGAACATTTTTCAAGCTAGTGTTGCTCCCCAACTCCTTTTACTTCTGAATGTTGCTCACGGGTTCAAAAGGTTGGAGATCCCTGTTCAGATGTGTACATACACATCTGAACAGGTGAGGGAATACAGAGTTATGGAAGATAGTTCATTATGCAAGTTGATGCAGGGACTAGTCCGATTGCCTTTTTGGAATCAGGAAGGAATTTTTTCCCCCCTCTGAGGCAAATTGGAGAGGCTTAGGATGGGTTTTTTTGCCTTCCTCTGGATCAACTAGCAGTTAGGCAGCTAAAATTAAAAATAAGAAAAAAAAAAAAAAAAAAGGTTGAACTTGATGGACGCAAGTCTTTTTTTCAGCCTAACTTACTATGTTACTATGTTACACAAATATAAGAGGTGCTCTACACACAAAATTCTTAAAGTATAAAACATTGCACAATGTAATATTCTTTACTAGGCTTTTATTGTATTACGAATCTTAATTGTGCAATCCGAACCTTTAACACCTGCTCTGGAGTTTTTGTCTCAAAAAATTATTTATAATTGAAAATTTTATTACATACACTGCAAAAGCAATTTGGCTGAAAACTTTGCAAGGAAGTTGTTGAGGTCTTTAATCAGTCAAAAATGGAGCAAATATGGCAGCTAACAAAGCATATTAAATTCCACCATTTGTGCCTTAAGATACTAAAAATGCCCTCCCCTTTGTTTAAAGGACCCCGTGTATTTGTCTGTGGTTTAGTGGTGAGCACAATTTTCCCTTCTTTGTTATAGTTTCAGACATTTACTGCAGCGGTAACAGGTAGCAACAGATGGGGTAAACCAACAGTACTCCCATTGTCCATTATCACTGTGAATATTCTTGCTATTAACTCTGCTCACATTTACTAAAGTTCAATGAGACAAATTTGCCTTGTACAATGTGGTGTAGTAGTTAGTTTCAGCTTTATTTCTGGCAAGTTGTGAGTTTTTCGGCACTCATTTATGTTAAGGCATATTTTTTAGTTTGATTAGGCAGGCGGGATGATAAGAATCTCAATGAACAGGGACTTGGTGGGAATTACTGTGGGTGAAGGGGTTGGTGCATAATTCGCCGTGACTTCATGTTCAGTACTTATCTTGTAAGCGAGCTTAACTCCGCTATTAGGCAGACTCCGTGCAACATATACTAATAGTTCAGCGCTCTTCATATGACCACTAGAGAGGGGGAATGATCCCAAGGTGGTTGGAGGGTTGGAAATGGGAGTAGTACAGTGTAATTAATGGCCTGATGATTGGCACTATAGCGGAGCGAATACATGATATGCTCGATCATGCAAATCCCCTATTTAGCTTATCTGGCTTATATCTCACACATCCCACCTACCTGGTCTTGGTTAATCAGCCTTCCTGTTGGTAATCATTAATTTTAATAATTCACAACAGACATTCACTTTTTATATATTATTAAAATTTAAGTTTTATTATTATCATTAACAAGAGTATTGGATACTGAAAATGGGAAGGTGCATATAAATGAGCCAATTCTTTCCCTCTTTTTTTGTGACGCATTATCTATCTTTGGTTTTGCACACCATATTTTCCTGGAATTGATGGCAGGTGCTCCCCAAACCTATTTTTTATGCATTTCTGTTAACTGCCTGATCTGCTATAAATCTTGTGGATCATTTTGCTTAAAGAAGAAGGAAACTCCCCAGGGCTAACTCAAACCCCCCCACCCCCCATAGGCCCCCCTTCCTCCTCCATCCCCCACCTACCACTCCCCCCAGGCTATTGTCCCGAAGACCCTACTTACCCCTTCATGCAGGTCCCCTTCAGCGATGTTCACAGGGGACATCTTCTCTTCTAACTGATTCTTCTCTTCTTCCTGGATCCGGCACATGCGCAGTAGGACGCTGGTACTACTGCGAATGCGCCAAAAGTTCACGAAGCTCAACTTTGTTTGTTTGAACTTTGTGCGCATGCACAGTAGTACCAGCGACCTACTGTACATGCACGCCAATCGCCGTCAGATCCAGAAAGAATCGCTTAGAAGAGAAGGGTGTTTGAGTTAGTGCTTGGGGTTTCATTCCCCTTTAAAGGATCGCTATACTCCTCTTTGAGTATACAATTTATTTTACACATAACGCTACTCTCCAGGTGGTGATAATTTTGTCTATATTTAAGACAATTCTGGTGTTAATCTTTAGTAAACTTTGCAATACAATTTACGCAGCATGAATGTGATAATAGGCATTCATTTAGATGTTTGACAGAAGCGCTCTTTAGTAAACCTGCGCTTGTATTTTTTCTGGTGCATGTTATTATCTCTGTTTTTTATACCTTAGTAGACAGACACCCAAATCTATGGCCAAGACAAATGTAGAGATTTCTGGGCACTTGACCCAAACACAGCGCTCAAAATGCACCAAAGTGTCCACCTTTGTTGTCTATCAGTATTACCTGAAAACACACAACTTCAAGTGCTTTCAATGAAGGGGGCAATTTCACAGACATTTCACTTCATGTATTTGGAATAAAATAAATATGGAAATAGCTGATCTGCATGTTTTTCAGTTAAAGCTGCAGCTCTTGACCAAAGATTGACACAGTTATTCACCATTGATACTTTAAAGCGAAATGTCATATGATAAATCTGTTTCATGGGCATCTCCCTGAAACCAATATATTCTGCAAGCAGGAGTGGCAGAATTACGATCGTAAAAATTTTTTGTGAAATCGGATATGCAAAATTAGCCAGTTTAATCATTGAATTTCGAATATTCGATGATCGAAGGAATCAAAATTTTAAAGTTATTCCACTGCCTACTTCACCAGATTGAACCTACCAAATTGCAATAGAAGCCTATGGGAAACCCCCCATAGGCTTCTGAGGCTAAGTCCTGCTCGAATACCATTCGTATGATCGTAGCGTTCGATCGTTCAAATCGTACAAATTTTTTGGACGCTCGAAGGAAATCGAACGATCGGTATCCAATCGTACAAATTAGTCGAGAAATGGTATAGCGAGCAAAATTATAGCCTAAAACAATTTGATAAGCATTCGATGGTTGAATGCTTATCGAATTTGGTCAAGCTAATTTTGGGGAATAATAGTAAATTTGCCCCCAAGAGTATACCATGCAAAGTGCAAAAATAATCCCATATCCCTTGCACTTTGTAACACCATTCAGAATTTATGGCTGTTGATGGCAATTCTTTGCACCCCTAGAATGGAGAACAAGAGCAGAGTACATTTGTATCTGCAATAGGGAGGAGCAAAGGGTTTTATTTATGGGCTCTAAGGAGTGCAATCTTTATTATGCTTCTTTATTATTCCTGCTCATAATAAGTATGATCTTTTTAACAATATTAAAACAATGGCACAAAGGATGTTTAATCACCCTTTTTTTTCAATAAAAGGATACGTCTTTGTTTTAATACCAAGATTTCATGAGGAAAACTAAATTTTTTTAGCTGGATGATAACAGAAACTGATGAGTAAAATAATAATTCATTTTGTCACTGCTGTTTAGGGTAGGAATTTCTTTTAGCGTAAGCATGCATTTGTTGTCACTGCAATTTGTACTGCTGAAACACAAACAGAAGCCTTTCGTTTATGGAGACTGGTTCACCGTGAATTCATTTCAAGGTTACTTGTGCTTTTTCTCATCTCTCTATTACCAAAATAAATTATGTTTTAATTATATTGCTTATTCTCAAGAAAGCACCTACCCAGAGTGATAAATATCAATTTGCTCTTCTGTGATTATGTATTTACATTCTCTTTTTTCTTGCCTCCTTACTGACAGAAATTTAGCAGTTGCATTCCCTGAATACATAAATGTATTATTATGCACCTTCTCTCATCTGTTTAGCCTTAAGGCTTCCTTAAACTATGCTTGATCAGAAAAATGTATGGCTCCCAGCCACAGTGGCATATGTAGTGCTGATATGCATCAGCTGAATATCTTCTAAGCAGCAAGAGAATATTTGTCTTCTACTTTGCTCACAATAGTCTTTATTTTGTCATATCTAACAATCTTTCAGCAGTTTTACATGTGTGGGACTGGGAGTATAGATGAACAAGTGTCACTGCTTTAATATGCTGAAATATGTGAGTCCATGATATATATATACTGTCAAAATACTAGGAATCAGAGACCACTTCAATTTTTTTAAATAATGGAAGCCCCTAACTAATCTATGTAGGCAAACCTGGCATTGTGATGCTTCTATGCTTCCTCTAACAATATATTATATATATATATATATATATATATGAAACCGTTATCCAGAAAGCTCTGAATTACGGAATGGCTGTCCCCTATACTAGATCCCTAGAATCCATTATAAGGAAATAATCCAAATTTACTTTTTTTCCTATAATAATAATAAAACAGTAGCTAACAAGGGAAAGTTGTGCTCACTAGTGATGGGCGAATTTATTCGCCTAGGTCGAATTCGCGGCGAATTCCCACGATTCACCGCTGGCAAATAAATTTGCGAATCACCAGCGAAATTTCGCCGAAAAACGAGTCGCACGTCAATCGCGTGTCGTTTTCGACGCGACGCGACGAAACGACGCAACGCGCGCCAAAAACGACGCAACGCGCGCCAAAAACGACGCGTCAAAGTTGACGCGACGCGCGACAAAGTTGACGCGACGCGCGACAAAATCGTCCTGTGACTCGTTTCGCGAATTTTTCGCCGGCTGCCCGGGTCAATGCTTCCTGCCCGGTTTTCCAAATAAGGAAATTGCGTCATCATAGCCCCGCCCACTGATGCCACGGGCCCGCCCACTGATGTCACGGGTCCGCCCCCCCGTCCGGCTTCAGCCACAGGGAAAGGTGGCAACCCTAAAAGGGACTAAGTTTTACCTGCAACTTACTTGCTGCTTTCAAAGTAAAACTCCCAAACTTGGTTGCCCTTTTATTAGACACCAGTGGGCTCACCTGACTATAGTTGGGAAGGGGTGGGAGCTACAACAAAGAGCTGGTCACTATTCCAATATGGTCAAACAATCCCTGTTTTGTTTAAAGGGTAAGTGTCATGTCTTCATCATGCTAATCTACATTTCACATGCTGTGGGCTCCCTCTGCAGGTCACAGGCTGTGACAGCACAAGACAATTTCCTGTGTGTTTTATATTTCCATAAGGATTATTACAGAATTTTACTAATCAGGCCACCATACCTGCACCATGTGACCTAGTGCAATGCCTTGTGGGAGCTAGGACTCCATTTTACATCCCATGCTGTGGAAGAAGCACACACTGTTCCATCTCCTATACAGAAGTATAGCTGGTAAGGCCAAGTGAAACCAAGCAACCCTCAGAGACATTGCTACAGAGACTTTATGTCAGCCAGGGACTATGCTGCAGTTTGCTTGTTGTTTTTATATGTTTATATTAACAGTCATACAGATGCAGTCACTTTGGATTGTGAGTTAAATGCGTCGTGACTTAACTCATTTATCCCATTTATCCCACTTAGCACAGAATATTGTGTCACAGCATCCCATCCAATTAAAGAGTTCACCATTGAAAACAATGGTGCTTTGGTATGCTAATGAAAAGGTTAAATGCATTAAATGAGTTAAGATAACTTTAGATAACACAGTTTCTTAAATTAGCCCTGAGTCACGACGCATTTAACTCACAAATCCAAGTGACTGCATCTGTATATTCATATTCATTATATTTTCTGTTGTTTATTCTAGTTTCACCTCTTCCCATTACCAACCCAGTAAAATCTACAGACTTCAACTCTCAGTCTCTTTATTGGAGTGTGGGAAGGTTTAGCTGCATGTCAAACTACACACTGCCCCAGGGTAATACGTAGGAAGGACAGAACAGTAAGGCATTTTTTAGTAGCTGTATGCACAAAATGTCTCAAATATATTGATGGTGGGTTGAGTGCAGAGGACCTCTTGTATTTGTCTATGTGTATTTTGTGGTCACAGACTCATTGCACCCCCAGCTAATTGTTTTAAAAATTATTGGTGAGCACAACTTTCCCTTGTTAGTTATAGTTCTATTGGAGTAGTGACCAGCTCTCTGTTGTAGCCCCCACCCCTCCCAACTATAGTCAGGTGATCCAATTGGTGTCTAATAAAAGGGCAACCAAGTGTGGGAGTTTTACTTTGAAAGAAGCAAGTAAGTTGCAGGTAAAATGCATAATAAATAGAATTCTTAATGAATCAGATGCAATTTGAGAGTAGGACTGGCCAGATATGGGATGACTTTGATGTAGTTGGCCAGCTTAAATATATTGCAATATATGGACAAACAATCCCTGTTTTGTTTAAAGGGTAAGGTATTTTTTAGTAGCTGTATGCACAAAATGACTCCATGTCAAATATTTCGATAATGGGTTGAGTGCATATATATATAGATGAAGCTACTTTGGATTGTGTGTTTGACACAGAATAACTAAACACAGATATCCCATTTAACCCACTTAACACAGAATATTGTGTCACAGCATCCCATCCAATTCAAGGGTTCACCATTGAAAACAATGGAGCTTTGTTATGCTAACAAAAAGGTTAAATGCATTAAATGAGTTAAGAGGACTTTAGATAACACGGTTTCTTCAATTAATCCTGAGTCACGACACATTTAACACACAAATCCAAGTGGATGCATCTATATATATAGACTTTGAGAAAGTGCGGATCTTCTCTGTTGACTATATATATATATATATATATATATATATATATATATATATATATATATATATAGTCAATATATATATAAATAATTGTTTTTGGAAAAGGGAAAAACATTTAAATGCTGCACTAAATAATATTTATATGATGTATATATTACTATAGTTACTGAAGTCTTGTCTCCTGCAGAACATACAAGTTACCATCAGGGAAATTTTTTTATTTTCCCTGTTTTGTTCTAGCTTAGTTTTGCTGACGGGCCTCACAATGTGCCAAGTGCTTACAATTAAGTTTTGAAAGCAAAAGTGGTGAGTGTTTGGTAAGTATTTTTTTTTAGCTCAGTCCAAGAACCATTTGTCCATCAGTTTCTAAAATAAATAGCAATGTTCTTTCATTTTCAGCAAAATTGCAGCATTTCCTAGTAATTAAATTGCTGAAAATATATCCCATTCTTTTACAGCCAAATGAAAAGTAAGCTTTGCATGAGATGTCATATACAATGTAAACTCCATGCATGGTGCAAGATGAACAGCCTAACAGCTGGAAAATGGATTTTGCACTGTGAGTGTCAGTACTCACTGTATTCTGCCAGCCCATAGATAAACAAGGTCAAGATCGTCTTCAAATCCTTATCTTAATTTATAAGAAATCTCTGCTACAATAAGTATCAATGATTGTAACTTGAAACTAATGTGGTTATATAGAAACTGTATTACTATAGAATCTCAGGGCTATGTAACTAGATACATTTGAATGGATGACATAAAAATAGTTATTTTGTCATAGCTTTATATGATATTTCCGTTTCCATGTCCATAAACTGCAAAATACCATATTACTGTGTTCAAATTATGTATATAGAGCCAGGGCAGGGGGGAAGCTTTCTGCATTCCCATCATTATTGGGACCCTTATATGATTCGGTTTATCAAAGCGGGAGCCCAAATGTTAAAACTGTAAAGGTCCCAGCGGTAAAAGTGGAAAACTCATATCACAGGCTAATCAGCCTTACATTTTGTCTGATTTACAGAAGCAAATCTGATATATTTGTTTTCATAATTGCCGGACATGTTTGCTAGTGCATATGAAACTAGATACATTCTTCATACTGTTAAAACCATGGGCGTAATATGTTTTAAACAATTGCCCTAGAATATGCAGAGATCATTTGGAACAAGCAAAGTGAGCCAAATGTGGTAAGTGCATAAATCTGATGAGACACTTCATATTAAATTAACAGGGGAACTACTTAGAACATACATATCATCATCATCATCATCATCATTTATTTGTATAGCGCTGACAAGATACGCAGTGCTTACATATAGGTGTGTTGCCATGCAATCAGTGTGTTATGTTGTCTGCTGGGATATTCAGTTTGGCTTTGGAATAAATATCAGGTCCTGGGGACAGAAGGAAGATTCTAGGTATGCTACTCTGCAAAATTGCCAGATTTCACATTTACTATATATTAAGTTTTTAGTTTTTGAAGATGAAAATGCTGGCATGGATCTTGCTCACAGAGCAGAATACATATATAATCTACAACCAATAGAGTACACTATGATAGCATTGCCTTATGAATTCACCATTAAAATATAATTTATACTTGGAAATTTTAAGGTAGTCTTGGACAGATTTAACAATACAGTATTTGGATTTCACTAGGAATTGCCTGAAAAAACTTTGTTTTTAAGGTTTTTCATAATTTTAAGTGGATCTGCTACTTTTTAGATTCAGACCTTTTATTAATTTCATTGACATTCAACATTTAGAGGTTGAGCGTTTAGACATGGTTTTAAAAAACTCTAAAACCACTAAAATCCAACCATTAATAAACAGGCCTTGTGGAGGTTTATTTATCAACATTCGCATTTTTGTGATTTTAGAGGTTTTCAAACTCACAATAAAAGGAGAACTAAACCCTAAAAACGAATATGGCTCAAATGTCATATTTTATATACTGTACTAATAGCACCAGCCTAAGGTTTCAGCTTGTCAATAGCAACAATGATCCAGGACCTCAAACTTGTCACAGGAGGTCACCATCTTGGAAATTGTCTGTAACACTCACATGCTCACTGGGCTCTGAGCAGCTGTTGAGAAGCTAATACTAGTTGCACTGGTCTTTGTATTGCCATATAGTAATTATCTGTAATAATTACTAATTAGCCTTAAAATTTGACATTTATAATCTATGGGGCAGATTTATCAAGGGTCAAAATTCAAACAATTTGAATGAAAACGGACCTGTTCGATAAAAAAAAAACATTTTTCACTTCAAAATTCGACCATTGATAAATCTGCCCCATGTGTCATGAAATTAATTACAAGCTCTGAATATAAAAAGTACAAACAAAAAGTGCTTAAAGGGGTTGTTCACCTTTGAGATAACTTTTAGTATGATGTAGAGAGTGACATTCTGAGATAATTTGCAATTGGTTTTAATTTTTTATTATTTACGGTTTTTGAGTTATTTTGCTTTTTATTCAGCAGCTCTTCAATTTGCATTTTAAGCAGTCTTGTAATTAGGGCCCAAATTACCCTAGCAACCATGCATTGATTTGAATAAGAGACTGGGATGTGAATAGGAGAGAGTCTGAATAGAAGGATCAGCAATAAAAAGTAGCAATAACAATACATTTGTAGCCTTACAGAGCATTTGTTTTTTTTAGAAAGGGACGGCGACGCCCTTTTGAAAGTTGCAAAGAATCAGACGAAAAGACAAATAACTATAAAACTATAACAAATAAATAATAAAAACCAATTGAAAAGTTGCTTAGAATTGGCCATTCTATAACATAATAAAAGTTACTGTAAAGGTGAACAACCCCTTTAATGATGTGCTTTTAGTTTTTCCAGACAGTTACTTGCAAAAAAAAATCCAAACACCTCTATAACGCTGAATTGATTAAAATCAGTCCTATAACATCAGCACAGCTCCACTGGTTCTACAGAATTAACTTTTACTTGGCAAATTTTTTGCATTAGAGGTTTTCGTGGTTTTTACACTAAATAAATCTCAACTTTTTAGAGCATTTAAGAAACATAGGTAAATCACAAATTTGTCATGGAAAAAAAATTAAATGTGATTGATAATAAATAGCAAAGCTCCGAATTTATCTCAGCATGTGCTGCTACAGACTCTGGGTTTTCAGGCTTATTTATTATAACATTTTCCCAAAAAAAAAAAAAATTTGTAGGAAATACTCCGATTTACACGATTTTTTCATATTTCTTATCCAAAAATTATGATTTTTTTTGGATTTTCCCAAAAACATTGTGTAATTTCACGAAACTCAGCCCACATTAAAAAATCAATGGGACTTCTCCCATTGACTTATATGTAAACTGACTTTTCATCCTGGGGGTTTAATAAATTCCATAAAATTTGTGATTTTAAAAAAGGCCTGTTTTATGAAAAAAAAAACACAAATGTTTTGGAGTTTGATCAACCCTTAGAGTTGCTTGGACCTTCTCCATACAAATTTTTATACAGGCCAGTAAACATCATAGACACAAAGTACACTGAAATTTCCTTGGGTGAACAAACAATTGTTTGTTTCACCTGTAGCAGTCAGCGGTTTATTCAATGAAATAATCTGTTTGCAATAAAGAAGTCTAGAAGGAAATAACCCAGCTCTTGGAGCATAACTGTCAAGAACAGTATTTGTCCCCTCTGGAGAAACAGTGCAAAGTCCACATTCGAAAATTTGAATTTGATCACATTTAAAAAAAAAAAAAAAAACCCAATCTCTGTGTTGGCTATAGTAAAATTGCAATATGCCATACTAATAACAGTTCTTCAGAAAAAAGATTGCTGTGTTCCTCCAAAAACAAAGTTTTTTTGAGGAGGGGAAACAGAAAAAACGTATATATGGGGCAGATTTACTAAGGGACAAATTCAAGGGTTTTAATAGAATGAAAATCCTTCAAATTCGAATATCGAATTCAAAGGATTTTAACTCTATTCGACCAATTGAACGCTCCAATAGTAAAAATTTGATCGAGCGATAAAAACTCGATCGAAAAAAAATGCTATGGGAGCTTACCATAGGGCAGTGCAGCAATTCGGTAGGTTTAATCTGGTGAACTAGGCAGTCAAATAAAAATTTTAAGGGCAAGTAATTTGACTGTTGAATATTCAACTAATCAAATAGACTTTACTAGATCTATTCAATTTATTCGATCAAATTTTTAAAATTCGATGGTCGAAGTGGCTACAAAAACTATTTGAAAATTTGCATCTTTTTGAAAATTCAATTGAATTTCGAATCATTCACACAAATTTTGTAAATCTGCCCCCTAGTGTAGTAATTTTTTGCAATCATTTTTTAATTTTTTTACACCTTTAGTGACTTGATTTTGACGCTCTGTGGGTCACACTCCACACATATCAATTAATGATTAATTAAACTTCAGTGTTATTACTCTAGGAACACTTCACAATCACCAAACCTTGTGATCTGAAATATTACCAATTTCGCCAACATAAAACCCCCAATTTCAATTTATAGAACACATAACTCAGTGAAGTGAGCTTTATAAAACACGTGACTTCATGAAGTGGTAGAGAGGGGTATAGTAAGTTTACCGCTGGATTCTTATTGACCCCAGTGGTATAATATACTCACAGTCTGTGAGTTGAAACAAACAAAGAATATGTGATTGTTTTGGAACAATGATTGTGAAGTGTTCCTAGAGTAATAACACTGAAGGTTAATTAATCATTAATTGGTTTAAGTTTTTGGAGGAACACCACAATCTTTTTTCTGAAGAAGTTTTCCATTGGGCAGAGGAGAGCCTAAAGACTTGCTGGACTTAGGGAACACCATCTATTCCTGGGGCTCTAAACCATATACTAACAACAGTTACTTAGTCACAACCAATGTAATGTTTTGATGGCAATAATTGTTCCCTAATAATAAATACAGGCATAAAATAAATAGCACATTGATTTAATGGTCAACAAAAAGTACAAAGATCCCTAGTGATTTTTAAATCAGATACACCTATTTATTATGACTAGATGGCTATAAAACACCTCCTGAAGATGACCAGGTTCTTTTAAAAAGTTTTGCCAACATATTTGTTGTTTTACAAACTTACTTGCAAGTGAACAGATTGTATCTCTGGGAAACGTAATAGACAGAACAGACTGTTTTATGCTATGTCTAAATGGAAGCAAGGTAGAGGTAGCTCCCGCACACCTGTCTGTGTAGATAAATCAGGTACACTTGGTGCTCAGTGATAGAGGTAATCGGCAACCTCAAATCCAGTACTAGGAAAAGGCACACTGGCACACAAGATGTGAATGCAGGTGAACACCTTGCAAAATCTTTATTACCGGAAGTGCAACGTTTCGGGGCAAGCCCCTTTGTAAGTAAGTAAAAGTAAGTAAGCAGAGAGTTTTTACGATGATAACTAGGAAGGTTATTTCAAGTTCATTAAATCCTAAATAGATGGTATAGAATAATATGGAACGTAACAGAAAGACCAGGAAGAGTAGAATAAAGCAAAATGAGGTGCCTTGTGGCAGAGACTACCCTGAATAGCACTGAAAACATTATACCTCTTTTAGTTAGCACAATATAGTTTTTACTTTACCTTTTTAATATATCTGTGTTTTTATGCCATTGTCAGTATTCTGAGATTTTAAATTATGGCTATATTAAGGCTGTCAGTTTCTGACTGAATATATGTAATTCCAAAATCCATTTTAGATCTCTTTGCTTACAGCCCATTCTGTTACTACAAAGTAACAATCCAATGCTAAATGTAGATAGCCCATATTTCTAATTCTGATACTACAGAGCAACATAATTCAAGCTACATGTAGCATGATGTACAGAATACCTGCAAGATCACATATTAACAATAGGTACAAAGTTGCATAAAGTGACCCACCTACTCAAGTCACTAGACTTCATTGTAAATACATCTGGTCTTTATTCTTCTTTTTTAATAAAAAAGTATAAAAGTATATCATATTGTAAAATAATACTCACGAGCTATAAAGACCATAATGAAATTTATTCACCTGTAGTAGAATTCTGCTGGTCACACCAGGAAGACATATTAGATGTTAATGCATTAACTAATGTAAGTATAATGGACCCGAAGACTGTACTCTAAGCCCTGGAGCTCAAGCTATTTAATGTATTGTGGGATAGGGTGGAGCTGGAGCTTGCACACTGCTGCTACAGTGGAGCTGAAGTCAGACTAGAGAATGGTTCCTGGGCTTGAAGCAAATGTCAAAATCTCTACAAGATCCGGTTGTTAATATTCCAAGCTGGGATCACAGTACCAGTGTTGGCACACGATAGCTGAAGCTTTTCATCTGCTCCAGAACAGGTATTACACAGGAGCAGATTCAAATTAGATAGTACAGAAGTACAGTATTAGAATTACAAGTACAGAAGTCATGGTTCTGAGCCCAACCTGGAGCTGGAATTAATAGTCTGGCACAACCTGCAGCCACCCTTAAAGGTCCTTGTATGTAACTTTTAATTGTGTTTATTTAGATTAGATATTTAGGGGGAAATGTAATAAAATTCAGAAAACTTTGTGAATAAAAAGTCACCTGTTGCAATGTTCACACAATCGAAAATAGACTATTCTATTGCATTTCGAATCACAAATTTGATAAATCTGCCCCTTAGTTGCATTGTGGTCGCAGACTTTGTAGGAAGTAGTTGAGCATTTTACTCAGTTAAAAATGGTGCAAAAATGGTCACTAACGTTCGCAAGCGTCTTTGTGAATGTTATTTGCGCCACATATTACATTCCCCTTTAAGAACCAATGAGCAATGCTTATGACTACTACTAGTGTAAGCAATAGAATAATTGCATGCCTAGGTGATTGTTTAGTATTCTTGGCTAGTATATTATGAATGCTAATTTTATTCTACTGAATACTGGACTGACACTAGGTTTATAACTACTGCAAAACCACCCACAGTTTGACTTTATAATATACGTAGTAAAATAGGATATCCCTACCTGATCTGTGAAATAACCAGTATACAAAGTATATACAGTTATACATGTATAAACATTTTACATGTTTCATTAAATATTTCCAGTGCGCGTATCATCAGTTTTACTTACTGGTTTTTCTTTTGGTTGTTGAAGGCTGTGAGAACAATATTATTGTTGGTGAAATAAATATGGCATGTTTCCAGCTATTTCATTAATTGGGCTAAATACATGCCTAGAAATTAAATGATCTGTATGATCCCATACATCAGTGATTACCACATTTAATGCATGATATACCAACCTAACGTTTTCACGCTTCTATGTGCAAATTAGTGCCATTAGTTAGCATGCAAGTGCTAAAATATCGTTTTAAATGTAATTCTAATAGGTAAAAGGGAAAAACATCAGCCATTTATTTTCTCATTGACAATAATGATCTCACAGCCTTTACTCTACTCTAAGAGCATACGATAGCAAATAGTGAAGACTTTATTTAGTGAAATAATAATGGGATTGTTTTGTAAGCCAATCAGTTTCCAGTGGAGAGCAAGATGGCACAAACAGGTGCTATTGCTGTAGCGCCAGCATTGTAGATACAGTGGCCCAAAAAAAAAAAAAAATACATTTATGGAACCTGATATCCAGATCTCTGTGCTTTAGGGCTAGGCCAGACTGGGAGATTCGGGGGCATTTTGTCGCCTGGCGACTTCTCGCCGCGACTTGTAGCCCCCGAACCTCCCCGAATAGCCAAGTAAGCAAGCGCACCGGCGTTGCTTGAAAACGCCGGCGTGTATCCACACGGAGCGGCGCGCTCCAAATTGCCTCGCCAGTGCATGTACCTGCACAAGACTTAAATTAAAAAGACAACCAAAATGAGTAATCTTGACTTTTTAGTGCATTAGATTCAAAAAAATTTTCCCAAAAAAGTCCATCAATTGATGCCAAATAGGTTCTAGGAGATCCTCCATAGGCTAAAACAGCAAGTTGGCAGGTTTTAGATGATAAATGGTCAAATTTGTATTTTTAAAGAGACAGTACATGATAAATTTCAAAACTCGAATGTTCACATTTTTTGCAAATTTTAAATGAATTTGGACTATTTCCTAGTCTGTGTAAACAAAAATAACTCAAAATTCAAATTTTTTTCATTTGAATTTTCACTTCGACCCTTGATAAATCTGCCCCATAAACAATATAAATATAAAAATATCTATATTAATTGTAGTTTTTACCAGTGCTTAGAGTGAAAAAAGTGGAGTAATGCTCTGTGTGGTGAGAGTAGCGCAGCATGATAAAAACAAGCCCCTCCCACAACCATAAGCCACTCCCATTGTTATATTAAGCCTCACACAGCAATATTTCTGGTTTCACCCACTTTAAAGCAAAAACATTTTGCTATTTCCATTTTGGTATTTCCTTTTAATGCAAAGTTTAATGCCCAGTATGCATAGATTCACCTAAGTATGGGACCCGAAAATGAAAATTGTGCATATGACTTTTCTTGGCTGTCAATCCAGCTTCTACAAACAAGCTCCTTGCGTGTGTATTGTGTCATAACATAGCAGAACCCCATCATATTCTAAATTACCCAAATTACCCATTACATTTTCTTCTTCTCTGCTTTTCTCTGCAACCCTATCTGATGCCTCCACCTTCTTTATCTGTTTAAAACTTTTCTATCTCTTCTCTATTATTTCTCTCAGCAATCTTTTAGCTTCTATTTTTTAATTATATTTTATATGCAGAGTGAAGAGGGGCAAAAGAAAGCTCTGGGATGCAAAACTCTTGCATCCCCTCTGAGGGGATGCTATTTCACAAAAATAAAGAAGCAAAGGGATGGCATCCCTGTGCATCCCTCCCCAATTCCAGCACTGGTTTTTACAATACAGTATATTCACTATTACCTTGAAAATTATGCTTGTCCAATCTCCTCTTAAAGGTATTAAGAGAACCTGGCAGTGCATTGCACAACCTAACTATTCACACTGTGAAGAACCACATACGTTGCTGCATGGGGTGGCCTCTGGTGCTGTGATCCAGTTTATGGGTAAAAAGATCCCCTGCTATTTGTCTTTAATGCCCTCTAATGTATATGTAAAGTGTAATCATGTCCCCTCAGAAGAGTCTTTTCTCCTGAGAACCCCAACCTTGACAGTCTACCCTCGTAATTTAAGTCTTCCATCCCTCTAATCAGTTTAGTTTCATATCTCTACACTCTCTCCAGCTCATTTACATCCCTCCTAAGGACTGGAGTCCAAAACTGCACTGCATACTCCAGATGAGTCCTTACCAGGGACCTATAAAGATTAATGATGGGCGAATCTATCCCATTTTGCTTCGCTGAAAAATTAGCGAATTTCCAGCGAAATTCGAGAAAAATTTCGGCACGGCACGTTTTTGATGTGCGTCACGTCATTTTCGCCGCACTACTCATTTTTTCGCAGGCAAATTTTTGCTGCCATCTCACGAATCGCAGGAATTCGCCGCGAATTTGCGCCTGGCGAATAAATTCGCCCATCACTAATAAAGATGTATAATAATGTTTTCATCCCTTTATTTTATGCCCTTTTATATACAAGACAGAACTTTATTTGCTTCAGTAGCCACAGAATTACACTACTGCCCAGAATTAGACAACTTGTTTTCTATAAAAAAAAAAAAAGATCCTTCTCATTTAAGAAAACTCCCAACGCACTGCCATTTAGTGTATAACTTGCATTTATTTTATTTTTGCCAAAGTGCATAACCTTGCATTTATCAACATTGAACCTCATTTTCCAGTTTGCTGCCCAGTTTCCCAACTTAGACAAATCACTCTGCAGAGTGGCAGCATCCTGCATGGAACCTATAGATCTGCACAATTTAGTATCATCTGCAAAAATAGAAACCGTACTTGCAATGTCCATATCCAGGTCATTAATAAACAAGTTGAAAAGCAAAGAACCTAGTATAGAGCCTTGTGGTACCCCACTAACACTGGTCCAATTACCACCACTCTTTGTAGTCTATCTTTTAGCCAGTTCTCTATCCAGGTACAAATACTATGAGAAAAGAGGAAAGTTTTCCTTGCAAACTTGAAAAAAAAAAGAAAAATAAATAATTAAATAAATAAAGCACAATAATTTTATTTAATCAAAGCAGTTTTCCTCAGCAGGACAAAAGAAAGCAGAATTTACCACTCCTGAATCTTTTGCTTTGACTGCTGTTATATTGATGATAAAATTTGCAACGTTAACAGATTTATAAAATGGCTGACTCAACAGACATGATTTATTTCCCAAATAGTAGTCGTATTGTGTCTATTTGCAATGCTGTCAACAAAAGAGTTGAGGTGTTTGACAGGATACTACGGAATTCTATTTTTAAAATATTTGTTCACCAACTCATGTGTCACAGTAACTTACACAGGGATAAAAAAAATCTTCCTTTATTGAAAAAAAGGACAAAAGGAAATGAATACTAAGCATTTGCATCCCCCCCCCCCCAAGCACTGCCTCTCCGTCGTCAGTTTGTGGAATATATTGGCTCTTTTTTTTATTTTTAAAGGTTGCCCAGAATAGTTTTACAAAATTCCCATGAAGAATTTGAAGTTCGATCGAATTTTAATTAAATTCAAATCTTCAATATGCAAATTAGGCACATTTGACCATCGAATAGTCGAATTAGAATATTTGAATAAAATTTTATTCGAATTTTCGACTAGTCAATGGTTGAATTACTTCCCCTTTAAATTTTTATTCGACCACCTACTTCGCCAGAACCA
>CM044438.1:34689404-34708360 GCA_024363595.1 Xenopus borealis
CAGTGTTCATTAGCCATGCCCTACTGTATACTGCACATTGTTAGCTACCTAGAAACTGTACTTAATTTCACTAATGGATATTTCCCTACTTAGTGTTTGGTTGGAAATTTATACTGTAACATTACCTCTTAAACTTTTAAAGAAATTTAAATTCAATCAATTACTTCAACAAAAGTTTGGGATGCCACTAAGCCAGAATTTCAAGCTCTGCAATGCTACAAATTTAACTAAAGAAAAATAATATATTTCAGGAAAGAGTATTTAGAAATTGATTTTAAAGAATGGTATTTAACCTCTTAAAAGGGTACACCAATTTGCACTAATTTTCACTAATATACAAATTCAACAAACACTTCCCCTAAAGCTGGAAGTACTGCTGTTTGCAATTTTCAGAATTTTTCTTATTTCTCAGTCCTACTGTACTTGTACAGTACAGAACTGAAAATATACAATTTTGCATTTATCTAATTTTATCTGGTTTCAAAATGTTGTTTAGGAAATAAACAAATCAAATACAGGTATGGGACCTGTTATCCAGAACGCTGGGGACCTGGGGTTTTCCAGATAAAAGACCTCGCCATAATTTGGATCTTCCTACCTTAAGTCTAAAAGTAAATCATGTAAACATTAAGGGGCATATTTATTAAGGGACAGATTTTTGAAGTGAAAAAACTTCGAAATTCAACCCTCAAAGTTTTTTTAAAGGGATTTTTCGATTGAAAAATGTACCTATTTTGATAGAATAAGTCCATTTTCGATTGAATAAAAATCATTCAAATTATTGAATGAGTCAAAGGATTTTGTGCAAAATCCTTTGAATTCCTAGGACTTAGAAAAAATGTCAGGACAGGTTCTAGGAGGTCTCCCATAGGCTAAAATGGCAATTTGTGGTGGTGAAGTGTCGAAGTCGAAGGATTTTAAAGAATTCGATAGTTGAAGTAGCCCAAAATTACTTTTAAATTCAAATTTTTTGAATTCGAACTTTATTCAAATATTTACTTTGACCCTTAGTAAATGTGCCCCTAAATAAACCCAATAGGCTAGTCTTGCTTTCAATAAGCATTAATTATATATATGATATTATATATCAGTTTGGATCAAGTACAAGGTGTTGTTTATTATTACAGAGAAAAAGGAAATAATTTTTTTAAAATCTGGATTATTTGATTATAATGGAGTCTATGGGAGACAGCTTTTCTGTAATTCAGAGGTTTCTGGATAATGTATTCTATACCTGTACAAGCATGTTGTATTACAGAGATTCCCAACTTGTAATTATTGAAAACTCACACAAGTATAGAAGTAGAGTACCAAAGAAAAGTATTGGAAATATGTTTTTTGCAAGGCTAAAACAAAAAAATGTGCACCTACTACATATGTTTAGTAAAAGTAAACACAATATATTTAAAACATTGCAGCAGAAAATAATGATTATCTTTCATCAGATGGTACTTTTTACTCCAAAGAATTTTAGCAAACATGTCATGCATAGTCTCCAAACTAGTCATGGGTACAAAGACAAAACAATAAAATATAAAATCATAGCCGAGTAACTTGATAACAAATACACATGTAGTATTAGCAGGGAACTAAACTAATGTGGCTTCTAGAGACTGAGAAGTAAACCTCTTAAAATTATATATTTTTCGTAACTACACACTTTAAAGGTGTAACATACCTAAATATGCCTTTCTACTCCAATTTTACAAAAAAACAAAAATCACTCGGGTACAAACAGCATTTGTATGGCACAGGTTGTCTGCATACTCAGCGCAACCATATGGAATGTAAATGGCCCAGACAGAACACTTTGGCCCTTTAACACTGTTTCTCAGTTTTATATACTATCAAAGCCCTTAAAAGTAAGTTAATGCCACAAAACCAAACTCATTTATATCAAAACTAAACATTCCAAAGAATTCCAAATGGCTAAATATATCTTCATACACAAATGTTGAAAATTCTTTCCTAAATTTAGTGGTTTTTATAAAATGTAGTCAACAAGTTGGACTTCACAACATATTTTGAGCAGTAGCTCTTGAGAATAAACCTTTAGTTTACATGTACTGGAGTAGAGTTTTCAAAGATTTTATAATCATAGGTAAATGTGTGGTCAGCAATTTATACACAAGCTGGAAGCTGAATACGAGCAGGCTTGGGGAAGTGAAGTGGTCTGGGTAGGGTTTGTATTCTCTACCAGGCCCCTCAGAGACACTGACAAATTTTTGGTATTTATCTGGCATTTCATTATACTAAAGCCCAAATATGTCTATATCATTTTACTTATTTACTAAAACAAGGTATATTTTAACAATAATCCATAGCAACAAATCCACAGGTACAATAATTAAAAGAAGTATCCAAATGGTTGCTGCACTGAAGTATAAATTGTAGTACCAGTAAACATACCCTATAGTATTTTTTCCCTTTCAAATGTGTAACATTAAATTGTCCATTTCCACTCCACACGCACTCCACAAACACACCTAACTAAGTAATTACCAAAAAGATTTATTTTACCAAGGATAACAGTTCATATTACCACTGTAGGGATGTGTCTCTCTTTCTCTCTCTACCTGATCTATCTTCATCACGAGCATGCATTGGAAATCCTACTGCATCATTGTCATTAACTAGTGGTCCCTAACTGCAGTGATCAGGCCATGACCACTACTGATAGCTGTGCATACACCTCATAAAATTGCTGCATTGCTACATCTTACCTGTATGTATCCTCAAATGCACCTTTAAGTGATGTGACGTCCTAAATGTTTTTCCACAGAATGGACAGTCCTTCATGGCAGAGCCAAGGTTTCTATCTCTCATCATAGCTTGTTGCTGTGCTCCTACACATCTTCCAGCTTCGTCCCCCATATCTGCAATACAGAGATGTTCACTTCTAACAGAAGCCATTCATACATCAGGCAAGAAAATCTATCAATACTCTGCCTTCCTATTTTATTTGTTTAGTCTATCACAGGACTGTCAATTCCTGTGATTGTAATTCTGGGGGATAATTTGATCTTTTTAATCATTATTTTAAGCAGCATATGGCATCTTAATAGTGAATGAAGTTACACTAGAAAAGAACCAGCTGTGGGAGCAGATGCTTGAGATTCTTCTTTTACACCATACAATGCAATCAGAAAGTTTGAATTTGAAACAGGTATAGCAGAAAACAACCTCTGACAGATTTACTATTGGTCAAATTCAAGGGTTAATTAACCTTCAAATTCAACCAGTCGAATTTTAACCCTTCAAATTCGAATTTGAAGGGTTTTAGCGAAATTCGATCGAATGAACGATCGGATATAAAAAATTTGAACGAACGATTAAATGATTCCAATCGAATGATTCAAATGATTTTAACCATTTGATCGAATTTTTTTAATTCAATTTAAAAATTGCGAAATAACCCTATGGGAGCTTCCATAGGGTTATGCGGTAATTCGTTAGGTTTGATCTGGAGAACTAGGGATTCTAATAAAAATTTAAAGGGCAAGTCATTCGACCATCGAATGGTCAAATGGTCGAATAGATTTTTTATCTGAATCGATAAAATTTTTTAAATTCGATGGTCGAAGTGGCCAAAAAAGTTATTCGAAATTTCAAATACGAGTCTTTTTGAAAATTCGATCGAATGTCGAATCATTCACACGAATTTAGTAAATCTGCACCCTACTGTAGGAAGGAGGGATAGTATTTTTTATGAGTGGAATTTGCCTATGCAATCTTATCTCTAGAAATGAATAGTGTGTTAAATTATTTTCTGTTTTATTTATTGATGGGCTCTTACATGTGTACTTGTGTAGACACCGCACATTCTGTTACATTGTAACAGTGTGAAAGAAATTAATTATAGTCATCTACCAGCATGATGTTCTATCATATACAGTATATCTCTAATTGGTGTTATGTGTAGGGCAGATAGATTTTATAAATACAAATCACATGATCTCTGCTTAAGCTCTGAGGAAGTGCCGATTGGTATAGGCGCGAAATATTTGCCACTGTATCACTATGTGTATCATCATAAAGCCATGATTGAAGGTGGATGAAGGTCTCAGAGATTATTCTCTGGTGAGCTCTCATTTGGAGAACATATTTGTGAAAAAGAGTTTACTGAAGCTGCAGGCTTGTACTCTCGCAAGGCTACTGCAGGGGAGGAGATGTGCCACTGTGCCATAGAAGTCAGTGAGCTCCGATCTCTTTGTATTATATTATGCTCTATGGGTTGACAAAGTTTAAAGGTTTTAAAGTCAGTATAGAATATTTCAATTTAATTATACAGGTCCCTCCCTTGTGAAAGTCATTATCATGGCTTCTTATAAAACAAAGAATAACTTATAAACTCATAGGGGCAAATTCACTAAAGCGCGAAGAGTCTAACGCTAGCGCTAATTCGCCAGCGTGACATCATTTCACAACTTCGCAAATTCACTAACACGGACTCTGGCGAATTTTCGCTAGTGAAGTAGATAGACTTGTGCACCTTCGCACCCTTACGCCAGGCGAAGTTGCACACTGACGAAGGACGTTAGCACTTATGTTAGACGTTACTTCACCTGGTCCGACCAGGCGAAGTTCAATACAATAGATAGGAGGTTGAAAAAAGATGGAAATTTTTTTCTAAGTCCCAAAAAAAACGCTGGCGTATTTTAGCATAGGAGGGTGATAGTCTGAAAAAGATCGATTTTTTTTGGGGGGTTACCCTCCTTCCCCCCTACATTTCCTAACATATGGCAACACAACTATACAGGGGGCACCTGTAAGGCAATAGAACAACTTTATTTATTTTATTAAAGGTTAACTGGGCTTGTGTAGTGGCTGTAACATATACTTCTATTAGAACTTAAAGTTCCCGCGTATGCAAATTAGGCTTCGCTAGCGTAACAGTGCTCTGCCTAGTGAAGTAACACTAGCGCAACTACGCTACCGTTCGCCGACCTGAGCGTAAATTCGCACTTGAATTTGCATAGCGCTGGCGAAAATTCGTCTGGCGAAGTGCGGCGAACACTAGCGAAGCTAGCGCTAGTGAAGCTAACGCTAGGGACTATTAGTGAATTTGCCCCATAGTGTTTAAAGCCCTTCATTCCTTTGCACCTAACTGAATCTCATCTTTGGTTTCTCTATATGTTCCTGGCCGTAAACTCCGCTCCTCTCAGAGCAACTGCTTGGTTGCACCCCCTACTACTACTGCTGTTTCCCATTTCAAACCATTCTTTTTTGCAGCTCCTTATATTTGGAATGCCATTCCCGAATCTCTCTGGAGAGAATCCTCCTTCAATGTTTTTAAAACGAAACTCAAAGACTACCTCTGGGAGCACCTGGATAACACTTGAACTGGGAACTGGCACTTATATGACAGTGTTACCCACTGTAAATTACAGCACTTTAATACCCCTCTGAAATCAAAACAAACCCGTCTTCCTTTTCATATTCAGATGTCCATCATGCTTATAATTCACTATGAGCACAGTGGAGGAAGCACAGCACCTGATGCGACTCCCCAAATAAAACAAGTGGAACTGTAAACATAATTTTGTCCCTAAAGATAGAATTCTAAAAAGTGACTAAATCTGAGGTAAGTATTGTGCACCCAAACACATTTGATCAGACAATTCTGAATGTCAGTTGATATAAAGATAACATTTAAGATCAACTAAGGTATTTTATAGGTTAAGGCACATTATAGTTTCCATTGGAATGAGTTTCCAAGCTGCTATTTCCCATTTACTAAAACTCCCATCACCCTCACAAAACTATAGACTTTTTGAAAATGATGGCAAATCGTAAAGTGTCAGACATCTTAAGCTTCCTTCTTTATAAGTTTAAATTTGAACAAGTTTCCATCACCCTAGAAACTCTGACACCTGAATGTGTCCCTGCTGGTCTCAGAATACCACAGACCAGATGCCAGTTCTAAAAAAAAAACCCTCGGACTGTGTTTTAACTGTACATAATAAAGCAATGAGATTTAAGTGATAAAATGTGTGGCTCGGATTATAACCACATTGATAATTGTAAATAATATAGCACTAAAGCCATAAAACTGGGAAATGTCATTCAACATTTCAACCATTGATATAGCACTGTTATATTTACTGTAACCCTTTTACATTATTGAATTCAGTTCATAAAATGAATACAAACATATAGTATAAATATGTATAAATATATTAATCTTTCCAAAAAATCTAGTGTCTTACTTTAGTTAAATCACATCACACAGCCAAAAATAAAAATAAAATTCCACGAAATATATTGTGTATCATTTTAATCTCTCTAAGAAGATCTTCAGTAGACTGACTGCTGCTGGAAGTCAATATGCTGTACGTTTTTTGGCAAAGTATTGTGTGCATTGTTTAAACAAAATAAAATAAATATAACATCCATGCTATGTCTCGTATTGATCAGTAATGGCTTTTCAGCTTCCACACTTGAATAAATCTAACACTGTAAAATGTAGGCATTGAATTGTTTCAGCCATGTGTGTCTTGAAATGGTTTTATTGTTATCTTATCAATATCGACACAGCTGGAAATTTAACTGCTATGAATGTCACACAAGCAGTCTACAATGAAAGATTCTAGTTTAAGACCAAGCTAGAAAGATGAATTGCATTGGCATTCTACACTGGTAAACTATGGGGCACATTTACTAAGGGGCACATTTATCAAATTCATAAAGGATTTGAAATTTGATCGAATTTTCAAAAAGATTAGAATTTTCTAATGTTTTTGAAGACCACCTCGACAATCGAATTTTGAAAATTCAAAATGGAATGATTTGAATAAAAATCTATTCGAATATTTGAATAATTGACAGTCGAATAACTTCCCCTTTGCATTTTTATTCGACTGCCTAGTTCGCCAGTTTCAACCTATCGAATTGGTTTTCTTTATTTTTGATCGAATAAAAAAATTTGATCAAATGGTTAAAATCGTTCGCATCATTTGATTCGAACGGTTTTATCGATTGATCGAATATTTTCTATTTGATCGTTCGAATGATCGAATTGCGGTACAATTTTTAAAATTTGAATATTGAATTTGAAGGATTTTAATTCCCATACAATTCCCATGGTCTAATTTGAAGGTTTTTTTAACTCCAAAAATGGACCTATTAGACTGAAAACAGTCCAAAAAATTTTTGAAAAAAATTTTTTTTTTCTATTCGAAATTCGACCAATAGTAATTCTGCCCCTATATGTACTTGGCACAGCAGCCTTTTCATTAGCCCTAAGAGCTGTCCTAGTTGTTATAAACAACATATGTGGTGTAGCTTATGAATATTCCTGAGTAAATTGAATTAGATTTTCGTTTTTAGTCTTAACTTAACTATTAAGCATACCTTGCATGGCTTTTAGAGATCAGAAATTTGGAGTCCTTTCTTTACCTCAGCTAATGGAGTGAAAACATGCAAATGTGTGCACATACAAACTCACTATATAAAGACTATGCCTATGTTTTCTTAAGCCTAATGTCCTCAATCTTCAGTTGCACCTATTATTGCGGTTCAGTGCATATTATAGCCTACTATGGTACAGGGCTGCACTGTATTGTACACTACTATTCATGATAACATGCACACAATGAACATGATTTGCGTCTATACTTGTGCCATATTCTAGCAAATCTTGATACAATTATACATATGTCTGGGTGATTGGGTGGTGCCATTGATTAGATGCCTCCCAGATGAAGAGTATTCCAACCACCAGCAATGTTATAGAGACTCCCTAAAGGCATCTTAAATATACCACTGCTAATTGGTAGTGATGGGCGAAATCGCGGCGAATTCCCGCGATTCACTGCTGGCGAATAAATTCGCGAAAATTCACCAAAAAAAAAAAAAACGATTAGTTTTTTGACGCGACGCGATGAAAATGAAGAGACGCGCGTTGAAGACGACGCAATGCGTAAAAAAGGTGTCGTGACTCGTTTCGAGAATTTTTTCACCAATTTGCGAATTTCGCTGGAAATTCGCTAATTTTTTGGCGAATCGAAACTGGGTAGATTCGCCCATCACTACTAATTGACACAAATATGGCAGTCACACTAAATGAACTGAGAAAAAAGTCCAGATGGACCCTAATTTATCGTTATTGGGTAATAAAGAGCAATATGATTTTAATAACACATGCAATGGTGTCCTTACATCTGTGTTACATTTTTTTTCAATTTTTACATCTATCAATGGCATAATGTTCCAATAAAAGCTTGGGTTGCTAAATGCACATAGTTTTAAGATTTGTAGACTAAAATAAAATAATTATAAAAAGGGACAATAAAACATACAGACAAGATGGCAGAGCATTTTACTAATTGTTAGCACTTTTGAGGTGAATGTTCAATTAACATTACATTTATCACTAGGCAAAGTAGAAATGGGAAATAATTTCATTTCAGGAATTTCAGGATTTATTTCAAGAATGATTACTGAACTATAGTTATATTATATCCACAGTTTAGAGAGGTGTTTATATTAATGGAATTAGTATCACTAAGGGAAAATAAATAAGATTTTAAATCTGCTCTGGACAAATATTATAAATAAAGAGCAAAGACACAAAGTTCTTTGTGACATCATTGTTTGCAATACGCTTAATTAAATGTTTTCATTAATTGTGACATCTCCCAATACAAAACTGGAAGCAGCATGACTTCTTTCAGTCCAAGCACAAAATTAAAGCAGTGGTTTATAAGAAACTGGTTCTTATATCCTTCTCATTTATGTGGCTCTTACATTATTTTATTGAATGTTTTTAACTTAAAACTACACTTTGGTAAGAATGTGCCTATAGCAGACTGGAAATTAACAAAAGAAATAGCCTCACATAGAGAGATGTGGGTGGTCAAAGATGCAGTCTTTCAGATATTTTCAACGCTAAGCTTCTTAAAAGCAGTGTTTACTTCTGATGGTTCTGAATAAAGAAACCTTGTTGTCCAGAAAATAATAAGGTCACTGCATGGCTTTCTCTTTTATGTTGCTTACAGGAGCTGTGCAATATGTTTGCACTGTCTTCAAAATATTTTATTTAAGTCAATAAGGAACTACAGCTTCATATACTGTCCATACATCACAGCAGAGAAATGTGGCCTCTTTCTGTGAGATTGTCTGACAGATGAACTAAAAAGGGTATTAACATTTAGGGGGTTATGAATACCAAAAACGTTTTTTACTATAAAATGCTAATTTTTAGTAAAATAAAACCTCAAATTTGTCATGGCGTCTTAAGCCCTAGGCTGCTAAAAGTCCAGATTCAAAAATACTCCATCTCCAAGCTGTTGAGTTCCTGTAGAAGTAAAATGTAAAAGTCCCATTTCAAATTTGAAGATATCATGGTCTGCGCCTAGTTTTAGACAAAAATCCAAAACATTTGGGGGTTTTAAATGATTTCCCAAAAAATTTGATTGTTTCAGGCATAAAACCTGAGGAACTCAAGTTCTTTCCAAACCAATTTTTTTACTTTTTAAAATTATTTTTACTGAGCTTTTTCAATGATAAATAAGTTCAAATCATGGATTCTAGTTTGGTCTGACTTTTTTTACTTAAAAAATCAGATTTTGATAAATTACTGTATCTAACTGCAACAAATTGAAATATTTTCTGAAGGTTTTGCCAGTTGTTCTTAAAGGAGAATTCAACCCAAAATTAAAAAAAAAAAACCCTACCCCCCTGCCCTACATAGACCCCTCTCCATCCTCCCCCCCCCAGCCTAGCTGCTACCCCTCAGTGCAGATTTAGGGATCGGAGTTCACAGCAGTAATCTTCCAGGTCTTTGGTAATCTGAGAATGCGAGCAACATATTGCCACATGCCTAGTGAGAGCAATTTCATGGTTTGTGACAACTGCGCATGTGCCAAAATTTAAGGAAATTGCCGAAGCACTGGAAGGAGACACGAAGATTACCGAAGACCAGAAAGATGGCTGTCACAAACTCCGATCCCTGAATCTGGACCAAGGGGTAAGTAAAGAATTAGGGGCATTTGCCCAGGGTAGCAGCTAGGCTGGTGGGGGGTTGTAGGGTAGGAGGGTTTTTTTTTTTTTTAATTTTGGGTTGAATTCTCCTTTAAATAAATTATATATATTTAGTGCATTTCTGATTAACCTTATTCATAATGGTATGTAAAAAATTGTATTCAAATACAATTTACATTGCTACGCTAATGTTACAATACACCATGCAAAAAAACTCAAAGGGGTTTTTATACATTTCCCACCTGAAATTCTGTTCTGCCTATTTTCCTTTGTTGTAAGGTATAATTTATTTTACAGAGCTGTAAATGAAACCCAAAATTATGAAAATTGAATATCAGCCCTAACAGGGTATTAATAACAAGTATTTAAATGTACAGCACTTCTAACAAATGTATATATCGCTATAAAGGACCATAAGAAATGGCTTTGCATTACTTGAATAAAGTGATACAAAGTCTCTCCAATTTCCCATTGATGATAATAAGTGGCACCTAGTACAGAGGGAGGTAATCTGCACTTAAGGGGATATAGAAAAAATAATCCCTTCTTTATTCTACAACCTGCACTTTTTACAATTAAAGTAACGGGGTATACAAAGTCCCTGAATTCTTTCATTTTGTGTCATTCTGTCTTTATTTGCTGTGTCTGCTACTGAGACTAAAATAATGCTGGTTTTGTGAACTATTGAAACTTAGCAAAGTAAGAATATGGAGGGAATGTTGTACTAATAGATATTGACTGGAGCAACAGTACTGCCAGATCAATTAATGGGAATAAGTGTATAAACTTGTTGCAAGACAATTTTATGGCACAGGTTGTTGAGGAGCCTACTAGAAAAAATGCTATTCTCGATCTAGTGATCTCAAATGACCCAGAACTTATAGCAAATGTTCAAGTCATTGAACCCCTGGGTAATAGTGACCATAATGTTATTACATTTAATGTCTGGTGCAAAAAACAAATATATACTGGGGCAACAAAAACCATGAATTTTGGAAAAGCTAATTTTAGTGCCTTTAGGGCTGCCCTCCAGAGTATTGATTGGGGCATTATGTTTTCAGCTAAAACCACAGAACAGAAATGGTTGTCATTTAAAATGATATTAAATCATTACTGTTCTCAATTTATTCCTTTAAGGAGTAAATGTAGAAGCTCTAAGAATAAGCCTATGTGGCTTAATACAGATATAAAAAAGATAATAGGAAAGAAGAAAAAGGCATTTAAAAACTACAAATCTGTTGGGACAGAAGCTGCATTTAATGAATATAAACACTGTAATAAATGTTGTAAATCGGCAATCCGGAAGGCAAAGAAAGGAAATGAAGAATTAATTGCGGCGCAGGCGAAAAGTAACCCTAAAAAGTTTTTTAAATATATCAATAGTAAAAAGATGCACGTTGAGAGTGTTGCTCCATTAAATAATGGTACCAGTATGGTTGTAACAGATACTGAAAAGGCAAATGTGCTAAATCAGTTTTTTTCTTCAGTGTATACAATAGAGTCTGAGTTCCCAGGCTCGCTTCATAGATGCACTGACTCTGCTCAATATAGTCAGTGGCTGACTCAGGATATGATTAATAAAGCTTTAATTAAAATTAATGCAAACAAGGCGCCAGGGCCTGATGGTATACATCCACGGGTTCTAAGAGAGCTTAGTTCAGTTTTAGACCATCCCCTATTTCTGATTTTCTCAGATTCACTTTCATCTGGTATGGTGCCTATGGATTGGAGGAAAGCTGATGTCATCCCAATATTTAAAAAGGGATTACGATCTCAGCCTGGCAATTATAGGCCAGTAAGTTTGACATCTGTGGTGGGCAAATTATTTGAAGGCTTGTTAAGGGATCACATTCAAAATTTTGTCCTAGGGAATGGCATTATGAGCAGCAATCAGCATGGCTTTATGAAGGATAGGTCATGCCAGACAAATTTGATTGCTTTTTATGAAGAGGTAAGTAAGATGCTGGACAGTGGGGGGGCAGTAGATGTGATATATTTGGATTTTGCCAAAGCGTTTGATACCGTGCCCCACAAACGACTGCTTTCTAAACTAAGGTCTGTTGGGCTTAATGAAGTCGTTTGCACATGGATAGGGAACTGGTTACAGGATCGGGTACACAGGGTGGTTGTTAATGGTACATTCTCTACTTGGAGTAAGGTTCTTAGTGGGGTCCCTCAGGGCTCGGTGTTGGGTCCACTTTTATTTAACTTGTTCATTAATGACTTAGGGGAGGGTGTTGTAAGTAATGTATCTGTGTTTGCGGATGACACAAAACTATCCAGCCCAATTAATTCCATCCAGGATGTGGCATCCTTGCAACAGGATCTTGACAAACTGGCAATCTGGGCAGCTAAGTGGCAAATGAGATTCAATATTGATAAATGTAAAGTCATGCACCTGGGATGTAAGAATATTCAAGCCTCTTATACCCTTAATGGGACTGCACTAGGCAAATCCATTATGGAAAAGGACCTTGGAGTCCTTGTAGATGATAAACTTGGCTGTAGCAAGCAATGCCAGTCAGCAGCATCAAGGGCCAATAAGGTCTTGAGCTGCATTAAAAGGGGCATAGAGTCACGGGAGGAGGGGGTCATTCTTCCACTTTATAGAGCACTTGTAAGGCCACATTTAGAATATGCCGTACAGTTTTGGTCTCCCTCACTCAAACAGGACATTATTGCATTAGATAGGGTACAAAGAAGGGCAACTAAGCTGGTAAAAGGTATTGAAAATCTTAGCTATGAGGAAAGACTGGCCAAATTGGGGATGTTCACGCTGGAGAAGAGGCGCTTAAGGGGTGATATGATAACTATGTATAAATATATAAGGGGGTCATATAATAATCTCTCTAATGTTTTATTCACAAGTAGGTCTTTCCAGATGACACGAGGTCACCCATTCCGTTTAGAAGAAAAGAGGTTTCGCTTAAATATTCGGAAGGGGTTTTTTACAGTGAGAGCTGTGAAGATGTGGAATTCTCTCCCTGAAACTGTTGTACTGGCTGATACATTAGATAGCTTTAAGAAGGGGTTGGATGGCTTTTTAGCAAGTGAGGGAATACAGGGTTATGGAAGATAGCTCATTATACAAGTTGATCCAGGGACTAGTCCGATTGCCTTTTTGGAGTCAGGAAGGAATTTTTTCCCCCTCTGAGGCAAATTGGAGAGGCTTAGGATGGGGTGTTTGCCTTCCTCTGGATCAACTAGCAGTTAGGCAGTTAAAATTAAAATTAAAAAAAAAAAAAGGTTGAACTTGATGGACGCAAGTCTTTTTTCAGCCTAACTTACTATGTTACTATGTTACTATGTTACTAATAAAAACTGTTTTAAAAGTACATGGATAAAATGTAGCGACTTATTAAGGAAGCCAGAAAAATAAGCTTTCTAACACTGTTAATTGCTTCTTCCATAAGTTCCATTGGACCTTAAAGGAAAACTATACCCCCAAAATGAATACTTGAGCAACAGGTAGTTTACATCATTTTCAGTGGCATGTTAAAGAATTTTACAAAACTGGTACATATATTTAAGCATTGCTCTTACATCTCTTGCCTTGAACCACCATTTTGTGATGGTCTGTGTGCTGCCTCAGAGATCACCTGACCAGAAATATTTCAACTCTAAGGGGCAGATTTCCGTAAATTTACTAAAATTTTATTCGAATATTTGACTATTCGATGGTCGAAGTACTTCCCCTTTAAATTTTAATTCTACCACCTAGTTTGCCAGATCCAAGTTACCGAATTGGGAATCAAAATTTGATCAATACAATCATTCAAATTGATTGATTCGAACAATTAATCGATCAAATTTTTCCTGTTGCGGTAAAATCCTTTGAATTCCATATTCAAATTCAAAGGATTTTACTTCACCTACTATTCCCATGGTCGAATTTTTAATTTTTTTTTTATTTGAAATTTAACCATTGATAAATCTGCCCCAAGGGTCAAATTCGACTGTGAATAGATGGGAATTGTTGGGGAAGTAAAATCCTTTGAATATGGAATTCAAAGGATTTTACCACAATTCGATTGGTCAAACAATCCAATAGGAAATATTCGATCGATAAAATTGTTCCAGTCAATCGATTCGAACGATTTTAACCATTCCATTGAATATTTTTATTCAATCAAATATAATTAAACCCAATTCGGTAGCTTTGATCTGCTGAACTAGGCAGTCGAATAAAAATTCAAAGGGGAAGTAATTTGAGTAGATTTTTATTCGAGTGATTCGATCAAATTTTCAAAATTCACTGGTTAAAGTGGTCTTCAAAAACATTCAAAAATTTTTTATATTTTTTTAAATTTTGATCGAACTTCAAATCCTTCATGTGAATTTAGTAAATCTGCCCCTTACTTTGACAGGAAGAATTGTGGAAGCCAAAGACATAATTCGATCCCAGGAAGCTGTCCTTATTTTTTTTAAATGGCTATTTTCTATTTAGGATGACCCAATGGCAAATGCTATTAAAAAAAGTATATTATTATGAAAATGGTTTATTTACATGAAGCAGGACCTACATTGTCTGGGGGGCTTAGTTTTCCTTTAAGTTGCAGCCATATAATAAAAGGGGCAATCTTAGAACCAATGCTCTATTTACAAAAGTAAGTAGAACAAAATCGGTCCCATAATGTGAAGGAATCATCTACCAAAGATTCAGTTGAAAAACCAAATCTAAAACGTAATTTCAGTCGGTGAGCAGAATTCACCAAAATTGCATCCATCTATAAGAGATCAGTCCTAATGTGAACAGAACATTTAAACGAATGTAGTATGTTTGCTACACCTTGTCTGGAATATTATTGAACAACATGGATCATCCTGCACTCAGCTTCAGTTTGAACTCCATTCTCTTTTTTCCCCAATATGTGGACAACCATCATGCCCAACAGATAGCAGCTCATACAGACTAAAAACCCTTGTAACAGCAGTGGTAAATCATTGGGTCCTCAAAGAAAGCATTAGTGTAATGGGTTAAAATTGCTCAGTGTGTGATAACTATGCTGCTAAATCATTTGTTGCTTTAATCAAAGCTTTTGCTGTGACCATATAAAGTAAAGTAAAACAGATCAGCCTTAATATTATTACTCATTTGTTTAAAGGAATGGCTATTTTAAGGGAATTTAAAAAAAAAAAAAAAAGAAGAAAAACACCACTGTTTACTTGGTGGTTATAAATTAATATGCCAAAACTCCATGTAGTAACTGAAAATTATCACAAATAGCGACAACATGTTCTGTGGTCTATTAGCCACTGACATTGAACAGGCAGACACAACTGCGCCCATTGCTCTGGAATAGCTCCTTAATGCTTACTAATAGGTTTACTAGCGCTGATTCAAAATCTGCAGATTGAGTTACAGGGCAGGTGTCTGTCCAATGTAAGATGTAAAATGCTTACAATAAGTGATGATTAATGTGTACACTTCAAGGGAACATATACAGAATGCAATTACCAAACAACCTGGTGTATATATGTATATATTTTTTTTCCTTCACTTTTAATGAACTAATTAAAATTCAAAAAGTTAAAAAGATTATGCATATGAAATACATATATATTCAGAAGATCCCAAAAATATATAAGATGCCTCAGTCTGTGCCTCACATAAGGTACTTGTGTTTGTACTTGGGTTTCGGACATGAAAGAAAGGAGGTGAACCCCAGTGGAATATACAACAGTGTTTAAATCGGGGAATCTTCTGAAACTGACAGGGGCTATACTTATTATTAGAGCCTCAGAGTGGTTACATGTCCAATCAGCATAATCTAGCATTTCATCGACTGCCTGCAACTAACACAGGTAGTGTTGTATCTGCAATCTCCTGCCTCTATTAAAGGAATTGTTCAGTATAAAGGTAAAAACTGGGTAAATAGATAGGCTGTGCAAAATAAAACATGTTTTCAATATAGTTAGTTAGACAAAAATGTAATGTATAAAGGCTGGAGTGACTGCAAGTCTAACCTAACAGAACAGAACACTACTTCTTGCTTTTCAGCTCTCTTTTGTTTACACTGACTGGTTACACTGGTTACCAGGCAGTAACCAATCAATGAGGGAGGGCCACATGGGTCATAACAGAACTTTTGAATCTCAGCTGAATGCTGAGGATCAATTGCAAACTCACTGAACAGTTATGTCCCATGTGGCCCCCCTCAAGTCGCTGACTTACTCAGATTTAGAGAGCTGAAAAGTAGGATGTTGTGTTGTATTCTGTTATGTGAGACAACCACTCACTCCAGCTTTTATACATTACATTTTTGGCTAACTAACTATATTAGAAACATTTTTATTTTGCACAGCCTATCTATTTACCCAGTTTTTATTTTTACCCTGAACTGTTCCTTTAAGCATTCAACAAACCTGTTGCAACTTAACCTGTTGTATAAAAACAATTTCCATACATTAAAACCCTGTTATTCCCAAATGCTTAAATTTGTAGGTATTTTCTCTGGGAAAGTCAGTGAAATGCAGCATATCTGCACAAAGTTATTAGGTATATCCAGGTCTGGACTGAGAATTAAAATAAGCCCTGGCATTTCAGGTACACAGAGGCCCAATCAGCCCACACAGAGGCCCAAACAGCCCACTAAATAGTGATTTTCTATGGCACCTTATAGCAACCCCTCTCACATTTGCAAGACCCACAGTTTGCCAGTCCGAGCCAGGGTATATCTGAGACAAAAAGGAATAAGCCTCGCTTATTTTGAATACAGTGCTATATTAGCCGGACCAGCAGTGACAGGGACTTGCAGAAAAATTCACCGAAAGATACAATAAATCGATGTGTGTTAGAAAGAGAGTGTCTGAATAAATGTGCAGCTCACCTGGAAGTCCAGTGTGTGGTGCTCTGCTCCGTTGTATTGTATGTGATCTTTTTTTCTCAGTCTAACTAATAGCAAGATAAGTCATTTATTGAAGGAGTTCTTAAGGTTTCCGTCTTCAAATGAGCTGCTTTTAACCTTTGTGTTATGCTTTCACCAGTCTAAACCTGGGCAACCCTTTCTAGCCACGTACAGAAGGAAACCCTTCCAAGGCCAGACCCTTTAGCAGGTTGCTCATTGCTGTCCAGTGAGAAACAGATGGGAAATCTTTCTCAGCACTGCTTAACCCCTTGTTCTGTTCCACTTAAATTAAAATGAATGCACACGAGAATTGTTTTTTTCCTCTGGTTTTCGTTGTTCATGGGAAATAAGCACAACTTGTCAGTAGACAGGGAGATCAGCTTGAGACCTATCAATGTTGCCACCCAAAATCTGACTGGTGACTAGAGTTCACCCTGTCCAGGATTGCTTGCATGTAGCACTGTGCAAACACTGGTGTTATGTTTTTAGCTTAAATAAGGCAACATTACGCTGTTTAGTATTAATATAACCTTAATATAACCTACAGTATAACGAGCATCTTTCCCTGGTCTAACCATTCTGCCTATTGCTAAAACCGTCAGAACTTTCATGTGTTTTATGCAATGAGAAGTTTAAGGTTAATAAGAAGAAGGTTCTCCATTTAAATGGAGGCTAGTTCTTCAAATATTTATGTTAACGGGGCAGTATTAAATAAGGACATAACTTACGTGATACACAGAATCAGTTGCATATTCAGGTCAGGTGCTACCCTAGGGACTGGATTTGCCCTGGTGTGATGTAAGCTGATTTGACATCACAGCACCATGAGGGTGATGTAACCTCTGGCACATGTCAATGGAGTACCCCACCTCTGCTGCAAGATTTAGTAAGAAAGCCTCTGGCAGCAGGGGAAGTAAAACATTTAACTATATATGTATCCAAGGGCTGCCCTTTTAAATTTGCCACCCTAGGCACAGGCCCACTAGTACCTTATGGTTAATACATCCCTGTACAGAACATTCATTCCATACATAAGACATTGTGGCTCTCATATAACTTGTCTCTGCAAAGAAAGTATCTAAGTGTCCCTCAAGAACAGTGATCCCAAACCAGTTTCTCACTGGCAACATGTTGATCACCAACCCCTTGGATGTTGCTCTCAGTGGGCTCAAAGCAGGTGCTTATTTTTGGATTTCTTGTTTGGATGCAAAGAAAAAAATCAATAGTACTGCAAAACAGAATCTTCCACACAGAAGTGATCAAATGGCCAATCACGGCATTTGTTTGCACCACCCAGGAACATGCTTGTATGGCTCCCCAACTGTTTTTACATCTGAATATGGCTCACGGGTTAAAAAAAAAATAAAAGGTTGGGGACCCCTCCTCTAGAAACTAGAGACTATAACAACACACAAATGTTATGGTAAAGATACAGTGTAATGATATGCAGCTGCCCTTTATTTCTTCCTAGTGGTATACAAGGGAGTGTTCTGTATAAATGAAATGCTTTTTGTATTATATGATACAAACCAAATCCACTGTAAATTGTATCCCAAGAGACAGGGTTCGGACTGAAACATTGGGGCCCGCTGGGTTCCAAACTTCTGGGGCCCTGTACACATTAGTTCAGCATGCATGCTCCAATTCTAGTAATTTGTTGGGCCCTGACTGTTGAGACTGCTGTATTGTGTGCCTTCCTCCCCAGACTCCCTACTACTTTACATATTGCTGCCTGCCACAACCTAGCAGCAGAGGGAAGAGAGTCGCAGTCAGGTGCGCATTGGGCCCCTTCAAAGAGTTTTTGAGGGGGGGCAATATGTTTTACTTATGGCACTGCATGCCTCCCATCATTTTAGGCCTACTCTCATCCAGTTAGCCAATTCCCTTTTACATTGAATCACATCTCTAATCCAACTCTAACCCCATCTACACGTATGTAAGCTCCTCAAATAAAAATAATTTCATAATTACATAATGTTAGGGTCAGTGGCGTAACTAGCGAGGAAGCAGACCCCGCAACTGCGGGGGGGCCCGGGAGGAGAGGGGGCCCGTACGGAACGCATATTAGGACATCGTCCTGTGTAAACGATGTGCTACATGTGCCGTCCTATTGGTGTGGAATGC
>CM044438.1:34708460-34713460 GCA_024363595.1 Xenopus borealis
GGATACCTAATTTTCCTGAAGGAATCTAATGTTTTGACACAGCAGCAAAGATGTTTTATGACCAGATGGAACCTGTCACAATGTGTCCAGATTGCTCCATTCTGCACACGGTGCGCTACTGCAGGGTAATAAAAGGACTTGAACAACTTTAATTGTCATGATTCCAACCAGGTATGGTACATATAAGATCCAGTTTACATGGACTAGTCTATTGGGGCAGATTTATCAAATTCACATGAATGATTAAAAATTCGATCAAATTTTCAAAAAAGATTCAAATTAAAATTTTCGAATATTTTTGAAGACCACTTCGACCATCGAATTTTAAAAATTTGATCGAATCGAATGATTTGAATAAAAATCTATTCGAATATTCGACAGTCGAATAACTTGCCCTTTAAATTTTTATTCGACTGCCAGATTCAAAATACCAAATTGGATTTAGCTATTGTTGATCGAATAAAAAATGGTGAAAATCGTTCTAATTGTTCATCTTGAACGAGTTTATCGATCGATCGAATTATTTCTATTCAATTGTTCGTTTGATCAATCTGCGGTAAAATCCTTCAAATTCGATATCTGAATTCAAATAAAATTTTATCAAAGTTTCGAACGATTTTATCAATCGATCAACTTATTCAATCTTTCGATCGATCGAATTTCAAATTGGATATTCGAATTCAAAGAATTCAAATTTCGATTGGTCGAATTTTAGGGTAAATTCACAATCGTAAATCTGCCCACAAGTAGATGTAAATGCAATTAAAGATCATATTTCATGCCGTAAATATTTCACCTCTTATCTTAATCCAAGATGACTATAATAACAGCCAATTTTTTCTATCTGGCATACACATGTTTTTTTTTTTTTTAGCTCACTGTTTCCAATCACCATTCCAAGTTCAAAGTAACATTTGAAAAGACAATGGCTTAGCCATTTTAACTGTCCAAATGTTACAGTACTTAAATACTAATAAGAGAGGAAAATACAGCAAATGCTGGACTGTAGTCTGCAATTTTCAATACTTCTTCAGTACAACAGTACTAAAAAAGGTGAAATAAAGAGCAGTAACTTTAAATATACAACTTATGACGCATAATATTTAAACTTTCAGAACGATCTATATAATGTTTTAAAACCATATTCTGGTACTAAAACACTGGCTTTTGCTTTGTAGGGCTCCATGGCCCTAGACATGTAATAAGATGGCTCATGTTGCATTGTTGCTCTAAGAAAGGCACACAGACACACTTCTCTACTGATAATGTAGATGTTGCACTTTGAGATTTGTGGTCAAGTACCATTAGTAGAATAATTTCCTTGATTATAATGGTGGGTCACTGGTAGCAACAGCTTTGAGGCAAGTTTTCATTACACAAAACATTACAACAAAACAACAAGTGCTGTTAAAACCAGATAGCATTTTATATGAATTGATTGTGCATTAATGTAAAGTCCTGTTTAAGTGCTCCCTCTCAGCTTCTCTACTATGCCTGGTGCAGTTTGTCTGCAGCAACCAAACTCAGCACTGTAGTAACAGGCATGTTTCTCCTGTGCATGAATTAGAATTGTGTGATGTAAATATGTAAAATCTTTTGTAGAGAATGCATATTTTAAAATATATGTGACATAAAGTTACTGGCTGAGTGGCCAGTCTCACACTGGTAACTTTAGAATGAGTAATTTCCTTTTGTAGATATGTTGAACAGAACAGAAATGGGTGAGCAAGAAGGCAAAACACTGTGTTATATATATATATATATATATATATATATATATATATATATATATATCTCAAAGAAAATGCAATATGATGCAGTACTTATTATAGTTGCCTACAGATCCCCTTTAGTATAACATAAACATGGTATAAAGTATGGCAAGAGATGATTAATGTACAGTAAATGTAGCAGACATATGGATATATTACTACCTATATTACTACCTATATATAAGAAAGTTGCAAGACAGAGCGCACTCATTGCATTTCAAGCTGGAACTGTAAAATGAAGTTCACGCAGAATGATAAAATGATTCTAATCCATGGAGGGCATTGTGTGTAAATGTTTTGTTCTATCCTTCAGCCAATGCAGATGCTTCAAGAAAGGAAAAAGGGAGGAGAGAAAAGCTCAATTCCTGTTATCGGCTGGTCTTCGTCCAGCCTTTGTGTTGACTGCTGAAAAATTGTTCAAGCAAGTAAAATGGTAAATTCTGCATATTGTCTTTCTTTTACTTCCTTATATTGGGGCTCATTCATAAAATTTGCATGTATTTCATAATAAGTGTAAACAATCAACTAACATTGTATTAGTAGAGAGGAGGCATGTTATGTAAACCTGCAGGGACGAGGACTAAGGTGAGCTGAAGAAGTCAGCCTATGAAGCTGTTAGCATAGATTTTTGTTGAGGGAAATTAGTATCTCTCAGCTGGGGCCACAAAATCCATGTTCTGCCTGCATATTACAATTTTTACAGACACTGGTATCCAAAGGACACATGAGATTGATTATGCTAACATTTGTGCAACATTCTTAGTTGTTTGCTGTTGTTTTGCTAGGCAACTTTCATCTAAAGACAGAAGACTTGACCTTGATTTTTGGATGGCACTGGCTTTATAAATGTAAGATCCTGTGTGACTGAAGTAATGTTTACTTTGTAGCTTGTTGCTTTTTAACAGTAAGGATTATTGGGTGCCTGTCTGTAATAGTTGGTAGTCTTGGAGAGAAGCCCCTTAGATATGTTCTTTAAGGCTAGGTTTTAATTCCGGTATTGTTGCCATTTCTGCTATTTTTTGTTGTTTCTTGTACTAAACTTTGTGCAATCTGAAAATTAAGTAAAGTCACATTCTACTTCCTGGTTCACATGAGTACAATCAAACAAATTACCAGTCCACCAAAAAGACCTCTGTATAATAAGCTGTTACTTAAAGGGATCCTGTCATGGAAAAACATGTTTTTTTCAAAACGCATCAGTTAATAGTGCTGCTCCAGTAGACTTCTGCACTGAAATCCATTTCTCAAAAGAGAAAAAAAAGATTTTTTAATATTCAGTTTTGAAATCTGACATGAACTAGACATTTTGTCAATTTCTCAGCTGCCGCTGGTCATGTGACTTGTACCAGCACTTTAGGATGGAACTGCTTTCTGGCAGGCTGTTATTCTTCCTTCTCAATGTAACTGAATAGAACACAGTGGGGCATGGGTTTTTACTATTGAGTGTTGTTCTTAGATGTACCAGGCAGCTGTTATCTTGTGTTTGGGAGCTGTTATCTGGTTACCTTCCCATTGTTCTGTTGTTAGGTTGTTTGGGGGGTGGAAAGGGAGGGGTGATATCAGTCCAACTTGCAGTACAGCAGTAAAGAATGATTGATGTTTATCAAAGCACAAGTCACATGACTTGGGGCAGCTGGGAAACTGACAATATGTCTAGCCCCATGTCAGATTTCAAAATGAAATGTAAAAAAATCTGTTCGCTCTTTTGAGTAATGGATTTCAATGCAGAAGTCTACTGAAGCAGCACTATTTATCCCATGACAGTATCTCTTTAAATGAAAGCCTTCTAAAGGATGTAGCTGGTGAAAGTAAAGGGTTTGTATGTTCAAAGGGGTTCTTGGTAGCCTGTTGAATTGTTCTGCGCTCTAATGGACAGGAAGTTGAATGTGCATTTTTTTCCAGTTTTAAATTTTGTCCTGAATATTGCAAAACATAACAACACCATAATACAGTAATTCTAATTAAAACAACAGGCAAAAATGTTTAACATAAGCTCTATTTATCTCACATTGAAAAGGGGCATATATTGCCCCAATTGTTCCACAGTTGTTGCTGTCACCTGGGGCAGATGTGTCTAGCTAGTTGGCATCAGCCCCCCCTATAAGATATATTGGATCATTCATCTGACTTGCAACTGTTGCAAGAAGACAGAATGAAAAGAAACACATGCTGAGAGAGGAATAATGAATATAAACTTGATTATTTCAGAAACAATGCAGAATTTTTAATTGATTGTATTGAAGAATGTTTCAGTATGAAAAAGCTTATGTTAAAATTTCATTTTCGTGATAGTTGCCCTTTAAAATAGGCTGTTGTGGGAGCTACCATCTGGTTCAGAAGTAGGGGTAGAAATTAGCAGGAGCACTTATGTTATCCTTAAGAGTAGAATTTCCATTTTTAAATCATATAACTTTGTAATTTGACTCTCTGCACTAGTAATCCCACCCGATGATCCAGTCCAAGCACAGGAGTGGTAAATGCAGGTGGAAGGTATAGCAAATTGCCAAGAAGTGCCCCCTGCAACTGGGTTTCTACTGCAGTCCATGTAGTTGATCTGGGTAAAAAATATTATATTCACTTAACCAATCAAAAACAGTGAAACACGTCTTTACATCATTAAAGGGTGCAGCAATTGCTTCTCTATTATTTTGTTCACTCTTTTTTTCTGAAAGATCAAAAAGCTCTCGCCTATTGCTCTTTGTTTAAAATGATTAAAGGTTGTCTCCTGAGTGGTAACATTGTCTAGCTCCATTGCAAACATTATACAGATGACCCAATCCCAATTATGTTCTTTAAAAAAAGAGTGCATTACTGTTAGGATATAAAGACTCCCTCTGCTAGCCTCAGGCTTCCACTCTGTCTAAAAGAGAACTGCTATGAGCACACTATGAAACAAAATAAGTATGTAATCTCCATGTGAACAAAACACATTACCGAAGAGGTAAATGGAGTCTGCCCAAGCAGGGAAACGGCAGCTTTGAAAAGAATTAAAATATGCTTTCTACCCACCTAAATAATAAGTCTTTATTTTACTAAAACAACTTTTCTGGGGCGCATTTTAACCACCAACCAATGAAATGCCTAACATAAACATTACTTTAAAATAACAGCCTGTACATATTGAATTTTCTCCTTGTTACTGCTAACTAATGTTTGAATTAATCAGTTTTTTTTTCTCTCTTGGGCAAACTAAGCAATGTAAAAATTGGTCTGACTATACAAACCTGC
>CM044438.1:34718460-34723787 GCA_024363595.1 Xenopus borealis
TAACTTTTAGTATGTTATAGTATGGCCAATTCTAAGCAACTTTTCAATTGGTTTCCATTGTTTATTTTATATAGTTTTATAATTATTTGCCTTTTTCTTCTGACTCTTTGCAGCTTTCAAATGGGCGTCCCTGACCCCTTCTAATTAGAAAATGCTCTGTAAGGCTACAAATATTTCCTTATGGTAAGTCTCTTATTCAAATAACTGCATGGTTGCTAGGGTAACTTTGATCCTAGCAACCAGATTGCTGACACTGGAAACTGGAGAGCAGCTGCGGAATAATTTAATTCAATAACGCAAAAAAGACAAATAGTAGAAAACGAAAACCAATTGCAAATCGTCTCAGAATATCACTCTCTGCATCATACTAAACGTTATCTCAAAGGTGGACCCTTATGTTGCACTCTTATGTAGGTGAGGGTGTTCCCACTGGATGTTATGTAAAGCCATAAGACACACAAATCTGTAGCACACTTCTGGGGCGTTTGCTTTGATGTATCACAGCTCTATCGGCCTATTTAGCAGCCGTATGAAGAAGTATGAAGTAATAATTTCAGTCTGGTGTTAGTCACCCATTAGAATACACTGGAAGATCTGTAACATGACGCCAATGAATATTTGAATTTAGAAAAGGAAACGTAAAGTGCTGCACATTTTTCACAACCAATTTAAAACACATACTACTATACAGTTAATTCAATTAGAATTTCATTGAAATGTTACTCTCAATGTCAAGGGAACACATGTTCTACAGCCAGGAACTGCAAAAAGGAAATAACCTTAAAAATTGGATACATACACCGCTTAACACTATATGAATCAGACTTTTAAGGTTTTGAGCTTTGCATAGTTTCTGGCTGTAGAACATATGTTGCCTAGGCACCGAGTGTCTATTTGACAATAAAATATGCTTTCCTTTTCAATTTATTATATATTTATAGTACTAAACTTGCCTTAACCTATTTCTTTTGAAGGTACAGCAGCTTGCTAATCTTCCTATTTCAGCACAACAGCTTTTGCTAATCATATAAATGGAATGGAATCTATAGTGGCACAGGACATGTGATGTAAGAGCCATTCCAAGGGGTCAGGGGTACATTACCATAATTCTCTGTTTGTCATTTCCATTTCAGTGGCCATTACCCTCTTAAAGGAAAACTTTACCCTCAAAATGAATACTTAGGTGCAGATTTACAATTGGTCGAATTTGAGGTTTAATTAACCCTCGAATTTGACCAATCGAATTTCGTTTGGATATTATAAAAAAAGTTTGATTGAACGATTGAATCAAACGTTTGAATCAAACGATTGAAAGATTTTAACCATTTGATCAATTTTTTTTCATTCGATCTAAAAATGCTGAAATAACCCTATGGCAAGCTCCCATAGGATTTTTCCAGTTTTTTTAGATTGAATAAAAAAAATTTTCATTGAATACTTAAAATCGCTCAAATAGATAGATTCAAATGATTTTAGAATTTTTGATATTCGATTGGTCAATAATTTGAATTGCATTAAAACCCCTCGAATCCGAAATTCGAATTTCAGGGGTTGTAATTCGAATTTAATTTGAGGGTCGAATTCAAGGGTTAATTAACCCTTAGTAAATCTGCCCCTAAATGTTACCTATAGGTCACGTTGATCATTTTTTGCTGAGAAGTTTGTTTTTGTATATAATTGTTAGTTAAAGTTCTGACTCTCTGACTCTGACTTTGCCAACCTGACTGTCCCATCTCAGCTTGTTAGTTACAGTTTCTAATGCTAACAGACTCTTGCTGCACAAGTATGGCAGCCCCCTCATACAGGAACATGGGGGATCAGACAGCATCATGCAAATACTTTATGGCAAAGTTAGAAGTAACTTTCAAAGCCAATATTATAATAGATATAAAAAAGATTTTAAAGGGATCCTGTCATGGGAAAAAAATAGTGCTGTTCCAGAAGAATTCTGCATTGAAATCCATTTCTCAAAAGAGCAAACAGATTTTTTTATATTTCATTTTCAAATATGGGGCTAGACATATTGTAAATTCCCCAGCTGCCCCAAGTCATGTGACTTGTGCTCTGATAAACTTCAATCGCTCTTTACTGCTGTACTGCAAGTTGGAGTGATATCACCCCCTCCCTTTCCCCCACCCAGCAGCCTAACAAAAGAACAATGAGAAGTTAACAGCTCCCTAACACAAGATAACAGCTACCTGGTAGATCTAAGAAAAGCACTCAATAGTAAAACACATGGTGTACTATTCAGTTACACTGAGAAGGAAAGTGCTGGCACAAGTCACATGACTGGGGCAGCTGGGAAATTGACAAAATGGCTAGCCCCATGTCAGATTTCAAAAATGAAAATCTGTAAATTGGTTCATGTGACCTAACTTGTATGGTTTGTTTGTGTGCACCGTGAATCGTAGGATCCCTTGGGGCGGCTCTTATTTTTTAAAATGGCAATTTTCTATTTAGGATTAAAAATGGCACATACTACTAAAAAAGTATATTATGTTTTACACGTGAGCTGTTTTATGCCATAACTTTTTATAGAGACCTACATTGTTTGGGGGGGTATAGTTTTCCTTTAGGACAATTCATGATATATGAAGTTGCATGGCCAAGTGAAATTGCTTTTCTGAACTCTATAAAAAGTTGATCATGTAGAATAATCTTAATATGCATATTAACCTTATAAATGGCATTGAAAGTAAATGCAAAAGCTTAGAAAAATAAGCATTTGCACTGTGCACTGTGAGCACATTCGATGCCAAAGATACCCATTTTTGTTAGCATAAGTGTTGTTTTAAGTTTATGTATTGATATGAAATAGTCCATTAATAACGTATAGGGAGGTTGATAACACAAGCCTATCTATCATGTTAGCTAAGCAGACAAAAATATAGTTGAGCAGATTAAACCTCATTATGTTGTAGCTTTGTGAGGTCTGTGTTATATAAGAATTCACAACTGCAAAACCATCCCAAAAAAAAAAAAAAATTTTCTTACAGTGTCTATAATGGGAAATATAGGGTATATTTATCAAAGAGTCTTGCCACAGTTCCCTAGGGTGAAATACTGCCTCTTTCCATTCATTTCTATGATATTTTTAAAAGATTATTTTTCAATGGGTGAAAGTAAAAATTCACCCTTTTGTAATTCAAAATGCCATAGGTGTTATATAGAGCAACAGAAGAGCAAAATAAGCTAAGGTTTTTTTTAAAGGCATTAAACTGCAGTCTGGCGCTTTCTAACCATCAAGTCCAACACATTTAAAGGAGAAGGAAAGTCGAGAGTTACTGTAATGTAATTGTAATGACTTACCTGAAACCCCGGGACAGTGCTCCTATCAGCAGAAAACTTTACCAGCCAGGGGTTTTACCAGTGTCAGGGCCCGAAGGCTCTGGAGAGAGGTAGCGGACCAAGGAAGAAGCAAAGTTCCGTGTAACAAGGTATCCGAAGGATTAGGCAAAGGAGTAGTCAAAAGTCCAGGCAAGAGGTCGATCCAGGCAGAAAAGGTTCACAATCGAGTAATACGGCAAGGGTCAATATAGAAATCCAAACAGAAGAATCGCACCCAGGAACTTACTAAGAAGACCTATACTTGGGCAAAGTCCATATTGTTCTGGCAGCTTTTAAAGGAAGAAGTTGGCGCCAATTAGGCGCAGTGACATCACCTCGTCGACGCGCTGACGTTTCGTCACCGGCGACCAATCCGACGCCGGCGTTGAGGTGCCGGCGTCAGAGTTGACGCGCGCGACTCGTTCCGTCGCGGGGGCAGAGGTTCCGGCGCCGAGCAGGAAGCACGAGGAGACCCGCCATGTTCAGCCGTCAGGTAAGAGGACCTTACAACCAGTGAGCACCACGAAGCGACAGATTTACTTCTTCCACCATTTTTGCTAGGCTGTGCATGCGCATTAGAATGAAAAGCCGAACTTTAACTTAAAAGTCATCTTTTTCGTTCTACTGCGCATGCAATTTCCCCAGGAAATGCAAAGATAGACGATTATGGAAGTCTATCGCTCCGTGGTGCTCACTGGTAAAAACCCTGGGCCGGTGCAGTTTTCTGCTGATAGAAGCACCAGCCCAGGGTTTCAGGTAAGTCATTACAATCACTTGGGGGTGTCTAACATTTGGCACCCCCAATTAACTCTTGACTTTCCTTCTCCTGTAACTACTGTCCACATCAGTTAACTTGTAGCCTATAAAACTTTTCTGTTTAAATATTACATAAGAACTGGAAAATGCATGCAATCAAATCATTAAGAAAGCTCCAGCTGTTGCCAAACTACAACTCACAAGAGCCAATCAAAGCTGATGTCCGCTATGCCATCTCAGGAAGCTGTACATGAAAAGCTGGAAGCCCACAGCTTGCACATCTTTACAAAGTCCTGGGTGATTTTAAAAGGAAGTAGGCAGCTCTTGTTACAGGGTTTCAGTTACTCTAGTATAAACTTTTATGACATTTATTAAATGATTGATTAACTGAAATGTATCTAAAAATAAAGAACCAAAAGACTGGTTAAACTCAAGCACAATGTCAATAATATCAGGGCAGGAGCTGCTTTTTAAATGACCCCCCCCCCCCAACTTATCTGCCAGGCCAGAATTCTCATTTCTGCATTAGAAACTTCCCTGTTCCCACTTCTGTTTGTGATTTGCAGTCGAAACAAATGTAAAAGCAAATCCGAGCAGTGTTTTTATTTAATAAAAGCTTCGTTGGAATGGGGCTCTGACAGCAAATATGCAACAAAGGGGACAGGGCGACATTATTTGCATCTTGTTCAAAGACCCTGTCCTGAAGTCACAAATCCAATTCAGTTGTTTGTTGTGTTCCCAGACAAGGGCTAGGATTTATTTTAAGTACATATTGTGTTGATGTATGCCGAAAGTTATTGCAATAAAAAGAGAAAACTGCTTTTGTGCTTACATTAAATTCAGACTTAAAAATGTTAGCATCTCACCAATGTGCTCCTGTTTGGCATGTGTTTTATGCTCAATACCATACCCTAGTACATTAACAATCTGTGCGTTCATTTATCAGCAGAACATTCTGAATTGTATATTTATGGCACTGTGCACTTTTCATAGCTGAAAATTAATGAACATGCCTCTCTCATAACAAACAAGCACCTGTGCTGCATAGATAGTAATCGGAAACAGATTTATTTTTATTAGTGTATTTGCGGATAGCATTTCTGTAAACCCATCCTGAAACATTGATTAAAATTGGATAATATTCCACTGAAAACCTTCTCTTTTTAATTTATGCTCATGCTCTTTTTTTTCCTGGCAATATTTAAATTTTAGATTTAGTGTGGATATTTTTCAATCAAAGGAAC
>CM044438.1:34723887-34780678 GCA_024363595.1 Xenopus borealis
TTTTTCCTGGCAATATTTAAATTTTAGATTTAGTGTGGATATTTTTCAATCAAAGGAACAGCATACATTTAGAAGCAAAATAGAATCGGGGCTGCAACCAATCACTTCAAAGGCAACATTCTACATTGAAATGCATCAATAGCTGACTGAATCAATGCCGTTTGTGTTTTTTTTTTTCTTGTTTATTAAAAAAAGAGAGGCCTTCTTCCATATATATGTCCCTTTGTTTGAGTTGCATACACTCATTAAAACCTAATGAAGCACCTTAACCTCCCACATAAGTGGTCTTTATGATGCCATGTTTTGTGTGTAGTGAACTTGAGGCAAGCTAGGTTGTGCTTGAGAAATACTGGGTTACATTTAAGATTTCTTTCAATGTGGTTTGTGCGGTGAGAAATGTTGGCAATACTTGAGGTTTACTGCAAAGCATAATTCAATCATATCTTTTTCAGTAGAAACTATAACGGTTAGCAGTCTCGGGAAGCAGAGAAAATGCTTCTTAATATACAAATAAATGCTTTTATTCCCCATGTCATTTTGGTAATTAGAAGTAATGGCAGATATTTTATTGCGTGCTCAAGCTGCACAAAGATAGTTCTTCTTCTCTTATTGTTTTGGTCAGTCTTGTGACCTTCATTAAGGGTTGATGCATCTTGCATGTAATAGAAGATCGACACAGAAATAAAGATGTTTTCCCATATGATAAGTGCTTTTGCACTAATGGGCTGAATATCATTTATATCAAATTATATTTCCAATTTTTCAGTGGCTGATAGATAATGTGTCTCCTAGGTCAGTTGGTAGCTTCCTAACAGGACAATTATATTTTTGAGGATTTGTGTTCATATGAATGTGTTAAAGATGTATCTATCAGAAAGTTTGCAGATAGAATGATAGATAGATAGATAGATAGATAGATAGATAGATAGATAGATAAACAGTTTCCGGGTTCACAAAAGCTATATTAAATTTGTACAAAGCAAAAATTGTTTGCGCAGAGGGATAACTTTTCGCATTGCGAATAGTTTTTTCTTTACCAAATGTGCTGATTATAGAACTGAAGTGCATTATTTAGGCGCGGGAACAAAAGAAGTGATATTAAAAGGTGGGAGGGGGTGTAGATTTTACATATTTTCACATTTAATTAATTGAAGGATGTGCATGCTAAAGTTATTCCTGAATTGTGAACTCTTGCAACTTACTATAGATCAGTTAAATTATCTTGCCTGATGGTTCCTAAACTGAAGTCTAGAGTTCAAATGCAATTCCTATAACCTTTCCTTTAATATTAATCTGCTTACTGTCAGATTAATTAATTAATACTTCACACAATGTTATGAAGGTATGCATGAAGGCCATCAAAAATACTTACCAAATTTAGTGTCTGTCAGCTTTTCAGTTACCCTCATTCACACAATGCAACACAGCTATGCAGCAAGAAACACCTTATGAAAATGCCTTATTGGTTTCCATTTGAGCAGAGGAGACACCACTTTGAGCATCTTCAAAGAGAGAAGGGGGAGCTCAGAAAAATAAAGGGGCTTCACACTAAACCAGTAACTAGTGGAAATGAGCTGCAGCTAAGTTACTTGATAATTAAAAAGGTCAGGGGACTGTCTTTTATTATACCTAATAAAACATAAGCAAAATATTTAAAGGGATACTGTCAAGGGAAAATGTTTTTTTTTTTCAAAATGCATCAGTAAATAGTGCTGCTCCAGCAGAATTCTGCATTGAAATCCATTTCACAAAAGAGCAAACAGATGTTTTTATATATTTCATTTTGAAATCTGACATGGGGCTAGACATATTGTCAATTTCCTAGCAGCCCAAAGTCATGTGCTCTGATAAACTTCAATCACTGTTTACTGCTGTACTGCAAGCTGGAGTGAAACAGTATCCCTTTAAGTTTTTAAAGTAATTGTGTTTTCTTTTCTTTCTTCCAACCAACCATCTAACTTTATTTAAACCTCCACTTTCTCTTTTTCATGTTTTAACACATCATATCCTCTGTATACACACACTTCAAACTTCTCTTTACATCCCCCTGTCTTATCATTTTCACCCACCATCTCCTTTACATAAGTTCTCTGTATTTTTTTAATGTGACAACAAAAATATAGAGGTGGGCTGAAGTAGACAATGGCAATGCGAAATTTAATGTGTACAAAAAATAAGCAAAACATCTGCAAACTTTATCCCGGTTTTGAGCAAACTCGATTTTACATTTTCCACACATGCCTCTAAAGTAAACAAATGGAATCCAGAACATTATATGTGCTTTTCTATAAATCCTATGGAAGATACCAGTTTGGTAACCTCCTAGAGATAAACAAAACATGTCTTGCTTCAACAATCACTTGACAAGTTGACATGTTGATGCATTTGGCAGATATAGGAGGTACTGTATCTGAAGATTTGTTGTGGGATCTACATTATCCCACTAAAAACATTTGGTTTAAGTTCTTTGTACAGTATGGGTGGTTACATGGGTTGTTAAGACATCTGGTGTAAATTTAATGTCAATAGCCCCATTAGAAATATGTTTACTGAGAAAAACGCTGACATGTTCAATAGTTGTTTTCCAAAATGTTGGCACTTGACATAGTTGTCTCTATTGGGCCCAAAAGAAAGCTTCCCTTTTCTATACTTAGGGGCCAATGTACTAAATTCACGTGAATAGATTGAAGTTCGATCGAATTCGAATGTAGGATTTATTTGTTTGGTCGAATATGCAAATTTTGGCTAATTTCGACTATCGAATAGCGAATGGCCGAACGATCAAATACATTCGAATAGATTCGAATGAACAAATATTCGATCATTCGATCAGCGAAGGATTTAATTTTTTTATGTTTATTCGATTGCCTACTTCGGCAGATTGGACCTACCGAATTGCAATAGAAGCCTATGGGAGCACTCCTCGAATAGGATTCGTACGATTGAAGTCTTCGATTGTTCAAATCATACGAATCATTTGAATGATCGAATGATTAATTCTACTGATCAAATAAATTATTCGACTGATCGAATAAATTTGTATTTGATCGTCGAATGATCGAATATCAACTAAAAGGTAGCCTAAGACTATTCGTTTAGCATTTGACGAAGGAATGCTAATCGAATATCGAATTTTGTTGAACTTTTTTTGGGGAATAATAGTAAGTTTGCCCCTTAAACACTGAGTTTGATCATCACAGCCAAATTAAGATGAAACCCAATATTTAAAAATAATTAAGCATATTTTACCTTTTGATAATAATGTTCCCATTAAGATCTACTCCAGTTATCTGAAATGTATTATTATCCTTCAGCAGAAACAATTAGACACTATTTCAAATATATCTGCTAACGTGCTGATTATATTCTACCAATGGAAGAAGACATATTATATATTTTCATAGTTAATATTAATTACACATTTTCATCGTTAATGTGTTCTGTTTCATTACCAAATAATATTGGGTATGTGAACTTTGAAATGTGATTATTGCAGAATTCTGTGTCAAAATAATTTTTATGTATTTAAATATGTGAGCATTTTAATAATATAATACATTAACAGTTCAACAAGGATAATGTATTGCCTTACCGTATATTCAATTCTGTTTGTTGAAAAATAATTATCTTTCATACACAACATTGATGGTTGATATTTTTCTCTTTTTACAATGTGTAGTTTAAGATTAAGTATAACATTAGATGTCCTTTCTTGCCACAGAATAAGCAGTGAAGCTTTAGAGATAAGCAAAAGAAATATCCTATCATGTTCAAGTAAATGTCACCCAATGACAGCAAAAGATAAAATGATTCTACTTCAAAATTTTCATAAACATAATTGATACAAGGAGCTTGCGATGCATTCTGTATCCAGTGACATCCATTTTTTGTACAAGAAACAGATGAATGCAAATCCTATCACATATAAACTGCTAGTTTTTTCTCAAAAATACTCCAGTGCTTTCAGGTCATAAGAATACTGGGCAAAATTAAAATATTTCTATGTTCTTAAAAGAACACAATTAGGCAATGATTGATGATTTAAAGGAAGTAGATCAGTGATCTACATAGAAATAGGGTTAATAAATGATAGTCATATATAAAACAAAAACCTTCCAGTTAGTAGTATAACTGAATATTGTGTAATAACAGAGCAAGTTTTGACTCATTTACCATCTCCGTTATAAACCTTGACTATACTGTAGTGGATGTTTAATAAAGTTGTTTCACAATTAGAAATTATTTTTTTTCTTTTTTTCTTATTAACGTTGCATTTTAACGATTTATCTGTGAATTCCCACCTGCAAATTACGCCCTCATGCTATGAGTCACATAGTTAAATCGGGTTACATAGTTAAATCAAGTTCAACTTCTCGTAATGAAACCCAGGTTCCATACATACTCACTCCGACCCCTTCATACACTCACATAAAATATATATCTCAATATCTATACTAATTCTAGATTTTAGTATCACAACAGCCTTTTATATTATGTCTGTCCAAGAAATCATCCAAGCATTACCAGAATCAGCCATCACAACATCACCCGGCAGTGCATTCCACAACCTCAACGTCCTGACTGTGAAGAACCACCTATGCTGCTTCAAATGAAAGTCCTTTTCTTCTAGTCTGAAGGGGTGGCCTCTGGTGCGGTGATCCTCTTTATGGGTAAAAAGGTCCCCTGATATTTGTCTATAATGTCCTCTAATGTACTTGTAAAATGTAATCATGTCCTCCTCTCAAGTGTCTTTTTTCCAGAGAAAACAAGTCCAGCCTTGATAGTCTACCCTCATTATTTAAGCCTTCCATTCCCCTAAATAGTTTAATTGCACATCTCTGCACTCTCTCCAGCTCATTAATATCCTTCATAAAGCCTGGAGTCCAAAACTGCACCTCTGTATTTTCCTGCCCTGACATGACAATGAAAGGCATTTTAAAGGAAAAGACATTTTGGAGTGCTGTCATTTGACAAGATTTAAGCCTAAAATTGCACTGCATTCTCCAGATGTTGCCTTACCACTGACATATAAAGAGGCATAATTACTTGAGTTTATGCCCTTTTTATGCAAGACAATACTTTATTTGCTTTAGTGGTCACAGAATGACACTGCCCAGAATTAGACAATCTGTTGTCCATAAAAAAACCCAGATCCTTCTTAGTTAAAGGAACAGTAACACAAAAAATTAAAGTGGTTTGAAGTAATAGAAATATAATGTAGTGCAGTGCTGCACTGGCAAAACTGGTGTTTTTGCTTTGAAACACTAATATAGTTTATAGCGTCTGTGTATTTCATTCAAGCTGGAAAAAGAAGAAAAGGCACAGCAGATAACAGATAAGCTAGGTAGTATACAATGGGATTCTTATAGTATATCCTGTATTGTGTATTCTAAGAGGGAGTCTGGATGCCATAAATAATTGCCTCTCATTGTATTTAATGTATATGGGCCTAAAGTCCCCACTGCCTCTCAGTGTGTTTATTGTATATGGGGCTACAGTTGCCACTGGTTTTTTTTGTATATAATGTATTTTGGTTGACACTACTCCCACCCCTACCCCCATGGTATAATGTATTTATGATTTGGAGTTGTTGTTCATAGAAGCTAGTAGAGATGTTGTTCATAGAAGCTAGTATTCCATTTACTGTGTACTGTGCATACTGTGTAAATATATCTTCTTTACTGTACAAGCTTATTAAGGCTATTGGTACATGGGACTTTTTTCCATACTGTACTTGAGCTGGCAGAGAAATGCCTGAAATCACCTTAAATTATTGGGAGGCAGTACAGGCAGTTTGACTGTTCACCCTCTTGCTAAACATTGCTATTAGGTCATAGAGGCACCATCCATCCAGGTGTCAAAGAGCTGCTATCTGGTTACTTTCCCATTGTTCTGTTAAAAGGCTGCTGATGGGCTGCTGGGAAAAACAGAAGGGGGTGATATAACTACAACTTGCAGTGTAGCAATAAAGAGTGACTGAAGTTTCTCAGAGCACAAGTCACATGGTTGGGGGGCACCTGGGAAAGGGACAATATGTCTAGCTGCCATGTTAGTTTTCAAAATTAAATATTAAAAAAAAGTCTGAAATATGCTGTAAAAAACTGATTTCAGAGCACAATTCTTTAAGAGCAGCACTATTAACTCATGTATTTTGGAAAAAACATATTTTACCATGACAGGGTACTTTTACTTACGAATCATCCTTGTTTTGATACATTTATATTCTGTACAGTACATACTGTATATTGTTAGTTGGTCTCTAAAAAAACAATTGTTTTAAATGAACATTTATTAATAGCAAATGATGCCTCTGAAAATTAAATATTTTTCTGACTACAAAAAAGATGTAGGTGTGGTTTATTTAGTCAGATGAAGTAATTTTCCACCCAAATTTACATTTCAGGGACAGAAGGTTACAAGCTCCTAGGAAGTGCGCCTTACAACAGATGAGTGCAATATGCAGCCCATTTGAACAATTACTAAACGGGCTGTGAAACAATCATGGTATTAAACAGAGAAAGTAAGAAAAAGGAAATGCTTCCAAAAACACATTTAACTAACTAAATGTAACACCAAATATGTATGCATCATTTAAATAGTATGGTCCCACCAATAATTTATGGAAAAAGCTATATTTTTCTATAAGCAGCTGTATCCTGAGACCTAAATTCTTAGAATAGTGAGGAATGGTAAAAAAACACACTTTCGTTACCCATTTATTTATAAAATGGGCCACAGGCAGAGACAAAAGCATTTCTGACCTATTTTGGACATAATATATTCCCCTAATCACACAAACACAGTACTCAAATCTTTCCCCTGACACCCACACAAATTGCTACGTTCTTAATTAGGAGTGGCGTTCCTATGTTAATAATTAGACTAATGATAAAATCTATCAAACACAAAATAAATAAAAAAAATGAAAACAAAAGTAGAAGAAATAAAAGCAACTTAAAATGGCAAATAATATCTCAAACAGAATTTCATTCACAAGTACTACAATATAATTTAAGGACAGCAGCTTTTTTAAACCCCTTTGTAACTGGCAGGTTTGGCAAGAATTTAAATTCTCATATATGCTTATGTATTAACGTAATTAAAATATTCTCAATGGGAATAAGAAAGGTGTGGCTGGAGAAATATCAGTTCCAAACTGCAATGTTTATCCAGTGAACCATTGCTGATAGGGCTGACTAGACAGCGATGCAACTGCCACACCATGAAACTACTATGTTATATTCTTTATCTCATAACCATTTAAAGGATTTACCTATCTATCCCACAACAGACCTACTCATTGAGTGGGAGCCAAGAGCACATTATTGTGTTAATTAATCTGCTATTGTGAGTAAAGGAACAGCTGCATTGGTCTCAAAGATAGGTTGTCAATGAATACAATGTCATGGTAAACTTCAGTCAGCATCCTCTGTTACAAAGGGTGTTTATGAGATGCTGGATTCATAAATCACATAATTTCCTTAAACAATAATAAACAACATCAGACCTCGAAATGAAAGCGGATAAGAATTTTCAATGTCATTTTGAAATGAGCACTGTGGTCTGAAATCTAAGCTCTGAGGTGGGTCTTCAATACTCACATTTATACTATTGAAAGAAAAAGTATGATGAAATCAACTCCACAATTAATGGGTGTCGCAGCAGCAGCAACAACAACTGCATTAAAGAAAGGAAGGGAAAAAATGGATTGTCTCTATTAAGGGGGGTATGCAGTTATGCTAAATAAGAGATTGGGAATAATGAGTGTACTGCAAGTACCTTTTTAAACAGGGTTTAGTTTACTAAAAAAAAGGTGAGAGGAAAATAAATTGAAAAGAGACTTGTATTCTTCTGTGAGATTCAAAGCATTTTCCCTTGATGCTTACATGAATCTCTCAATTCAGACTTCACAGTGAGGGCCTATTGAGTAAAAAGTCCTGTGGATTTGCAAAGGCAGAGAACTTACAAGGAGTGAGCTGGCCAGCCAAACTAAAGTAAAGACCGTTAATACAAATCATTTCCTTATTTGCCATTGTGCAACATATTTTTCGGAAGTAAATCTGCATGCTTTTTCCCACTGTACCACTTTTTTTCTTTTCATTTACCTTGCTGCCCCCCCCACCCCAATGTTCTTCTATGCTATCAAGTATTGACATTAAAATAGCACAGATTTTCAGCTTGAATATCAAATAGACGATTTGGGGATTTGAATTTAAAAAAAAAATTGTTTGTATTTCTTTTATTACAATGTACATCAAAATCACACCCATACCTGATACAGAGATTTCTAAAATTGTATTGCTTTCTGGAAGTAATTATTTCTCAGTTACGTATGGGATCTACACTTGGGACCAGGGATTTTCCAAGAACTTCCAATAATGTGGAGTGCCTCGCATTCAAGAACTTCCAAGAGAACTTCCAATAATGTGGAGTGCCTCGCATTCAAGAACTTCCAAGAGAACTTCCAATAATGTGGAGTGCCTCGCCTTCAAAAACTTCCAAGAGAACTTCCAATAATGTGGAGTGCCTTGCCTTCAAAAACTTCCAAGAGAACTTCCAATAATGTGGAGTGCCTCGCATTCAAGAACTTTCAAGAGAACTTCCAATAATGTGGAGTGCCTCGCCTTCAAGCTACTAATAGATACTAACACTACATTTTTAAAAACATAAACACACCAGCAGGATTGTTTTACAACCAATAAGGATTTATGCTAGCTTAGTTATTATGAAATACAAGGGACAGCCTTTCTTTTACACAGAAAAAATAAAATCAGATCCATTAAAAATGTAAATATATTTATTTATCTATTGGAAGTGGAATTCTTGCATTTTGGACATTTCTGTATAATGGGTCAAGGATAATAAAGACCTTACCTTTGCCAATTAGTTATAAAGCTTGATAACTGCACAATAGTGATTAGCAAAATATTTTACCAGGTTTTTGAAAACAATTGTAGTGCATCAAAATAATTGTCGCCCATTGACTTCAATGCATTTGGTGAATTCCTCACCGTTTCACAAATATTTGGGGAAGCAAAATGAATCAGATTTGCCCTTCATTAATGAAAAGTTATCATCACACAAGCAGTATGGCTTCCATCCCCCATATAAAGAATGTGTCTATTTAAAGAGTAGAAAAATTAATAAAAGGTTGAATTTAAAAAAGTGAAGTTAAACATTGCTATACAAATGTCCAATAAAAAATGTCAACAGGACCATTTCAAGAAGAACAAAAATTAAACCAATAACTAGGCTAGAAGGGCTGCAATCAATGCTACAAACCCAAGGCCAATACAGCCCTTTAGCACAGAGAGAGAGATGTCCCCAGTTGCATCCCATCTTCTTTTCTGCTGATTCACAGTAAGTGACTGGGCTGCTGACAGTTATCTGAGCTTTGGGACAGCCAGGCAATATACTGTAGATATTAACTGCAATTTACATTATACAAAAGATGAAAAGCCAGTGCATTCTGCATCAAAATGTATTAACAATTATCTGCTTACTGATCACTTCAGTGATAGATGTATGATGTAAGCTAATTTATTTTCAATGTTTTGATGATTTCCAACACTTCACTTCAGTTATAGATGTATGATGTAAGCTAATTTCTTTTCAATGTTTTGATGATTTCCAACAGCCCCAACGTTTTGCTTCTCAGCCACAGCCCAGAGCACACTGAGTATGTGCAGTGTCACTAACTCAAAAGACAACCTAACAAGATGATGAGGAACTGCTGTGGACAATGCTGAAAAAATAAATTATTACTGTTGTGGATTGGTACAGTCAATATACTATATTAGCATTGAATAAACTCAATTAACTCAATAAATCAAATACAGCATTGCTAGCCTTAAACTTATTTAAGGATATAGTTGTTTGTTTTCATTCTTCGGACTTTATAAGACTAATCAAAGAGTATTGCTTATCAGAGCCAAGCCAGCCAGGCACCCTAGGCAACCTGGCTGGCCGTGTCACCAGCTGAACGTGCATTGCGAACTGGTGCTCACATGCGTGGACTGGGGCGAGCTTGCACAGGTGCAAACTGCTGTGAACTGGCAGATGAAAGCCAGAGACAGCCGGAGAGAGGGGACTGGACTGGGGTTAGGTGAAAGAGAAGGTAAGTGCCTGGCGCCCCCCTACTCTGCCGACTCCTTGTTCCGGCCCAGTCAACGATTCCTGGGAAAGAAGTTGGTAGAATCGAAAGTGTAGATATCAGGGTTTTATAAGTACAACATATAAGTAGTTATTATCAAGGAATGAAGATAGAAAGTACCCCAGAATTTTTTCCGGAAGAGGAACACTAAATTGTGTTCTGTGTTAACTGGGGGTATCTTTGTCTTTTAACTTCCATTTCTCCTATTACTAAAATATAGACTGGCTGTGTATCATGGATTGTTGTGATACTTTTAGCATGATAACAAGCTAAGAATACATGGGCAATCGGGATTACTGTCTATATCTTATTTATATCTTTTTAAACGTTTAATTGTCACATGTTTTCAAAAGATTAATCAATATATAAAGGCTATCAAGATGCCGAATGCACCTATTTGCAGAGGACAACGAAGAATTTAATATTTCCAAAACACAGATTCCTATTAGATTACGTTTTAATACCAGATACGTACCAACTATTTGCCTACTGTGTCCGTTTATTATACAATACAAACTTTTCAGAAAACTTTAAGGTTATTGAAGTTTTAGTATAATCTGTGTATTTAGCCCAATGACAGTTTCTATCCACTTTTCCATATTTGTTGTAATAGCTTTTATATTTTCATGTTTCATTTAATAAAGCTATGGCATCCATCTCTCATCTCGCTGTAACACTTGGCAATACTAATAAAATACAGAACAAGGTGTGGCGTAACTGAATGCTTTGACTGCACAGCTTTTGGGACATTTTAAAATAGAATCAAATGTTCTGGTGCTGTTAACGTTGTCTATTACTAAAACCTCTGATATTCCATTCTTTACGGTTTGAAGAGACACTCCTGTGCACACACAGTGTTTTATTCATTACATGTTCCATTTCTGGTACATATTGCTTGTCAATCATTTTAAAGGGAACTATATTGGAGTAGAATATTGATCAGGAAAACCATTTTCTGGATGTTATTATGACTTATATGTATTTGGATCTGATGGGATAGAAATTTATGAGCCTTTTAAAGAGATAATATAATGAAATGTTTTAGTTATACTGATGTATTTAATTTTAAAGAATAGTTTCCCTTAAACAATGCTATCTCCTGAAACGCTCTTTTTTTTGGTACAGTAAAACACAATTATTTTATTTTCCAGAATTCCAGTGTAATTACAATTGCTACAGATAAAGTCAATCTGACTGAACCCACCCAAAAACAACAAGCTTCTCCCCCTTTACCTTAAATAACAAACCAACCACATGTGATATTTTGGGTGAAACGCCCGAAATCACATAAATAACAAACAACATAAACCAAAACCGGTGTGTGTAGCCATTCAAGGTAAAACCGAATGCTCCCTTCACTTCCTGTCTTTTTCAAAACCTTGGGGTATATTTATCAAAGAGTGAAGTTCCACCACTAGAGGGAAATTCCACCGCTCTACATTAATTTCTATGGAATTTTTAAAGGCGTATTTATCAAAGGGTGAACTTTCACTTCACCCATTTATAAATAGGCCTTTAAAATCCCATAGAAATGAATGGAGAGCGGCGGAATTTCACTCTAGTGACGGAACTTCACTCTTTGATAAATTTACCCCCTTGTGTCTCCACCCATTCCAATAGTAACTCAAGAACTACAACCCCCGCAATCCCTAACCTCTTTTCCAGTTTCCTCATTCCTAGCACTGTGATGGCCCTATTGTTTCCAGATCCTGGCTCACTTCCCCAGGCATTCTGAAAATGCAGGGTTTTGCACTAGTTAGTAAAATGTATGCAAATGGCATAGACTTTGCCTGTAAAGTATGGATGGGACAGAAACAAGCATTTACAACTTTGTTCAGCTTAAAGGCGTTGTTCACCTTTGAGTTAACTTTTAGTATAATGTAGAAAGTGATATCCTGAGACAATTTGCAATTGGTTTTCATTATTTATTGTTTGTGGTTTTATAGTTATTTAGCTTTTTATTCAGTAGCTCTCTAGTTTGCAGTGTCAGCAATTTGTTTTCTAGGGTACAAATTACCCTAGCAACCGTACATTGATTTGAATAACAGACTGGAATAAGAATAGGAGAGGGACTGAATAGAATGATAAGTAACATTAAGTGACAATAACAATACATTTGTAGGATTACAGAGCATTTGTTTTTAGATGGTGTCAGTGACCCCCATTTGAAAGTTGCAAAGAAACAGAAGAAAATTGCAAATCATTAAAAAACTATGGAAAATAAATAATGAAGACCAATTGAAAAGTTTCTTGCAATTGGTCCTTCTACAATATACAAAAAGTTAACTTGAAGGTGAACCACCCCTTTAACTGGAACAACAGCAAGCACCCCATATGTATGAAACATGCTAAATTAGCTCTGGTCTCAGCTAATAATGACAACAAAAATGGTATTTTAAGGGGAGCAATTATATACCTATTTTTGTACCTTCAGCCACATAGCATTCCTTCCAGTCTAACATGTAACAAGTAGTGCAATCTCAAAAATAAAAGCCAGGAACCATGTACATTTAATTATACATTTAAAAAAATTGTATATTTAGTAGTCTGCTTTTTAAAATTGCTTTTCACTCTCAAAAGTTGTTTGCAAAGACAGCATCAGAATTGTAAGGAGACTTGCAGAATAAACTGACACTGAAGACAGACTGGAGTGTTGGAGGGAGTCAAAAAAGTCCCATGTCAAAATTCTATTTTTCCTATTTATTGAACCTGTGTTTTTTTTTCATTTTAATCCAGAGTAGAAAATTGAATATTGTTGCTATTAAAAAGTTTTATTCAGAAATTATTCAGAGAATTACTAGTGGAACCTGTAATAATTGATAAAGTGGTTTTAAATAACCCTGTATAGTAAAGTCAGTGGGGTTTCAGATTGAAAGATATGTGCCAGCTGGGCCTCTAAACCATTTTTATTTGCAGGAATGCAACTTTTATGCCATTTAACAGTTTCCAGTGGTCTTTTTGTAGGGGCTAATATGTTTATGAAACAGCATCCTTACAGAAATTTCAGAAGTAACCATCTTTTTCTGACTGATAATATGAATAAGATGCTTCTTTAATAGCAACAGCCATTATATAGACATAGAGAATTTACATTTCAAAAGCTAACTCTGGCAATTGGGAGGTCACCCTACCATGATAGATTCCTGCTGAATGCAGGCAAGTTTTTAATTTCATATGAGCCACCTGTGCTGGAGGGGGATATCATTAAAGGGATACTGTCATGGGAAAATATGTTTTTTTCCAAAATGCATCAGTTAATAGTGCTGCTCCAGCAGACTTTAGGAGGGAACTGCTTTCTGGCAGGCTGTTGTTTTTCCTTCTCAATGTAACTGCATGTAACCCAGTGGGACATGGGTTTTTACTATTTAGTGATGTTCTTAGATCTACCAGGCAGCTGTTATCTTGTGTTAGGGAGCTGCTATCTGGTTACCTTCCCATTGTTCTGTTGTTAGGCTGCTGGGGGGAAAAAGGGAGGACGTGATATCACTCCAACTTACAGTACAGCAGTAAAGAGTGATTGAAGTTTATCAGATCACAAGTCACATGACTTGGGGCAGCTGGGAAATTAACAATATGTCTAGCCCCCCCATGTCAGATTTCAAAATTAAATGTACAAAAACCTGTTTGCCTTTTGAGAAATACAAAATTCTGCTGGAGGAGCACTATTAACTGATGCATTCTGAAAAAAAAAAATTTTCCCATGACAGTATCCCTTTAAAATCTGGCCTGTTACTACAAATAAAAGTGGTTCCCAGCAGGAAGTGCCTGGTGACGGGTTCAGGAAGCACAATCTTCCATCTTGTAATGGCATGCTTATTGAATGAGGTGAAAACATAGCTCTCCATTATAATCAGCATTTCTCTTTAGCTTTTTGTACTTTCAAATACAATTCATCAATAAACGCTCATCACCTGCCATATGTAATGGAGGGGTGTGGTAACCCATTTCACTGAACTTTACTCTTTTGTTTGGAAGAGCTTGAAGTAATTGTATTATGTCAAAATAGAATCTGAATGTGTGCCAACTTATTAATGAAGCCCTGCACCCATAGCAGCAACGCTGTGACTGTGTTCCCAAATGGTCTGTCTGTAGACAGCTTCAATACACACAAGCGAAGCTCTATAAATCTCATGCAAACAGGAAGCAGCGTGGACAATATTCCATATCAGAGAATGAAAGGCTGCATATGGTGCTCAGTTATAACAGCTGAGCTTAAAAAAACGGCTGCTTTGCATTTCACTGAATCTGAAACCAAAAAATCACCCAGAAAAGAGCAGCCATGGTAAATATTGTTTTCACTATGAAATTCTGTTTATCATCCTCTGGAATCAAAGACAATCCAAACAATAGTCAATGTTTGCTTTCAGAGCAGTAAAAATATATTGTTTTTCCTATTTTAATCTTATTTGTTTTTCCCCCTATTATCTCAGTATGTTTAGTTAAGGAGGCCTATCAAACATGTCAAATAATAACATGTGAAGAGAAAAAAAATATCATTCCATGACAGGTCAGCTTGCAGTATTTTTCTGTGCAATAGAGCTAGATTGGGAAAAGCTTACAGAAGGTTCTGTGTTAACAGGCCATTGTAAAGGTTTCTCTTGGGTTAACAGTATGATTTACTGTCAAACTATACACTATAAACAAACACAAACACTTAGAAAAATTTAAAAAACGCACAGATAATAAACCTATAAAGAAATGTCCATACAATATATGTTCTTTTCTAATATACTCCCCCCCCCATACCTGCTATAAATTCTATTGTCTGAAAAAATGAAACCGTTATTAGTATTATTTTTTATTAAATACATCCAGTTTGCCTGGCCTGTGGGTGATGCGTGCTCATGCGCAGGGGCCTAGTCCTCACAATTTATTTTTTATAGAATTTAAAATAACAAAATAAAGAAAATAAAATACACGTATTCTTGCAGGGTGATTATAGCTCATCGCAATGAGAAGCCTGCCATTTCTGCGGGATACTTAATTCCGAAGTAATTACAAATTAACTACTAATTAGTACTGTAATTGTGTTTTTAGGTGTTTTTTTTTTTTTATGTGGGTGTGAAGTGCATTCATTTTAGTTTATCAGTTTTAGTGCACTGATACCTGCTGCCAGAAACAGCATTCATGTGATATTCAAAAAGTGCAAGCTGCATGTGCAAGAGCAATGTACAAAGAGAGCCCTGAAAGAAAGGCAGATGTTATTTCCCGAACTTTCTTCCCTGTGCACTGTATCCTTGTCCTGATGACTCCCTATGTAATTGTCCCTTTATTTATAAAAGCAGCCCTGCCCTCTGGTGCCATAGGAATTTAGGGGAGGGACTGACTACAGTGACAGTATTAGCCTACAAATAAATTTAAAGAAATACTATCTAGGCTGCTTGTGTAGTCAATTAATGTAGACATATGGGGACATTCAAGACGCTATCGCATAACTCCCCTGGTAACTGCAGATCAGTCCCCCCCTTGTTGTTCCAGATTGATTTGCCAGCTGTATTTCCTGTGTGTAGGCAATTCACGTATATCTTATTCTTTAGCCATGAATTATGGCTCATGTCTTAATGCAATATACCCCTATAAACACAGTTTTTGGTGGCTTTACATGTTTTAATTCATTTTTCATAGAATAGGGGAATAAGCACTGCACAATGGATGTAGGTTTAGGTTATTCTTGATGTTTTCCTCTTTTTTTCTCTCCCCCACTGATAACTTACTATGCCTTTCAATAAAGCACATTGTATACTCCACTCACTACTTCTCACATATGCCCTTCTGTTCAGATTTTCCCATAAGGGAGAGTTTTAGGAATATAACATATTGACACAAGCATATGGGAGGGTTTTGGCAATATAACATATTGACACAAGCTAGTAGGCCCATCTAAACTGCTCATTAAATGCTTGATTCAAGGTTTGCATATGTGTTCCCCAATTTGATTTCCTATCAAGAATTATCATTCACAACACCTTCTGGAAGGTTACTGTATCATAAGTGTATCCTTAAATTGTTGCTCCCTTCATGCTGTGCCCCCTTGATCAGAATGTGGTGATAAATTGTACTAGATGCAAAATACAGGACATGTGACAAAAGGAGGACAAGGGAGATCTGGAATTAATACCTGTGTAACCATTCCCTTTGGTCAGCCCTACTCTTCCTATGCTGACCGGCGGGGGCGAGATGCTGTAATGTCTTCTATGCATGTACCACCTGCACATCAAAATAGATGCTCACGTCAAACTAGGCACGTGCGTCAAATTGGACGCCCGCGTCGAAATGGACGCTCATGCCAAAACTGTTGCATGATGTCAATGCCTTGTTTTCTATTTGTTCCCAATTCTGTCTATCCTGGTCCAAGCTCGTCCTGATTGGTTCCTTGTCCTTTAAATACACTTCCCTTCATTCCCTCATTGCCCAAGTTGGCTTCTGTTCCTACAGTTCCTGCTCAAGCCCTGTTTGACTTTTGTATCCTGGTTTTCGACTCCCTGGCCTGTTTTCGACTTCTGATCCTCTGCCGCCTGAACTGACCTCTGCTTGTATTTGACGTCTGAACCTCTGCCGCCTGAACTGACCTTTGCCTGTTTGACTTCGCTTTGCCTAATCCTCATCTGTACTACGCTTCCGGTACTACGCCTTACTTCTTTGCCTTCTCCCCTGCAGAAAGCCCAGGGCCCCAAAAGGGCGTCGGTGAAGACTGGAGTTGTAAAGGAGTACCAGTCACCACCAGACTTCCTTGTACCAGCCACCCTCCATCGGGATCCAAGCAATCCATCAGGATTCAAGGTAACAGACTGTTACAACCTGCCTCAAAGAACCTGACCCAGTGAGCATCAACCCATGATTCCTAGAATACCATATACTTACCGTAACATATAAAACAATCTGAATGAAAATGAAGCTTTAGATTTATTCAATGAGCCCCACAAAATCCAAAGCGATTCTTTTTCACACCACTTTCTTATAGATTGTTGTGACTATTTATATATGCAGAGACCCAAAAATCTTCCATAGCTGAGCTCTAAATCTGCCACTAAATGAACACACCGTGATGTATACAGTATGGGGTAATTAGGTTTTACTGCTAAAAAAATTACAGGTATTAAAGAAGAAAGGCAACTCAAAATTTGAAAAGAGCAGCATGAGATCTAGTTTAATGTTCACTCTACCAGAAACAACTAAAATGCATATGTATTTACCTGCAAAGCATCATAAACTATTTTAAACAAACTATAAAACAAGAGAAGCACTGACGCAGTTAATGAGTGAAGGATGTACAGTTAGGGCTAAAATTATTACGATAATACAGTTAATCAATGCATCTCTAAATAGCGTTTTTTTTGGGTACTAGCTTATAATGTGTTTACAATGTCAGACATTTTTAGTGCAGGGCCATGTGATTTCCTTTCCCTCCTTTTGCCTTCAACCCCCTGTTTCTGCATACAATCCCAAAACCCCTGCTCAAGGTTTGGCTTTAGCAATATTAAGCAGCTGGGCCAAGCTACCAGGGAATGAGAATGACCTCAGAAACCTGCTGTTAGCTCGACAACAATAGGGTGCTCAGTCTTGTGGAAAATTGTGTTCATCAGCTAACACTGCCCAGTTACTAACTGACATTGCCAAATATTTTAAGAACAATTGGAATGTACAAGAAAAATAAAAGAAGATTTTAATCCCCATATTTATTTTTTTCCCATAGAGCTTTGGCTTACTTGGGCTTTACAAATTAGGCAAAAAGTGAAGTAGAGAAATTAACAGGAGATATAGCATATAATGCACTAAACTTACAAAACGGAAGCATGTGATTGGTTATGGTAGGTATGCTTAGAACACAAAAAAGGTAATTAGATCAAGGTTTAAAGTAAGCATGCTAGGTTTGTAGTTTTAGAAAAATGTTACAATTCTTAAAATGCTATGTATCTTTGGATGAATGCCTATGTTATGGAACAATATGTTTCCCATGTTTTGTCTCATAAAGATGTAAAAAAAAATATTAACAAAAAAAAAAAAAATATATATATATATATATATGTTCCACTCTGATACCGGCACTCTCAGAGAGAGCAGAGACAGCAAAATAAACGAAATCTATCCAGAAGAATCCGCCGTGGGTCAGCCAAAACGTCAGTCCGTGTTTAAAGACTAAAAACTTAAATTTTAATTAATAAGAGTGCAGAGTCTTCTGGATAGATAGATTTAGTTTTTATATATATATATATATATATATATATATATGTGTGTTTTTAATCTGGAAACTGTTTAGCGTCCACTTCCGCCAGCGGAAGGCCGTTTACGAATTTTATACGTTGCGCTAATGCGCTGTCAATGTAATAAAACTTTTTACTGAAAAAGTAGCAATGTTTGCTCCAAAAGATTACGACACCTTCAAGCACTTCGTAAGAGTGCGCAATTACAATCCGAAATGTGCATTAACGATTCCCAATGCAATAACTATTTAAGGAACAATATTACATTGTGAGATGTGGATTTTTACTCTTATTGGTGCGCACTGTTTTTCTCTTTGCGACTTTAATTACATCCCACCCTAAGTCTGCTAAATATCACTTGAGCAATGAATGAACTCAATATGATTGGTTTGCCACCAATATGAATTCAAGCAGCTGAAAGTGACAACAAAAAATGATAGTATTGAAGTATTGAGTATGTACTGTTGCCCTGCACAGGTAAAACTGATGTGCTTTCTTCAGAAACACTACTATAGTTCATATAAACAAGCCTCTGTGTAGCAATGGTGGAAATTGAAAAAAGGCTATAGGGCACAGGTTAAATAGTGGATAACAGAAAACACCATTATGTGCTACAGAGCTTATTTGCTATCTGTTGTTTAACCTGAACCTATTCTCCTTTGAATGGCTGCCCCCTTTGCTACACAGCAGCTTATTTATATAAACAATAGTAGTGTTTCTGAAGCAAACACATCTGTTTCACCAGTACAGGGCAACACTTCATTATATGTTTATAACTCTTAATTTTTTGATGTCACTGTTCCTTTAATTACCATAGTACCAATGTACTGTTATTTTATTACAGAGAAAAAGGTTTTGCACACATTTTTTTAAAATCAGAATTATTTGCACATAAAGGACTCTATGGGGCAGATTCACTAAAGCGCGAAGCGTCTAATGCTAGCGCTAATTCGCCAGCGTGACGTCATTTTGCAACTTCACAAATTCACTAACACAGACTCTGGCGAATTTTCGCCAGCGAAGTAGATAGACTTGCGCAACTTCGCACCCTTACGCCAGGCAAAGTTGTGCACTGATGAACATTTTTCTCAACGTTAGCACTTACGCTAGACGTTACTTCGCCTGGTCAGACCAATACAATAGATAGGAGGTTGAAAAAAAATGTAAAATTTTTTTCTAAGTCCCAAAAAAACGCTGGTGTATTTTAGCATAGGAGGGTGATAGTCTGAAAAAGATCGATAATTTTTTTGGGGGTTTACCCTTCTTCCCCCCTACATTTCCTAACATATGGCAACACAACTATACAGGGGGCACATGTAGGGCAATAGGACAACTTTATTTAATGTATTAAAGGTTTCCTGGGCTTGTGTAGTGTAATGTAGTGACTGTAACATATACTTCTATTATAAGTTAAAGTTCCCGCCGTATGCAAATTAGGCTTCGCTAGCATAACAGCGCTCTGCCTAGCGAAGTAAAACTAGCGCAACTACGCTACCATTCGCCGACCTGAGCGTAAATTCGCACTTTAGTGGATTTGCAAAGCGCTGGCGAAAATTCGCCTGGCGAAGTGCGGCGAACGCTAGCGAAGCCTACGCTGGCAAATTTTCGGATCTTAGTGAATCTGCCCCTATGGGAGAAGCTTCTATTGCAAAAGACACTCACACACCCGTTGTGTAGATAATAAGGTTAGCTCTGTGCCCAGTGAATCAGAGGATACAGCAACCTCCAGATGCAGATAATCAAAGAAACACACTGGCACACGACACTTGTAATTGCAGGGCAAGCCCTTGCAAAAGTTTTTACTGCAAAAGTGCAACATGCTTGACGAAGGGGCAGAGCCCTGAAAGGTTGCACTTTTGCAGTAAAAACTTTTGCAAGGGCTTGCCCTGCAATTACAAGTCTCGTGTGCCGGTGTGTTTCTTCGATTATCTTTATGAGAGAAGCTCATTCCATATTTTGGAGACACTTTAGATAATGGGTATCTGGATAAGGGATCTCAAATCTGTCATCATATTATTACACAAAATTATGCTGCAATAATTAAGGGGAAAGATTTAAACTATGAGGGAAGACTGTGAGGTTGGTGTCTTCTCTGGAGAAGGAACTTGTGAGGACACATGATAACTATTTACAAATACATTAAAGGATTTTAAAGACAGATCGTGGGGATAGCTGTATTTCAAATATAAATGATCAACACACCAGAGGCTACCCCTTTAAACTAAGGGAACAGAACTTTTATGGGTTCTTCAATGTGTCATATTAATCTAATATGACAGCCACTTTACTAAACAAACAGAGCTTCTAGAGCTTGTACTATTGTGGCTCATCTATTGGCAATAAACTGCCTCAATAGCTTTCTTTCTACTTTAAGAGTGACTTGGATGATTTCTTGCAGAAACTTAAGATGCAAGGGGGAAATCCACTAAGCGGCGAAAATTCACTAGCGTTGCCTTTGCTAATGTTCGCCGCACTTCGCCAGGCGAATTTTCGCCATCGCTACGCAAATTCACTAACGTCTAGCGTAAGTGATAACGTTCAGGAAAATGGTCATCTTAATGAATTTGCGTAATTTTGATCCTTCGTCAGTGCGCAACTTCGCCTTGCGTAAGGGTGTGAAGTTGCTCTAATCTATCTACTTCGCTAGTGAATCGTTAGACGCTTTGCGCTTTAGTGAATTTCCCCCCAAATGTAATCTTAAGATTTCAAACGACTTGGTATAGATATTGATGTGTATACAGTACATCCAACAACATTTCAGAGTGACACCAATCAAACATGTATGTGTCATATAAACCCATACTTCATCCATCCACGCACACACCCCTCTGCCAATAGAATCCTATGAACAAGAAATCATACCAGTTATCTCTTTGCATCATTTAAATGCACCGTTTAATGAATTAACCTCCCATTGAGACATTTCTGGCCAAAAAATAAGTTAACGCCACTATTTAGATGGCAGTAAAATGTTGCAAATATTCTGCCATTAATTTTGACTTTCACACATTTCGCTGTTTAGTAACTGGCGACCACAAAGGGGCAGATTCGAGGGACCAAAAATACGATTTTCGAATGTAAATTTGAAAAAATCGTATGAAATATTCAGTAGTATTGAGGGCTGTTCAATTTTCTCGATTTTTCGAACAATCGAACGAAATTTCACAATTTTTCGTGAAATTTTGTTCGATCTTTGAAAAGATCATACAATTCGACGATTGAAGCGTTCGATCGTAGGATTTCTATTCAAACAGGTAGTAGAAAAAAGGCCTATTGGGGATTCCCTTAGGCTTCTATTACAATTCGGTAGGTTTAATCTGGCAAACTAGGCAGTCGAATTAAAATTTAGAGCTCTTTTACCATCGAATGATCAAATAGTCAAATAGAATTTTGTTCAATCTATTCGATCGAATTTGCAAAATTCGATGGTCAAAGATACCTAATTTACAGTTTCGGAATTTCAAATCCTTCACACAAATTTAGTAAATCGTCCCCATATTCTTGCGTAAGAAAATTAGCAAATTTATATTTACCGCAGGTTAATAAACTCGTGAAAACATGTTCTGCGTTAAATTTGTCTATATTTTGTGCTCAAATTTTTACCGCACTTTAGTGAACGGACGCCAAAATGTTAGTTCCTGTAAAGCTCTCATTGTAGCACAGAGTAAATACAACATTTTTTCTGGATCACTTATTTTCCAATGTTTACTGATCTGATTCATACATCTTTTTATTCTCATTACAAACAGTTGCATACCATAGGGTTCAGGCAGTGACAGTCACACCATTTGGGTGTATACCAAATGCAAAACTACTATAATGTTAACAGCACTGGCTAAGGAGAAGGATTCCCTACTTAGATAAAAAGGAGTTTCTCAGGCCCTTGTGACCTGGTTTTATGAAAGGAAGAAAGGGAAAGAGCAGTGATACAAATTATGTCTTTTAAAATGAGACTGAGAATTCATTCAGTTTAAGAAATTCCTACGTTACTTAATTTTGCAAGACCTGGTTTATTCTGGCAATAAATTAATGTTCTGTATTGCAAAAATGTGCACTTGCAGCACAAAGCATGGTATCAACACAACCCACAAAATTAGCTGTTAAAGCCAGATTTATGTCCAAAGAGATTACAAGAACAATCATCAATATGTACTGAGAAAAACAAAATTATATAGTGTGCTGAGTGCTAAAAACTGCCCATAGAAATTAACAAGATCCCAAAACAATATTAATTAACAAAAACAGAGTACTAAATATTATCAATGCTGAAAAAATCTTTTGTGGGTGTTTTGTGAACGGGAGGGAATCGTGGGAATTCGCTGCGAATTCGAGCCAGGTGAATAAATTCACCCATCACTATTTATCACAGCCTACTTATGGTGTATGGGGGCAGCTACTACCTGTCACTAAGGGGCACATTTACTAAATTCACATGAAGGAATCGAAGTTCAAAAAGATTTGGATTCAAATTTTCGAATATGCAAATGAGGCAACTTCGACCATCAAATTTTCAATATTCGATCGATTCGAATAATTCGAATATTTGAATTTAATTGTATTAGAATATTCGAATATTCAATGGTCGAAGTACTTTAAAAAAAACTGTTCGCCAGATTGAACCTACCAAATTGCTTTAAAACCATATGGGAAGCTCCCATAGGTGTTTTAAAGTTGTTTGTGATTGAATGGGAAAAATTTTGATCGAAGAATTAAAATTGTTTGACTCCTTCGATTCGAATGTTTTAATCGATCAATCGAATTTTTAATGGAACAATCAAATTTTTCCTATTTCAATCGTTCGAATATTCGAATAGCTGTAAAATCCTTCAAATTCAATATTCAAATTTGAAGGATTTTACTTCCCTCACTATTCACATGGTCGAATTTCAAATTTTTTTCAATTCAAAATTCGACCAATAGTAAATCTGCCCCTATGAGTACCTCCCAACATTTAGAAAAAGGGACAAAACAATCTGTTGCACAAGAATTGTATGACCACACCCCCTAATTACCGTGTAAATTTTACAAAAATTTGGCAGGCTATGAAAGTTTGAAGTCCAGGAGTTTTAGGACAATGTTTTATGTGTTATAACAGCTTTATTTATAAAGGTTGAATTACCCTTTAAGGTGTGAGTCACAGTAACTTGCTTATCTTAAATTGTTACAATTGTAGCTTTGCTCATCTTAAATTATTACAATTGTAGGAGCTGAGTATTCTGGGCTCTCTGTCAAAAAAGCCTCTTATTTAAGTTTCAGAAACTTTTTTTTTTTTTTAATACGTCAGAGATCAAAGAAAAACTCTGGACTTTTATTAAAAATCCAAGACTGCTTTGTGCCATCTTTATAACCAAAATATCAAATTCTCATTCATTTTAATTAATATACTCAGTGTAATCTTCATAAAAAAAGCCACACATACAATAAAAATGTATGCATACCTGTATATACATAGAATGGCACATTTATCAATGGGGCATTTCGAATTGATTTAACAGTTTTTTAAAACTCCCTTAAATTTGACTAATCTAAATTTATTGATAAAATGTAACTATTGAAAATCAGACTCATTTTACCGACCCGAAAACTCGAATCAAATTAGATTCAAATTATGAAAACTCGATTTGGATTTAAAAAAACTTGCTTCAAGTATTTTTTTTTAAAAAAAACTTGAATGCCAGGAAGGCTACAGGCCTCACCAAATTGATCTCCTGAATTATTTCTTATTGACTTACAGTATACAGAAAGTTTTAGGTGGCATAGTCAAATTCGAGTTCTTAAAGGGCCAGAGTATGACAAATCGAAGTAAAACACAAATTAAGTTTGGATAATTTACAATTCAAATTTGAAAGTTTTGAGCAAAAATTTGAATCTGAATTTTCATTTTGACCCTTAATAAATCTGTCCTTAAAGAAGAAGAGTTACTTGGGGATGCCAAATGTTGGGCTGTAATGACTTACCTGATACCCCAGACTGGTGCTCCTGTCAGCAGAAAACTGAACCGGCCCGGGGTTCTACCAGTGAGCACCACGGAACAATAGACATTTGTCCTCTCCTATCTTCACAATTCCCAGGGGGAAAACGCATGCGCAGTAGAACGAAAAAGCCGACAAAGTTAAAATTCGTCTTTTCGTTCTAATGCACATGAGCAGCCTATCAAAGACAGCGAAAGAAGGAAGTCTATTGCATTGTGGTGCTCATTGGTAAACCCCCAGCCTGGGACAGTTTTCTGCTGATAGGAGCACCGTCCTGATTCAGATGATTTTTAACCCCATAGGGTTTAATAGCAATTCAGTAGGTTTAATCTGATGAACTGGGCAGTCGAATTTAAATATAAAGGGCAAGTAGTTTGACTGTTGAATATTCAAATAAAATTTTATACGAATTATTGGAATTTTCAAAATTCAAAATTTTCTAAATTTGATGGTCGAAGTGGCAACAAAAAATATTGAAAATTCTAATTCTAATATTTTTGAAAATTCAAAATTTGAATTGTTTCAAAAATTCGATCGAATTTCGAACCATTCATGTGAATTTAGTAAATCTGCCCCTAAATCTGATAAAATAACCCAAGATTGTTTTGTCCTAAATAAGGATTGATTACATCTTCACTTGGATCAAATGAAAGGTACTGTTTATTATTGTAGACGAAAAGGAAATAATTTTTAAGAATCTAAATTATTTGATAAAACTGGAGTACTGTATATGGGAGACAGCCTTCCAATAATTCAGAGCTTTTGGATAACAGGTTTCCAGGATGACAGATCCCATAATTGTAATAATATATTTCAGAACTCTCCCCTGCCAAAAGGAAAACATAATACAGTTTTACTTTCTCAACCACAGTCTGCTGACTCCTGTGCTACATATCTAAGGGCTCTTACACACAGCTCTTACAGTCTTTTAATTTTTTTCAATGGGGCTGTACTTCCCACTGTACAGCCCCATTGAAAAAAATTTAAAGCGTCTGCTCCTGTGCTCCCCTGCGGCTGAATGCATAAAACCAGAATGCAGGGGTAGTGATGGGCGAATTTATTCGCCTAGCTCGAATTCGCTGCGAATCCCCATGATTTGCCAGAGAAAATTCGCCAGCATCAATTTCCGATTTTCACAAATTTTTCGTGAAATCGTTAGAAATTCACAAATTTTTCGTGAAATCGTTAGAAATTCACAAATTTTTTATGAAATCGTTGGAAATTCACAAATTTTTCGTGAAAACTTTTGAAATTCAAGAATTTATAGTGAAAACGTTCAATATTCACAAATTCATAGTGAAAACGTTCAAAATTCACAAATTCATAGTGAAAAAGTTCAAAATTCAATTTATAGTGAAAGCTTTTGAATTTTACGAATTTAGTGAAATAGTTCAAAATTCACGAATTTATTGTGAAATTGCTTGAAATTCACAAATTTATAGTGAAGTTGTTTGGATTTCACGAATCTTTCGTGAAAACTGTTAAATTTCACAAATTTTTCGTGAAAACTGTAAAATTCGTGAACTTTCCAATTTCGCTATTTTTACGACATTTCGCGAGTTTTGCGAAACGCCCCAGATTCACCCATCACTATGCAGGAGAGCACACCTTCAGACACGTGTGTAAGAGCCCTAAAGCTGCCCAATCCAGCCATACTTTACTCGTCACAATAATGACCTCTGAAGTTGTTTGCAAAAAATAAACAGGAGCAGAATAAATGGATAAATACAACCAATTTGTCAGACGTCAAGAAACATACTGAACAGCAGGCTACATTATGTATATATGATATATATGTTGAAACTTTAATGTATATTGTCATACGTATAACCCTTAAAAACTAGAAACGTTGTGGGTCTTGTACGATTCAAATTTTTTTCACGATTTTATCGAGAGATTATTTTTTGACAAATAAGGTAAAGTTTTGGATGGGAGTTTGGTCGAAGGTGTTTTACTAAAATAATGAGAACATTTTGAATTTTAATCATGACACTCCCTAGCCTTTGAGATATAAAAATTCTCTAATGGGTGAAACTTTGGCCTTTTACGTACTCCTTGAGAGAAATAGGTTAAAAGGGCAGCTGGCCTTCAGAGGCAGATTAAAATCCAAACTGATAATAATAATGATGGATTCCCAGCAGTTCCATTTTAACACTTTCCGGTAAGGAAAGTGTGTTTAACAAATTGCCACATTAACTTTTTAAATGTGTCAGTTTGTCAGAATTGATTAGACGACTGCTTTGAGCCAAACTTAGTTCTTTGCTGTCAGGTATTAAGAGTTTAACAGCAGTACTGAACTATAACACCTAATGATTCAATAAGCATCTGAAACAGATGGCTTGTTCATGGGGGACTTACTGAAATGATACAAACAGTGGTACTGAAAACCAGTAGCAACACTGGACAATGATCAGTAAACAAGAATTGTTAGCAATCTGCCCCTAATCATTTTCATATAGTGATGAGCAAAATTTTTTTCACTGCAAAATAAACACCCATAGACTCCGATGGTTAAAAAAAAAGTTGACTCCCATAGACTTTAATGCATTTTGGTGAATTTTCACAGCTTTTTTGCCAAGCGAAATGGCTCAGATTCACCCATCACTATTTGCATATAATAAACTACAGATATTAACTTATTCAAGTTATTGTCTAGCCTCTGTTAAACATTTTTATAAAGTTTATATTTTCAGAATGAATTTATTTCAATATTCAGCTCCTTAAAGTGTTACATTTTAATTCTTAGCAGCACTGAATGGCAAAATATGATGTATGGCCTTCAACTTGGAAAAGTAGCTCTGTAGCACATAATAAAGAGAGCTCTGAAAAGCATGGAAACTGCTCCTACTGAGAAATGAAACTAGCCAGAAACTAATGTATAAAACTGTAATAGTCAGTAACCTGATATTATAATCTGTAACTAAAAACAATGCATTTTGTGAAGATGAACTACACCTTTAACATATACATCTCAAAACTGTTTCATAAGAATGTGCCTGATACTGTTTGCTTCCCATGTTAAATATTCATTGAAGGCAGAAGAAAGCAAGGCATATTACCAAGAGCAGTCGGCAACAGACCTTTAACAGTAGGCATGAAATGCCTAAAGGTTCCTCAAACTGTCTCTCATTTTCTACTCTTAATGGATGATTGCAGAAATCAATGTTGCCATTAGTAACAGTATATTTGGTATGGCACAATTTCCTCTTTCGTTCGGCTTGCACAATGATTACAGTATTAGGAGAAGCTCATTTTTCTAAATATGCAATAAAGTACTCATTTCAGTATAATGATCTTGTGTGAGTGGCTGTAACAGTAAAGGATCTACACTGAAGATCTGGTATCTGTGTGCTTTGGATTCTTGGCTACAGGCAGGGTGGCTTCCCAATATGAACAAATGAAAATATATAGCACAGTGGATTATGATTTATAATATGCCATGTAGTGATGTGCATTATTTAGGCTAAAAGCAACAAATATTGTGTGTACAGAAGATTATATATTCTACCGGACCTGGATAAATTCATTCATGGAAATAAACTTATGTAATGGGACAAAAGGATAGCAATTATACTTTAGACTAGAGCCCTAAGTGTTAAAACAGTGGGTGGAAAATAACTAGAAATTATCATATATTTCTATTTAGTAAATGTAGTAAATGCTTGGTTACCTATTTAATTTAAAAACAGTAATTGCAGGTAAAAGATGCACCTAACTTAATTCTCATATGGATTGCAACTAACAGTTCTTTTCTCTGTCAGTAAACCAGCTTTGCAGTCTATAATTAACCTTGTTTACACTCATTTGCATTTTTTGTAGCAATGAATATTTTAAAACAAATGACATTTAATGTGAGAAGCCTATTGTGGTGATAGCAATAGGCTATACAGTTTGAATTGTTACAAGTTAAGTAGGATAATGTCACCTCAAAACCAATTCTTTAATATGAGTAGGGCAGGATTGCAATAAATGTAAACATCCACCACCATAATATGTTGAGAAATTTAATGTTTTCCCAACTCCACTGTCAGCGATGTGTGAACAAAACAGTATGAGGTATCAGTTGAAAATGGGGCTTGCTATTTTCCAGTTATATTGCATGTGTTTACTCTGTGGATTATAAATATTAAATTAATTGCAATATGCCAATTTACATTTTTCCCAGTGTGTATCATTCTACCTGATGAAGATGGTGATGAAGGATGAGGACTATCTTCTTGTGCACTTCCTGCCTGTGATAGTGCTCCACCGGTCCCACTCTCTTCAGTAATGTTGGATGATCCTGGAGTTGTAGATCTGCTGATGGACTGAGATTCCTGGTCACTCCCTGATCCCTGTCGTTCTTCAAGACTCATCTGAATAGCCTCGTCATCCTCCTTTTTCTCTCTTTTGTGTACTCGTGAGTGGACAACTACCTGGTGATATGTTCGGAAAGCCCTCCCGCAATCAGGGCACTCAGTTGGTTTATCTTTTATGCCTCCATGCATATTATAGTCTAGTTGGCTCATATTATGTGACAGATAATCTCTGGTGCTTTCTAATAGGTCTAATTTGGATGGCACATCTCTATGACTGCAAATTTTAGAACTGTGAAGTAAATTACTTTGCATTTTCTGCTTAGAACCATCAGTTCCTACTATGACATATTCTCGCTTATCTTTATCAAAAAGAACACCAGCATTAGCTAATGGATCTTCATGGTTCCGTTGCATCTGCTGCTCTTTAGACAGAAAGCCATGCTCCATTGCCATTCCTCTTGCCATTAGTTGCCAAGCTTGATAGCTATTAACTGGATCCATTTCTGCAGCCTTAGCCGCTGCCTGTAATCTTTCAATACAGCTAGATTTTAAAGGTGGCACGAGGTTGAGTGAGCCAATTAAGGAATGTTTCTCGCTTTCTGTCATGTTATGGGCAATGCCAGAAAATGGTGAAAGCAATTTTCCGAGAACTTCTTTTTCTTTTAGAGGCAGGTCACCTTTGTTATAAATGTGACTATATTCCCTTAAGTTTGCTTTATCTGAAGACATGAAACCACTCTGTAAACAAGATATGTATCTGGAATACAAATTTACATGTGCCTCTTGTGACATGCTGCTCATAGATACAGGAACCTCTGCTTCATTTGGAGATTTGTTCTTTATAGATAGCTTGTTTAGGTGAACTTTCATGTGATTTTTCAGAAACCATGGTTCCTTGAATCGTCTACCACAGATCTGACAACAGTGTTCAAAAGAATCTTTGTGCTTCCTCATGTGACCCTTCAGAAACCATGCCTGACTAAATACTTGTCCACAAACCTCACACCGAAACTCACTATTTGACTGCTCTCCATTTCCACTTGACCCTTGGCCTTGCACTGATTCTGCTGTTATATGAGCCTTTTCAACATGGCTAATCAAATCTTCCTCTTGAGAAGCAGCAAAATCACAAAGTGTACACTTGTAAGGCTTGTGCAATATTCGAATATGCCGATCTAGTTCCTCACGTTTCTTAAATTTTCCTTTGCAAAATGTGCATCTGAATCCAGTGGCTGGAGTTGCTGCTTCCTCTTGCATAAGTGTTGGCTTTGGAGAGAGTGCTTTGCTAGAAAGATCAGAAGTATTATGATTAGCTGCTATAGCTATATGACAGTTAGATAAAGAAGATTGCTGTAAGTGCTGTTGTGGCTTTACGTCAAGTCTAGGCTGAAGTAGGCTGTTTTTCATCTGTTTGTCTCTTAAAATTGCTCTTTCTTCAAGCTCATGCAAAAGCCTATTTTCTTCTCTGACTCTTCCACGGCCTTTGCCAAGATTTCCAAGTTTGTGGGTGCGCAGGTGAATTTTTAAATTACCTTTTTGAGCAGCTCTATGATCACAATATGGACATTTAAATGGTTTCTCCCCAGTATGAGTGCGCATATGAAGAGATAAAATACTATTGAAACGGAAGCGTTTACCACACAGTGGGCATGGATATTTTCTATTTTTTCTTGCATCATCCTCTATGTCATTCATCTGGGACATAATGCCAAGGTTTTGTCCATTTAAAAACTGTTGAAGATCAACTCTTCCATTAAGACCACTGTCAACATCTCGATTCAGCTGATTGGCTAATAAAGCCATTGTATTGCTGATTGGTTGATTTGCCATTGACACGTGACTTTTTTCTTCTACTGCAGTTCCTGATTTTTCTTCTGAGAAGGCATGGCTAAGCTGGGAAGTAATCTGATGCAACTTCTGACTCATTGAATATTGGCCATTTATCAAGGTGCTGTTAAGATGTGTGTCAACTTCAGGCACAGCTGATGAAACTCCAAGGCACAAACTAGCTTCCTCCATCCCTAATAAAAGTAGCAAAAAACAGGAGTTTGTTACTAGAGGAATGTATTAAAAAGTACTAATATACATATTATACACACAAATATAGCTTTCCAAAGTACAACTAAATTAATAATGCATTGCATATGAATGCATCCATCTACTAAAAAGGTCATCATACAAACATTAAACTAAAGTTATTTATATAATACTTTCATTTCCCTCAGTGCTTTATAGGATATGGGCAAAATTACTAAAAACCAGAGCAGCTATGTAGCAAGTAATCAGAGCAAAGATTTAATTATTCTAACTTGCAGTAAACTAAAAAATAGATTTTTTTTTTTGGCTGCACTGGTGCCACTTTACAACTGTGACTACAAAACAAAGGTCAGGGTGAGTTTCTGTATTAATAAGAGGATTGCATCACAAAGTTATGGTCTTTATGGAAATAATGATTCATACAGGTAGTCTGTTCAACCATGATCTTTGTACATATATCCGTTTTTCATTAAAATTCTCATATACTCTTTCCAGGGTTGCTAATTTGCCCATGCCACCAATATTTTGGTTCATGCCTGGGTGCTTTCTTAAGGCACTCACTTTTATGAATAGTCTACATGGCTATATAGTTGTACAAAAATAAATATACATTGAGCTCTCAACCCAGTCTGAATTACCCCTTAAAACAGAATAAGCGCAATTGCATGTTGTCATCTGAACTCTATAAATTAGTGCAATAACATATAAACAGAGAGTGGGTTCATAAGATATATGAATTAGAAAAGTTTTTTTACAATATTTGCAGTGCTCACAGTTACTTTGGCATGCAATAACACATGATAATGTTTTGAATAAAAATAAAAGGACACGCTTTCCAACAATAAAAGGATTTTGCTTTAGTCAACAAAAAGTGCAGTAATATCTCATTAAGCTGATTAGTATGCTGCTAGAAACAGTACTAGGTGCTGTAACACATGATTATAATCATAAAAATCCTTTAGTGTTTGCAACTAAGCATTAACAAGGTTTAACATTTTCATATTAAATTTTAATTTTAAGAAGATGGACTAGTGGATCTGCAAAACATTTACCTTAACCTGCAAAATATTAATAACAAAGAGTGTAATAAAATGTATGTAGAAGTCATATATATAAGCAGCCATGAAGCTGATCTACTTGTTAATGCTGTCATGGAAAACTGACAAAATTAATATTGTCACTGACAAACTGACAGCATCAATTAGAATTATATAAAATGAGTTGGAATAAAGGGTTTGTTTCAGAGTTACATTCTAAAGATAATCTCAGAATATTTCAGATGTACTACATTTTTGTCATATTGTCATTCTGGCAAAACCATAACTATTCAGAAGGGATGCAAAAAAAAACCTTTCTGTGATTATTCTGTTAGAAATAGTATTGGTATACAAAATTTTATTGAAAAAAAAATCAATACTCCCCCCTCCTTGAGTGGGAGTGTTGTGTAATGTTTATGATTCAACTTTCTACAAAAAGCCAGCTTTCGCATACTGTACAGTATATCAACATTTTAAACAATCAGGAGAAAAACACATTTTGGGGGATATTTATTAAGCTCTGAATTTTTATGGTCAGACTTTTATAGGGGAAAATATCATTTGTTTGAGAATTTGGAAGATTATCTGAGTTGTTTTGGATTTCCCAAGGAATCATAACTTTTAACTTCTTATGAACAAGAAAAATTATTGAAAAATTACTGATAAATAGGTGGGGAAAGTCTGTGTGGATTTGGTTGTAGTAGTTTTCAGAAAAAAAGTGAGAACTTTTTGGATTTCGATAAATAACCCCTTTATATCAGTATCTTCATTGCCTTCAAAAAAACATACAAGGGGTCAAACCTTTTAAATATATAATAATTTTGTTTCATTTTTCTCAGAGTATTTAAGTGAAAATACAGATTTCCCAGAAAATGTGGACATCTTGAAGGTGTGAATGTGTGTTACCACCTTCATCAATCAGTGTGATTAAAAGAACATAATGGAGATAGAATATACTTTTGGAAGATTAGTACACATCTGTCCCAATGCAACCATCTTCAAACACCATGCTGTTCCAACTGCCGCCTCAATGAGTTCTAATACTAGTATCATGGAATTATGGCACAATAGGGACAATATTACAATATCACTGTATCACAAAAAACTAAAAAATTGTGGCAGGGTCTTAACAGTGATCATTTCAATACACAGGAAAGGCCTTCATCTGACATCACTAGGTAGTAGCAATGAAAAAAAAATAATTGTATTTCAAACTCCAATGGTAAGTGTCAGTGCCCTTAGGTATCATAGGCCTTTTTTTTTTTTTTTTAAATGTATGACGTCAATTAATGACCATCTTCAAAAAACGAATTTAATGCCTGCATAGAGAACACATTTTAAATACTGCTGTTTCAAATGAAAAACAATATTTTGATTCTCTATCACTTTTGACATCAGAAAATTAATATTGTCAAAGATGACTCCAAAATTTAGAAGGGTGGCAGAGGGCATCTGGAGACAAATAGGAAAAGATCACCATAAGCATAAGGTTAAAATGTAGCTCAAACTTCGATTCTCAATATTTCAAACTGCAATATAGTAGAAGAATTCCTTTTATTTGCTGCATAGGTAACATGAAATGTAATTCACAGCTACATAGATGAAGCCCTTTGGTTGGACATCTAAGGCTTTACACTTCTGCTGAACTGTCTGACAGTCTATGACATACAGTGACGTGCACTTGTTTCCCTATCATGGTCATAAAATGATATTTGTAAGTTCTGGGCACATGGCTATGCCTCCTGGGAGCTTTACCATTCTCCAACCCATCAATCAGGTAAGGGGTTAACATGCAATCTCAATATGGGAAGCTTAATATTACCAACTACACAATTAATGCACCACTTCTTGACCAGTGTTCTCATAATACATCTAGCAGAATAAACAATAACTAAAGCATAATGGTTAATACAACTCTCCCGTGAAAATTTCCCTTCTAAATTTCATCTTGTAAATGTTTAACGAAGGTTGTTGCTGCAAGAATAAAACGCTCCTGATCAGAAACATAGAGAATCAGAGTACAGAACCTTTGCAGGGTCATTAAACAGCTGTAAACATTATTATAAAAATAAACCACAGATTTCATGCTTACAATTTAGCCCAGAGCTTGTCGTGCTAAACAAGTAAACTCCCCCACCCCCCCCCCAATCTCCTACAATCAGTGCTGGTGACATTTAGGCATCCAAATACATAACATCATTAATATTACTGAGGTGGGCATGATCCTTATTAATACACAGGTAGTGTGGTATCAGGATAATATGTGCACTCCTCATGCAGGAAGAGTAAACAATTTTTGCAGGAAAAAGTGATAGACATTGTTAAAAGTAAACAGTCAGCTTTATTTTAGCTACTTAAGGGGTTACAGGTAATGATGGGCGAATTTGTCCTGTTTTGCTTTGGCACAAAATTTGTGAAACTCAAATTTTGATGCCCGCAACAATTTTGACGCCCATAACAATTTTGACGCCCACAACTATTTTGACGCCCACAACTATTTTGACGCCCACGACAATTTGATGTGCTCCTATTTTATCCAAATGAATTAAAGTCAGTGGGTGTCAGAATAACTGAAATATTAGGCAGAATATTCGCAGGTGAAAAAAAATTTTTGACACTGCAAATTTTCACCAGTTTTGCAAATTTATTAGTGAAATTTGCTGCAAATTCACTCCAGCCAAATTTATTTGCCCCTGCCAAATTTATTCGCCCATCACTAGTTACAGGTGTTACAACAGTCATGAGACCCATCATTGCCAGTCAATTTTAACTACTGTTAAGTATATTATAGGTAGTATATAATAGGGGGCACTTAGGGGCAGATTTACTAAGGGTCGAACTTGAGGGTTAAAAAACCCTTGTATTCAACCATGGGAATAGTTAGGGAACAAAAATTCTCCAAATTCGAATTTGAAGGATTTTTACTGCAATTCAATTGGTCGAACGATCAAATATAAAAATTCAAACGATCGATTAAATTTTTGAATTGATTGATTCGAAAGATTTTAACCAAAAGGAGAAGTACTTTGACTATCGAATAGTTGACTATTCAAATAGATTTTTATTCGATTTGATCGAATTTTCAAAATTCACTGGTCGAAGTGGTCTTCAAAAGCATTTGAAAATTCGAATTTGAAACTTTTTGAAAATTCGATCGCACTTCGAATCCTTCATGTGAATTTAGTAAATCTGCCCCTTAATGTTCCATTGCATGGGATCCCAGGAATAAAAGTTGATTTCTAGTTGCAGCCCTATTTTTTATGCGCATGATGAACGCAGAAGCTCCTTTGACTTCACTGGTGGCTATTACACATATTGATATATCCTTGGAGACCATATGCAGCACATTTCCTCATTTCCACATTTGCTGGAAGTTACAACCAGATTTTATGCTCCTCCTTTAAAATGTAGTTAAGCAAATTTCAGGAAGGGACGTATGCTATTGTGTCTTCATGCCTCTTTTCTGGAAATACTGTTTGCACAATTAAGAGCTTCTTGAATAGCTGTTAAAAAAGGTGGTTCATCTTTATGTTAGATTTTAATATAATTATTTGTATTCCTCTTTCCTTTCTAGCTTTCAAATATGGGTCACTGAGCATGGCAGCCAAGCAGCTGTTGCACTGTGAGCTTACAATAATTACAAATATTTTTATTTTTATTCCTTATCTTTCTATTCGGTTTCTCTCCTATTCGTATTCTAGTCTCTCATTCAAGCCACTGCCTGGTTGCTAAGGTAAACAAGACCCTAGCAACCAGATACCTGCTGAAATTCCAAACTAGAGAATTGTGGAACAAACAGCTAAATAACAGAAAAATTAAAAATGAAAAACAGTTGCAAATTGTCTCAGACTATCAATGTCTGTGTCATACTAAATTTTAATTTAAACACAAACAGAAGGAAAACAGATCCATGCCAAGTAAGTGAGTAATACTCTTTCTTTTCCATAACTCATGCCCTCACTACTACCCACAACTAGAACACAAGTAATTGTGTTGTTATGAATATCACACAATGCTTAAGCTTAAAAGACTATTTTAAAAGGAGGTCGTGAAAGCAAATAATGAGAAATATAGACATTTGCTGTTAATATTTCTATCAAACTAATTTACTGAAAAGAAATAATATTAAAGACAGATGTCCTAATGCCTTTAATGGTGCTGGTGTAATTACAACAACACAGGACATGGACACAAGGAACAGAAGTAAAATCAACAAGATAATAAGCAGGATAAAATGACAAGTCCTAGACCAGGCTTATTAAATATAAGAATCTTGTTGTCATTTTGTCAATATTTTGGCAGTGTGCTATTGATGCTTGTATATAATTTCTTTTAAAACATATGTGATGTTTGTTTATGAAATTATCTGAATAATGCTAACTCTTGGTCAGTCTCTTACCTGTTCCTAGTGATATTAGCCTATTAACATTATTATTTGTGTGTGTCTCCATTATCAGCTACTTGATTTACTGAATACTCACCAAAATATTATGTGGCTCACATGCCAGTTCCTTGTGCTCTAGACCAACATGTCACCCTCTTCAAAGTAAAGTATAGTAAAATAGTTGTTTGAATATTATGTGGAAGAAAGATAAAACAATCCATAAGGCAGGCTTCTTAAGCTAAGTCTTAACACTATCAAAATTCTAATAATGACATGGAAAGAAACTGACCGAATGCATTAGTATCTATTCATAACAACCAGCACATGAAAGGTTAGAGGTAAAAATCATTGATAAATAAACAAATAAGCCAATAAATATCTCAGCCACCCCAATGTACCTTATTTCTATTATAAGATGCCGGTTCACTTGTTTTAATTTAAGAAACATATCTCACTGTTCTCTTGAAAGTTGTTAGAAATGCCTTTGTTTCACAGATCTCTATTAGTAGGGAGGAAATTGATAAGTCTGTATGCTAAAACACCCACTTGCTAATTTGATTGGAGTATTTATAACACCCACCCACAGAAGATCAGCATATTTTGTTTTTCTTTTCAAGTCACTACAAATACTCTGTACAGATAAAATTTGAAACAATAGTTTTCAGCAGAGCTGTCTTTTTCTTTAACAGAATTAAATGCTTTGTTAAATACTCATATTTCAAACCAAGAAAGTTTAATCGATTCACATATTTCCATTCGAGCTAACCAGTGATATTCTGTTCATCAGGCACCTGTCACATGTACAAGCTTGGATACAAATCATCTAATGAGTGCACAAAATCAATATAGAAATCCAAGCATATAATCAGATATTCTGTTGTCTAATATCTGGAAGTTATCCAGGAAACTGTACAACATATGCATGGGAAGTTTGTATTCCTTGTGTTGTACCCCATGCTCTTGACCAGGTCATAAGCCTATGCCTGTTGACTTTTCTGAAATTGACTTTTTGTAGGGAAATTAAACTGACCCTCGAGTTCTTTTTGACCTAAACATAACAAAACATTTGCTGGTTGACGCATAAGCTGTTCTTGGCTACATTTAACTGAAACAGAGTCTGTCGTGGATCAGCTCTCCCTCTCTCAGCAGTAGATGTCACAAGAATGAATAGATGGATTTTTTAAGATGCGGATATCATTTGCCAAGCAAACTGCGTCAATACAACATTTACAAAAATAATAGCCATCTGGAATTTTAAACTTGCCGCATTCCAAAAATGCAGTTCATATTTTGGTGTGCCTGTGTTTCAGTTTAGTGACAGGTAGTGATGGGCGAATCTCACCCGCCAAAAAATTTGCAAATTTACAGCAAAATTCGCGAATTGGCGAAAAAATTTGCGAAACGAGTCGCGCATTGTTTTTGACACGTGTCGCGTCGTTTCCGACGTGCGTTTCTTCCGACGTGCGTCGCGTCATATTCGACGCGCAACTGTTTTTTTTGGCAAATTTTTGCTGGCGTTCTGCGAATTTATTCGCCAGTGGCGAATAGCGGGAATTCGCTGCGAATTAGCCCCTGGCAGATAAATTCGCCCATCACTAGTGACAGACTTTGACTGAACATATTTCATTAGGTATGATGACTATACAAATATCTATGCTGAAATAATATATATACATTTATGATGCAGTTATATTCTTCATCAAAAGCATATTTACATTCACATTCTATCAATGGCTGTGTCTTTGTAAGGTTTATAAATAGTTAATATTGAAATTAATACAAGCTGGACAGCTGCTTACTTTGCATCTTTATAAAGAGACCCCCAAGTGATGCATAGATGCTGCCTGTAAATATACAGTAAACAATCAACGTATTCATTCTAGTTACAATCTACTGTATCTTACCAGCTCTACACCAAAAATTCCTGTTCTCTTGTTTCACAGCACTCCACAACTGAAGTCAGGCATACGCAATATAAAATACTACTACAGGCAATAAGACACCTGAAGAAATTATTGTTGCATGTAGGAAAAAGGCAAAAGGAAATTAAAATTAGACACAGAAGAAAGTCTAGAATAATAGACCTAAGTTATTGCCATATGTAGCAGTTTTTTCTTTTCAATTTAAATCAGAGCACCTAAAACTAAAGTAGGAAGAGCACAGTTAAGCTTCTCTATAAATATCAATTAACAGCTTATAAATTGGGGGAAAGAATGAAAAAACATAGGAATTTTAGTAAAGAGGTGTAGCTCTTGAGAATGACCTTTTTGAAGATGTATTCAGCAAGGGCCTTCTTTTCTACAGTGTCTCTTTCAACATGACACAATCTTTGTATATTTATATTTATGTGTTCACTTATTATAATGTTTTTCCTCCTAGTGTGCTGTTCTATACTGTAAAATTGTACAGTGTTGCATATGCTATTAGCGTTTTATAAATAAACTTATACATTTGTAACAGAGTGAAGTAAATATAAGTGAAGATGGCACCTAAGCAGAGGCACAGGATAAGCTTTTTTTCAGTGTGAATAGATATATTTGGTTTTCATCATGTGCCATCATAAAAATAAAACAGTAGCAGTGACAGAAAGATCATATAACACCAAAAAAGATGGCAGTGATAACAGTAAGTTCCACAGTAGAAACACTGATATTAAACATTAGAGTAGGAGAGTCTCCAGGAGCCACAAAGAAAGAAAACTTTGGGCAAAGAGGCAGTGATCAACATTGTCAAAAGCTGCTTGAGGGCCTTGATAGCATTTTGTAAGAAGAGACATACTTGAACTTAGCAGAATATAGGTTGCAGGTGCCGTTAGTAGAGACACTGGTACTGAAAACCAGAACAGGACAGTCTCGTAGAACCATAAAGAAGGATCATTTTGGAAATAATCAAGTGATCAACATTGTCAAAAGTTCCTTGACAGCCTTGAGATCTAAGTGTTTTGTAAGGATAGAGCTGTCCTATCAGTCCTCCTCTGTATTCATAACATGTATCTGAACTAGGAATATGCTATGACCATAGCTCTTGCAATAACTTCATAAGTATTAAAAAAACATATTTCACTTAAGATTTGATCTTATATTCCTCTCCCATACACACCAACATCTGCAAAGCTCCTATATTAATACATAAAGGAAATTTTATAGTAATCATTTAGACAGAATTATATTGTTAGTGTGTACAAATAAAAAATAAACCTAAATAGGAAAGCAAACAAATGAGCTTAAACAAAAGGCTTCTTGACACACTGTAAACTGAGTATAACTTTATTTTATTTTAAGTGTGTTGCTGTTTAAATTATATACGTATAATACCAGTTTTAATTTAAAAGGACAAGATTTAGGCTGCAAATTGTTTAATCATGTATGATACTAATAATTAGAAGGTCACTAAATTGTTTCCACTTTGTAATCTTTAACACTCCCCAATTCAATTGTCAGTTCTTGGAATAAAATGAATATCCTGTTTGCTAACAAATCTAAAAAAAAAACTGGGACTCATTTCTATTTCTTAATTAACTGCAATAATCTTTCAGAGGAACAAATAATTGTTCATAATACACACAATTATATTTTGTGGAGGCAGTAAGACTTAAGGCTACGATTATTGTCTTTCGCCTTCTATTTTAGCTCAGTCTTGTATTTAAAGCCACTAAGGGCTACTAATGGGTTTGTTGTGAAAAATATTGTTTAATTATTGTTAGAGAATTTCACTGTTATGGTCTTTATGTTACTAGAAGATGTGTCTCTACAGGTTGACTTGATGTTTTACTACAAATTTACTGGTTTAAATAAAGTCTTAAAAATTAGACTAAAAAAATTGGAGGGGCAGTGAATACAAAGCAAAATTAAATTTAACAATGTATAATGGCACCATGAAATTTAATAAAAACCCTTATAAGCATCATGACCAACTTGCTATGCATAACATAATACAGTTTGTATAGTATTATTATTATTACCATTATTATTATTATTATTATTAATAATAATAATAATAATAATAATAATAATAATTCAATGTTGCATGTTTGTTGCCAGGCATTCAGTTGTGTACATAAACCATCTCCATACCATACACAATAAACTTGAGATAGGGCTAATTGCATAAATATAACATATTTAAATGTTGGGATTGTTCACCTTCCAAAGAATTTTTTCAGGTTAGCAGAAAATGGGTAAAATATATGAAGATGCTCAATAATAAAAGTAAATACAGTTACATGCATTTAACAACACAATAAATTAGCTTTTGATTGATGAAAAGAGCTTGCAACCTATATAATCCTTGCCAAACATTGACATTTTATTTCCTATTATTTTGTGTTTTACTTTTTTAATATTAAAAAAATAAAAAATATTATTTAATCAAATAACACTGCAATTGGTGTGATATAATTTTTGTTGAGAAATGGTTCAACAGTTGTATTTATTATACAAAAATTATTTGGCAAAATTTCAGTGAGCATGACCTTTGCTTTCATATTTCTCAGTATGGATGAAGAATCATCTAACTTTTTACAGTGCCTTCATCAGTCAGAAGTACACATCAGAAACCTGGCTTAACACATATACAACATGCATTCAGTAAAAATTCAGTTATGCATATAAACAATATTATACAGTAATACTTTCTGCAGACCTAATTTTCTCAAATTTGGTACTGTCTTTTAAAACCATCAGATAATTTGTTCCACTTTTGTAAACAACCCCACATAGTACGTTTGCTGCCTGAAGATTTGACCCAGGAATCAAACTCACCCTTCTCAGTGACCAACCTCTGAGTCACAGGATTAAATTAATCATTAAATAATTACATTAGTCCCACATTTTGATACCGTTCCCGACTATGACAATTTTAACAACCTCCAGCATCAAAAAGCCTTAGAAAAGGACCATATTACTGCAGCTTTTAAAATAATGAATAAATCAGTTACGCACATTAAAGGACTAGAGCAAAAAAAATATCTTAAATGTTTTTATAATTAGTGGAAGTTGATACATATACAATTGTATACAACACAGAATGTTCAGAATTATACAGTGTGTTTAAAAAAGTGACTAAAGCTCAAAATCCATATAATAGCTTTTCTTTCCATACACACAAATGCATCAAGAACACAGCACATTCTATTCCAAATCAAAACGAAGAAAAATGTATCAAATTTTTTGTTCCTTTACAGAAAGTGAAGAAAAGGGAATATCAGTTTGTTCCACAAAAATAGCAGTGTCTGCATCCTTCTTAAGAACCTTAAAGATTCACTGTACAAAAGGAAAAATTATTCAAGATTTTGTTGCATGGAGTCGACCAATTTCTGGCACCTGGTATATTCCACAATTCTTCTGCATTTCTTGGTTTTGCCTCAGAAGCATTTTTGATGTCACCCAACAAGTTTTCTATTGGATTAAGGTCCAGGGATTGGGCTGGCCAGTTCATAATGTTAATCTTGTTGGTCTGGAACCAAGTTGTTGCTTGTTTACTGGTGTGTTTGTGGTTGTTGTCTTGTTAAAACACAAATTTCATGGGCATTTCCTCTTAAAGGGATCCTGTCATGGGAATTTTTTTTAAAAAAAAATGCATCTGTTAATAGTGCTGCTCCAGCAGAATTCTGCACTGAAATCCATTTCTCAAAAGATCAAACAGTTTTTTTTATATTTCATTTTGAAATCTGGGGCTAGACATTTTGTCAGTTCCCCAGCTGCCCCAAGTCATGTGACTTGTGCTCTGATAAACTTCAATCATTCTTTACTGCTGTACTGCAAGTTTGAGAGATATCACCCCCTCCTCTTTTCCCCTCCAGCAGCCTAACAACAGAACAATGGGAAGGTAACAGATAACAGGTCCCTAACACAAGATAACAGTTGCCTGGTAGATCTCAAAACTCAATAGTAAAAACCCATGTCCCACTGTGTACTATTCAGTTACAATGTGAAGGAAAAACAACAGCCTGCCAGAAAGCAGTTCCCTCCTAAAGTGCTGGCACAAGTTACATGACTGGGGCAGCTGGGAAATTGACAAAATGTCTAGCCCCATGTCAGATTTCAAAACTGAGTATAAAAAAATCTGTTTGCTCTTTTGAGAAATTGATTTCAGTGCAAAAGTCTACTGGAGCAGCAATATTAACTGATGCATTTTGAAAAGAACATATTTTCCCATGACAGTATCCCTTTAAGCATAAAGCAACATGACCTCTTCAAGTATTTTGATGTATTGAAACTGATCCATGATCCCTGGTACGTGATAGATAAGCCCGACAACATAGTTTGAGAAGCATCCCCATATCATGATGCTTGTGCCACCATGCGTCACTGTCTTCACAGTGTACTACAGCTTGAATTCAGTGTTTGGGTTTCATCTGACAAACTGTAGCCCCTAGAGCCAAAAAGAACAATCTTGCTTTCATCAGTCCACAAAATGGTGTGCCTTTCTCTATAGGCCAGTCAATGTGTTCTTTGGAAAACTGTCACCTCCTCAGTGCATGTCTTTTTTTACAACAATTGGATTGTGTAGGGGCTTCTTGCCGATAGCTTTGCTTCACATAGGTGTCTTCTAATTGCCATTACATTGCATACAGGTAACTTTAGTCCTTCTTTGATATTCCTAAAGCTGATCATTAGCTGAGTCTTTGCCATTTTGGCTATTCTTCTATCATTTTGAATGGTAGTTTTCTATTTCCTTCCACATCTTTTAATATAATAATTTTTTAATCAAAGTATGCTGTTCTTCCCGACCCATTTTACTCAGATTTTTAACATTTGCTGCCTTCCTTAAATAAGGGATGTATTTGGCACCTGTTTTTTCACAGAATGAATGACCTCACTAATTGAACTCCACACTGCTATTATTTGGAACAAGCTATTTTTATTTTGAACACGACTATTATTTGGAAAATGCCTCAATTAATTATTCAAATGCACAGAATCAGCAGTATGCTTGTCATGACTGTTGAGCCTGTTACATAGTTACATAGTTAAATTGGGTTGAAAAAAGACCATCAAGTCCATCAAGTTCAACCCCTCCAAATTAAAAACCCAGCATACATACACACACACACACACACACAAACATCTCCACTCTTTCAAACACAAACTATATATGCCCATAGCTATACTAACTGTAGAGTTTAGTATCAAAATAGCCTTTTATATTATGTCTGTCCAAAAAATCATCCAAACCCCTCTTAAAAGCATCAACAGAATGTGCCATCACAACATCACCCGGCAGTGCATTCCATAACCTCACCATCCTGACTGTGAAGAACCACCTACGCTGCTTCAAATGAAAGTCCTTTTCTTCTAGTCTGAAGGGGTGGCCTCTGGTGCAGTGATCCTCTTTATGGGTAAAAAGGTCCCCTGATATTTGTCTATAATGTCCTCTAATGTATTTGTAAAGTGTAATCATGTCCCCTCGCAAGCGCCTTTTTTCCAGAGAAAACAACCCCAACCTGGACAGTCTCCCCTCATAATTTAAGTCTTCCATCCCTCTAAACAGTTTAGTTGCACATCTCTGCACTCTCTCCAGCTCATTTACATCTCTCCTAAGGACTGGAGTCCAAAACTGCACTGCATACTCCAGATGAGGCCTTACTAGGGATCCATAAAGAGGTATAATTATGTTTTCATCCCTTGAGTTTATGCCCTTTTTTATGCAAGACAGAACTTTATTTGCTTTAGTAGCTACAGAATGACACTGCCCAGAATTAGACAACTTGTTATCTATAAAAACCCCAAGATCCTTCTCACTTAAGGAAACTCCCAACACACTGCCATTTAGTGTATAACTTGCATTTCTATTATTTTTGCCAAAGTGCATAACCTTGCATTTATCAACATTGAACCTCATTTTCCAGATTGCTGCCCAGTTTCCCAACTTAGACAAATCACTCTGCAAAGTGGCAGCATCCTGCAAGGAACCTATAGCTCTGCACAATTTAGTATCATCTGCAAAAATAGAAACCGTACTTTCAATGCCCACATCCAGGTCATTAATAAACAAGTTGAAAAGCAAGGGACCCAGTATAGAGCCCTGCGGTACCCCACTAACAACACTGGTCCAATTAGAAAATGTTCCATTTACCGCCACTCTTTGTAGTCTATCTTTTAGCCAGTTCTCTATCCAGGTGCAAATGCTATGTTCAAGGCCAACATTCCTTAAATTAACCAGTAACCTTCTGTGTGGCACTGTATCAAATGCTTTAGCAAAGTCTAAGTAAATCACATCCACTGCCATCCCAGAATCGAGGTCCCTGCTTACCTTCTCATAAAAAAAATTAAGTTAGTCTGGCAAGATCTATTACGCATAAAACCATGCTGGCACAAACTCATAATATTTTTATTTGCTATGAAGTCCAGTATCCTATCCTTCAAAAAGCTTTCCTACCACCGACGTCAGACTAACTGGCCTATAGTTTTGAGGCTGAGAATGGGATCCCTTTTTGAATAGCGGCACCACATTAGCAATTCGCCAGTCTCTCAGCACCATGCCAGACCTCAACGAATCCTGAAAAATTAAGTATAGAGGTTTGGCAATCACATAGCTAAGTTCGCTAAGTACCCTGGGGTGAATCCCATCTGGGCCTGGACCTTTGTTTATCTTAACATTTTCTAGTCTCTTTTGAATTTCCTCATGTATGAACCATACATCATTGGATGTATTAGAATTGGGGCTATTAACAAGGAAACCTTCATTAGCTGGTTCCTCATTTGTGTATACTGAAGAGAAGTATTCATTCAGAATCTGAGCTTTTTGCTTGTTCTCATCAACCAACTGACCCCCCTCTGATAATAAAGGTCCTGCCCCTTCCTGTTTAATTTTTCTACTATTAATATATTTAAAAAATAATTTTGCATTCTTTTTACTGCTTACTGCTATATCCTTTTCAATATCAATTTTAGCTTGCCTGTTTTTTTGCATGACTTATTGGCCTCCTTGTACCTTATAAATGATTCGGCTGTCCCAGCTAACTTGAAAGCCTTAAAAGCACGTATTTTCTTACCCACCTCAACACCAACACTCCTATTGAACCAAAAAAGTTTTGTTTTGCAACAACTTTCTTTGTTTACAAGCGGAATATACTGACATGTATATTTATTAAGCAGCATTTTAAAGAATTCCCATTTTTGCTCAGTGTTTAGCCCTGTGAAAAGCATTTCCCACTTAATATGTTGCAGAGATGCCCTTATACTGTCAAAGTTTGCATGCCTGAAATTCAATGTCTTAGTTACTCCCTTATAGAGTTGCCTCTGCAACAAAATCTCAAAGGAGACCATGTTATGATCACTATTCCCCAAAGGCTCACCCACACAAATGCTTGAAATGAGATCAGTATTATTAGTTATTACAAGATCCAAAATAGAGTTATTCCTAAAAAGGGTGTAACCATTTAAATTCAAAGTCCAGTCACATGTTTCATCCCACCAGGTCTCAGTGATACCAATTATATCATAATTTTATAGCATGCAATTAATTCTAGATCTGCCATTTTACCTGACAAACTTCGTGCATTTGCCAGCATACAGCGGAGGTTATTACTTTTACTTTTTAAATGTGCATTAATTTGAGGGGAATTATATGTTAAGTTAGTATTAGTCTGTTTTCCTTGTAACAGAGGAACCTCCTTAGCTGGTAAACTGTATGCCCCCCTCACTCCTCCCCCATGACCCCTTACTAATCCCACTACCCCATCTACCCTAACTTCCCCATAATTCTTTCTCTCACCCACCCTCACTTGCCTAGTTTAAACACTCCTCCAACTTCTTGGCCATTCTTTCCCCTAGCACAGTGGACCCCCTTCCATTGTTGGTTTTATATTACACTACTACACCTACTAGTAAATTATTTGCCATGCAGAAATATAATTTGCACCAAAAACAGTGATTGATCAGGTTAGTGAAATTGGGCAGCTATTACTCTGAACACAACTGTATATACCCTCAGCAGCTGCATTCACTGTAATGGGATTGTACATAAACAGAAAGCAAAAGTTGGACCTGCTGCTAATATATTTTGCTAGCTATTATAATATATTTTACTAGTTATATTACTATCATAATCTTACTTGTTATAACTGTCATAATATTGTGTGGGTTTACAGTTTATTAGCTCATTTGGTTACATGGGGGCAATGGAGACCTGTCAGGAGATAAGCACCTTCCACATCATGTGGCACTTTTTTTGCCAGATGAGAATTTGGATATCTAACCAAGCCCCTAATCAGATACTGGTTAGGTATATTATAATTTTTTACACAAGCCAATAATCTTCCCACCAAGTAAGCAGGAGCCAAATCTTTATATAGTATTGACCTGTTTATGCTACATCATGCCAAGCCAGTTCAAGGTAGCATAGTCATACCAAGTCATTCCTCCTGTTTATGAATAACTCCTAAGCCTATTGCAAGCTCCTGTATGATATTTTGAAATACAATGTGTCCTAACAAAAAAAACTAAAAGTGTTTATTGATAAAACAGACTAGTCAACTTTCATTTAGAGGTTAACTAAATGGTTTGTATTAATAGGGTGCATATAATAAAAAAAATTTTTAAACATTGCTATAATTGACACGTAGAGCTGCTTGAATACACTTTGTTATTCTGCAAAACCAAGACTGACTTAATATAGAATTTAAAAACAGCATGAAATATATTTCAACAGTCTGTGACTATTTGCTGGAGCTTGTAGTTCTGTAACAGCTGGAGACGCAAAGGGTTCCTGATGTACTGTAGGCCTTTTTGGTGGGATAGACAGACTAATGTACAAGCCTGTCTTGATATGGTTTTTCTCATGTTACTAATGGGGGGAGCAAGAAACAACAGGGGCTGCAAGATAATGTGGCTCTTGGAAATGATCACAGAAGGTACAGTAGTTAAGAGATACTGTATGTCTCCTTGATAAATGGATGAAGCTAAATATTTTTTCAAAGGATTCCAAGACCACCCTTTAAGTAATTGTCATATTACATACACAATTTACAAGGTTAACTTCAATGAACTTGACATCAGTGGAACCCAAAATAACCCATTCAAGAGAAAAGTAAGAAATAATTGCTGTTTTCTCTCTCTTTTTTTCCTTCACTTATATTGCTATAATGATTTTGCATAACAGATTGAACAAAGTGCTGTTGTGACAGGTGGTAGAATTCAGCTAGTAAGCACAGAGACAGGGTTCAATTTAGTTTGTGAATCCTTTAATTGTTGTGCAGCTAATTAAAGAAGTTTCTTTACACTCGCAAGTGTTTACATACATGAAAAATTAAATTGTGCCTTCAAGGGCTGAGAGCTATAGAAAAATCATAGCTGAAGCTGCAACATGCTTACAAACCCCAAATAGCTGCTTTTCACAATTGGAATTTGTAAAACTTTTTGCTAAGCAAATATAAAGCTAATTAGAAGTGTTCCTTGGACCAATTAACATTTAAATAAATAAGCCATATTGCACATTTCACAGTCTTTATTTAATGATTCTCCCTTACGGGGTTGAAAAAAATTCTTTAAAGTACAAAAAAGTCATAAAACGAATGTAGAAAAAACAATACAAAAATCTATCCAACACCCCCCCAACTAGTGATGGGCGAATTTATTCGCCAGGGTCGAATTCGCGGCGAAGTCCCGCGATTCGCCGCTGGCGAATAAATTCGCGAATCACCAGCGAAATTTCGGCAAGCGAAATTTCGGCAAGCGAAATTTCGGCGAAAAAACGAGTCGCGCACCGGAAACGACGTGACGCGCCGAAAATGACGTCAAAGTTGACGCGACGCGCGTCAAAAGCGTCCCGCGACTCGTTTCGCATATGTTTCGCCGATTCGCGAATTTCTCTAGATGACGTGACGCGCGTCGGAAATGACGTGACGCGCCGAAAATGACGTCAAAGTTGACGCGACGCGCGTCAAAAGCGTCCCGCGACTCGTTTCGCATATGTTTCGCCGATTTGCGAATTTCTCTAGAAATACGCGAATTTTTCGGCCAAGCGAATCGCGGGAGATTCGCCCATCACTACCCCCAACACCATCTTTTTCTCTATTTGCCTTGAAGTTTACAGTAAAACGCTAAGGGGCATGTTTACTAAGATTGGAGATAAATATTTGGAGAGATTTCTGGAGAGTCGAATGGAAAATTAGAATTTTCAAAAAAATGTTATGGTAAAAACTGTAAAATGCGACTAGGCAATTATCCAAACTCGATTTTTGAAATTTATCATACTCTGGCCCTTTAAGAATTCAAATTCGACTATTCGCCACCTAAAACCTGCCAAATTGCAAGTCAATGGAAGGTCCATTGAGCAATTTGGAGAAGTTTGCAAGCCTTCCTGACATCCAAATTTTTTTGGGAGAAAAAACTTGAATTGAGTTTAATTCAATTCGATTCAAATTCTATTTGAGTTTTTGACTCTGTAGAATTTGCAAGAGTTCAAGATATTCCATTTTTATAATAAATAATCGAATATTTGAATTTCGAGTAAAATCCAGTTCATGTGAGTTAAACAAAAACTCACATGAATTTGAAATTCGAATATTAATAAATGTATCTCTAAGTGCTGAATCCCAGTGTCTGATCCCATAGTACCAGTATAAAATGTGCAACCCTAGAGGCTCAAGGTGCTTATTAGAACTACATTTTCACAACAGCCCAAGTAAAGATGGGTGCAGAACTAGAACTCACAACAGTGCCAATAATTATATTACTGAGCTCCAGCTCCTTGTTTGTGAGTAAAGTTTGATGCAAAACTAAAACTCACAACAGTGCCAGGAATTATATTCGTGAGCCCCAGCTATTTGCTTGCAAGGATAGCTTGATTTAGGGTGAGAAACAATAGTTGAAGGCAGGAAAGTGTCTACAGTACTAGAGAAGCAGGGAATACACACAATCCACTAAAGGCAGTGGCTGAAAATGGTCAGACAAGTAGTGATGGGCAGATGTGGGGTGTTTCGTTTTGCCGAAATTTGAGAATCTCTAGTAAAAATTCGCAAAACGGCGAAAATTTCACGAAACGCTGCCACATCTCGTTTTGGACACAGACCTCCCTTTTCGGACGCCAGTGCCTATTTCTGGTATGGAAAAATGGACGCTGGTGTCTGTTTTTGGACACATTTGTCCCTTTTTTGGATGCCGGCAATGGGCACCAATGTCACCAGGTGAAAATTTTCTGGCATTTCCCAAATTTATTTGTCTGCAGCGAATTGTGGGAATTCACCGCGAATTCACCCAAAGCAAATAAATTTGCCCATCACTACAGACAAGCCTTTTAATTTGCAAAAGAAGAGGCACAGTATTAAGTGATGAGACAGGAGTATAGTCAGGAATCTAGCCAGGGGTAAATGGAGACAAAAACAAGAACAGACTGTAACCAATAAACCAGACAACATTGTAACCCAATAAGAAACACAAATCAAAGTAAAGAAAGGCCAAATATAAACTAATTGCTTGATCTCACTGACTAATCAAAATAAGCTTTCCCCTCCTTTCATCCACCTATAAACCATATGTATGGTATGAAATCTGTTTTATTTTAATGTGGTTGCTTTCTGTTATTTTACATTTTGGGGGTTATTTATTTTTAAATTAAAAAAATAATAATTTCTAGTCAGACATTTAGGGGCAAATTTATGAAATTCACATGAATTCACATGAGTGATTCGAAATTCGATCGAATTTTCAAAAAGATTTGAATTTGAATTTCAAATATGCAAATTAGGCAAATTTGACCATTGAATATTCGAATAATTCGAATATTCAAATTTAATTTTATTCGAAAATTTGACGGTCAAATACTTCCCCTTTAAATTTTAATTCAACCACCTACTTCGCCAGATTAAACTTACCGAAATGGGGATCATTCCCTAAGATTGAATACAAAAAATTAGATTGATCGCTTAAAAATCATTTGCTTGGTGAGCAGTTGGTTTGTCTTCCCAATATATAGATCAGTGCACTCCTTGCTATACTGGACTGCCTATACCACATTGTTTTGTTTTAGAAGTTGGATCCTTTTGGTGTACCAGTTTTTGTCTGTGTGTTGCTAGGTTTGAAAAACACAGAGACATGGTGTTTGTTGAAAATCCTCCTGAGTTTCTTTGATACTCCAGCTACATATGGGATGACTATGCTTCGACTATGTTTCTCCGGCAGTTATTTCTTTTGATGTTCCTGTTGGGCTTGGTTGTTGTTGTTTTGACAAACACCAAATGCTAGGCAGCCATACATTTTCAAAGTTCCTCTGAGATGTTTATGACTCTGTATCAGTTTTACCTCTGTGAATTTCAGATGTCACTTCTCTGAAGAGTTACAGTGTACTGTTGTGATTGGATTAGTGGAAGAATCTATATGCCAAGAACTCTCCACACCAGTAAGTTGAACTGAAGAAGCTGCTTGGATGAGCAGTGAAATGTCTTCATTAAAATTTCTCAGCAAGTCCAGTTGAAAAAAAATCATTGACTAGTTGGAGTATTTTCAGATCTGGATTTGTTGCAGTTATTTTGCATAATGAATCATAAAAGGCATGCTTTTTTCCCACAACTTTTTTAGACATTTTGCAAGGAAATCCTGACCAGAAAATGTTTACCTTTAATAAATGTGCACCTTAGAATCCACAATATCTAGAAGGTTGCTTTCATAAAGCAGACCAGTAGGTGCTACCTGTTGAATACTTGCATGTTCTCTTTGACACATATGTATTTTGTGGAAACCAGGCATAAGCCAGGTCATGTGTAACTAAAAAAAAATGATACTACACATACAGTAAACAATTATAAGAAGAACCAAATCCCATCATTGATGTGGTCAATTTGAGTTACTATATGTTTGCTGATACAATTTTACCAACCTACCCCCTATTTCCTTAAATGCTTTTTGAAGCAGCACTGTTACCCATATTTCTTTCTTCATGTTGCAACTTACACCCAGGGCCATTTTAAGGCCTTGGCGAGCCCTGGGCAAAGAGCCAACTAGTGGTTCGCGGCAGCGTGCCAGAATATTTTTCAGGTCTGGTCCCACCTTCCCTCCCTCCCTGTGTTTCCTCCCTCCATATTACTCCCTGTATGTATCCTCCCTCCTTGTGTGCGTCCCCTCCCTCCCTGTGTGTGTCCACTCCCTCTGTGCATCGCCTGCCTCATCCTCCTCCATCCTGTTCACCTCCTTCCTTCTTCTTTCCTGTGTGCATCCCTTCCTCCATCTCCTTCTCTGCATCTCGCCCTGCCCCCTTGTCCAGTGGGCCCCCAAAAGCAGTGGGCCCTGGGCAGACGCCCCATAACGTGTATTGTTAAAGCGGCCCTGTTTACACCCATAGTGATCAATTCTTGACTACCTATCATATTCTCTTCTATTCTCTCTTTTGTGTTCATTATACATAAGAAAGACACTTTTGCTATTAAAAACACTCTGCTACATAAAAAACAGAAATCACGTGAATTGAACATTTCCCAATTCCAACTTTAGGTAAACATTACCTACAATATGTCTAATTTCATAGTTTGCAGACTGGAAGCTTTGGCATAATATTTTTAGAAAAAAAAAGTATGGAATCTGTTGTTTATAAAGCATTGCTCATATTAAGTGTAAGTCAAGCAGAAAACTAATTGAGCTGAAGGAATATCTTTCAAGTCAATCAACACATTATCTGCATGTCATTTACTGGCCCTATTTTTATCACATATGAAGAATTCTATCTGCATGAAAACTTTAGGCACAGTAATCGAAAAAAAAAATATGAACATGATTAAAACATGCAACGCTATCATGATGTATAAAGGAGGGGTCTGAAATTAATAGCATTTCCCGTAGTACCTGGATATGTTTTAATATATAAGTACTAATGTAGCATAGTAGTACTAATATAAATGCTTAAATTACACATGGTGATCCATCTAATAAAACTGTAACATTGATATAATAATTGCATGGCAAACTGTTTTATGTACAGTATATATTGTTCCATCTGTTACACTTCTATCCTGTGACCCTAAAAACTCTGAATGCCCCAGCCCTGACAATGGCTCAAAGAGAATCTTGTTGAGATGCTCCATTCCACAATAACATTACAAGGGTCAATTACAAAGTGTATGGTTGCAAACTGCAAAAAGCAGGTACAAACCCTTGCCTTTCTGCCTCAATGAATTTCCACCAATCTTTTTAAAATGGAGCCCTTAGAGACCTGGGTAGAAGTGTAAAAGAACTAAGTGGCACAAGAGTTCCCTCACACAAGTCATGGAATAGGTAGAGACAGGAGGGTGGACATCTTATGTGCCAGTGCCGTTTAAGCCATATCGAATACAGCCCTGCTTAATACTGACAATGATGTATTTATGGGGTCAGGTTTTGCGCTCCAAAATGGACCTGTGGCAATACATTTAGTCTGGACGACAGGATGCAAAGTGCAAAAAATGCCCTCCCATTCCCCCAGCTCATACAATTCACTGTGTTTACACACATACTTTACATCAGACAATGTATGGGCACAGGTTCAGACTGGGGGGCCACTGGGGCTGCAGTTTCAGGGTCCATAACCCAGCGGTGAAGACACCTCAGGGCCACCCACTTCCCCCTGCCCTGGCCCCCTGCACCTACATTTTTTTCCTGCTCGCGGCGGTAACTGCAGGCCAGGAGGGAGTTCAGGGAGAAGTGCTAATAGTGGTTTTGGCCTGGCGGGGCCAACCAGGTTTTTTCCTGGTGTTCCACCAGCCCAGTCTGACCCTGTATAGGCAGAGCTCTGTCTTTTATACCCACACTGTTTTCTGTTACAATTACATTAGCATTTTTATAGATCAGGTGATATCTAAGGAAGAACACAGAGTCACAGACCATCACAAAATGGTGGCTTGAACATTAGATTATTATTATTACTACTTATGTGTGTACAATAGCAACATACAGTATCCAGTATTTTCTATACAGTAAGTCCAGTAATCCATAGCAACTAGTCAGAGGTTTGCTTCACATATTCTCGTTGCACTTGAACAGTAAAAGTCAATTGCTATAGGTACTAGACTCTTGCAAACGTTACCCTTATTTTTACATAACCCACACTTATTAGAAAATTTTTTAGGAACCACTGCTTTAATACATAATATAGGAATGCTTCTTTTTATAGATAAAATTATGTATATATATATATATATATATATATATATATACTCTTACACACAAACAGATTTTATAAATGGACACACCAACATGGCATATGCATTCATGCAGAGAGGGATAAATCCAGTCATTTCAAGCACATAAATTATTCTTTTCAAAACCGAAATCTCATAGAGAGACTGTAAATAGGTCCTGTAAGAGGGAGGTCTGCTTTAAATAAACTAGCATTCAGTCTGAAATATTAACAAACTGCTTTTACTGGTAGCTGTTTTTAAAGCATAACACTCCCTGAATCTGCAGCTTTCTGCTTTAAAGAATTTGCATTTGAATGTTTATTTGCCATGGGATTTAGTAAACAGAATAAAATACCTTCCTGGCATTGTTTTGTTTTGCAAGTTTACTGCAGAGCAGATAGCATTAATGTATATCTTTCTTACAGAAGGGAATCAGATGGTGCTTTATGGCGTTTGATAACTAACCCATAAAATGTATGGCTGGCCTCGATAGTTCCAAAGGGTCTTCTTATGTGGACTGTGGGACACGCCTCCCAGGACTGTGGAACACGCCTCCCAAAAATGTATCTGAACACTGAGTTGAAGTTTTATGCAGACAATGTGTTGCATTGTGAGAAACAATTACAGTGTAATTATTTTAATCTCTTGCCCATAGTAATGTATGCTCTGATAAAATATACTGTCAGAATAGGATACTTTTTTTGGGAAGAAGAAAATATATACAATTTTGGACATGTTAAAGTAGTTCATGATGCAGCACCAAAATACTCAAAAACACCCCAATCCCCTGCTATGCCCATGGCCTGAAAGTGTATGTGCAAATCACATGTAAAAGAGTCCTTGAACAAGAGCTTTCAAGTGATTCCCAAAGCATGCAATAAGTTGTGATTTCAGGCAGCCTGGAGTCACCTACCATAATTCTAATGGTGCCAAAATGCCCACAATCTATCAAAGTGGCATCATTGACAATGAAATACAAAGTTTAGCTTAAGTAATGCAAAACGCCTTCGGGCAAATTCACTAAAGCGCAAATCGTCTAAACCTAGCGCTTATTCGCCAGCGTGACGTTATTTCGCAACTTCGCCAATTTACTAACAGTGTCCCTGGGGAAAATTCGCTAGCGAAGTAGATAGACTAGCTCAACTTTGCACCCTTACGCCAGACGAAGTTGTGCGCCGACGAAGGATGTAAGTACGCTATTCACTAAGACCCTTTTACTGAACGTTACTTCTTGAGCTAGACTTTACTTTGCCAGGTCTGACATGACAAAGTTCAATGCAATAGATAGGAGTTTGAAAAAAAAAACTTCCCATTTTTTCTAAGTCCTAAAAAAAATGCTGGCGTCTTTTACTTTTTTTAGGGTGATAGTCTGAAAAATTGCATAATCCCCCCCCCCCCATACATTTCCTAGCATATGGCAACACAACTATACAGTGGGCACATGTTTAGGGCAATAGGACAACTTTATTTTATTTATTAAAGGTTTCCTGGGCTTGTGTAGTGTAATGTAGTAGCTGTAACATATACTTCTATTGTATGTTTAACTTGTTATGCAAATTAGGCATCGCTAGCTGTCAGCGGGGGCCAGCGGCACCCACAAGGGGGTAGTCGGGATCAAGGTGGAAGCCTCTTCCAGAGAGTCCAGGCAAAGTACAGTTCAAGGTGAAATCCAATAGAGAGGTCAAAGTCCAGGCAAGAGTTCAAGTTGGCAGGCAGCAAAGGGTCAAAGTCAGGAAACAGGCAGTAGCTCAATATCAGGATATCAGGAAAGCAGGAAGACCCAGGAACACAATGTAATATTGAGCTATACTCGGGCATTGAACCCGGGTCTCCAGCATCCTTTTAACTTTGAATTTGGCGCCACAGCGTGTGACGTTATCGCGCCGGCGTCCTTGCGCCCACGTGGAGTCCTGGGTGCCGCCATATTGGATCCTGCGCCGTGCCGCCGCAAGGGTAAGGGGCGCCGAGTGCTCATGACACTAGCATAAATGTGCTTTGCCTGACGAAGTGACGGTAGCGCAACTTCGCTATCATTCGCCTCCCTGAGTGCAAGTCGGATGATTGCATAAAGCTTATGTGGGCCGTGTGAAGCCATTTTGTTAGATTAAAGCCTGAAAGTGGAAGTTGAACAAAACAATTGCCATTATAAAATAGTTTTTTCCAGAAGGTGAGAGCTAATTTATTTATGAGACACCTAGAGGCACATATACTAAGGGTCGAAGTGAATAAAATTCAAATTTAAAAAATTTGAATTTCGAAGTAATTTTGGGCTACTTCGACTATCGAATAGCCCAAAATTAGCTTCAAATTGATAAAATTTGAAAATTCGAATTTTGAAGTAAAATCTCTTTAAAAAAATTCAAATTCGACCATTCGCCACCTTAAACCTGCTGAATTACCATTTTAGCCTATGGGGGACATCCCATAGCCTTTACAGATGTCTTGACAAAGTTTTGGTAATTTAATTTTTTTTTAAATGAAAATCGTTTGAATCAAAGGAATCTATCGAACGATTTGACTTCTATCGAAAATGGTCCCTTTTCGATCTAAACCCCCACCCAAAAAATTAGATGGTTAGAATTTGACCATTCATATATCTGCCCCCTAGATTCATTCAAAATATCATTCAAAATATGTTAAACAGGATTTTCAAAAATTTTCTCATCGCTGTCATTCACAGTATAACCCATAAAGATCACACAAGGGTCTCTCACTTTTTTCTCATTGAAATGAAAGCATACATATATCCTATACATACATGCATATGGTCCATGGCGTATACATAAGGCAAAATGAGAATCTAAATTTTAGGCACGGTTCTCTCTTTTCCCTTCCATTACTAGTTGATTCAGCCATGGCTGCTGAAGCTTATTGCAAACACTGAGCTCAAATTTGTGCCAACCAGCAATGTCACTCAATTAACCCTCTGGCAGAGTACAGAGAAGTATATGAATTGGTACTCCCCATCTACATGCCTGAGTACATCATCTGTGTCATACATTCTGTCAGTCACTGCAATGGATACAAGTGCTGCTCCCCTAGTCAAGTCTTCTAGACAACAATAAAGGTTAACCCGAACCTTTGGCTAAATCCCCTCCTCTTATTTTATGTTGCCGTGAAGGAAAGGTTTCCTTTGTCTCCATTTATAAAACAGTTGTAATGATGGTCATTTAAAACCAGTAATTAGACAAGAATAAAGCTAATATACTACATTTTCAGGAGTACTCATCTATATTGGATGAAATCTAATTATGTTATATGAAGCCATCTTTATTTATTGTTTTAACAATTTTCTACTTTTAACATTTTTTTTTTTTACATAAAACAGTATTCTGTTTAAAAAAAAAATTTAAATGTACTGCATCCCACTCAGCTGCTGCTCAGATGTATCAGTTGTTTAATGATAGCCTGCCATCTCCAGAGCTTCCAAATGGCTGAAATAGAGTGCCACGTCCTAGTCCCTGATGTCCACGATTGGGTAGATTTATTACATACATGGACGTCAGGATGCCAAAAGCCATATTTAGTCTTCAGTCATAACTTATACGCCTCTGTACAGGATATTCAGGCTTTGTGTTCTGTGGTTTGAACCTTTATCTCTGATACAGCAAGCGAGTGTGGGA
>CM044438.1:34784229-34813564 GCA_024363595.1 Xenopus borealis
TGATGGACGCAAGTCTTTTTTTCAGCCTAACTTACTATGTTACTATGTTACTATGTTTTTCTGCATAATGCAATGATGCTAAGCCGTTTATACCCAAGTTCTTGACCAGAAGTGCATTTTAAGGGTAAGTGGTAAAGCATAGGTGGGAAGCAGTACTTACGGAAACTGAAACGTTGATGGGTAAGGGTTGGTAGGAACAGGATAATGGGATAGTGGGATATACAATACTATCAGACCTTGAATGGCTGTAGCCATGTCTATGTAGCAGATTATATACATTCATTATTATAGATCCTTAACACAGTTTAGCTCTGCAGGGTAACAGTACCTGTTGAAATATCTGCTGGCAATTTGCAAATAGGAGCAAACAAACCTTTAAGCTCCTCAGCAAGTCTTGAACCATCTAGAGAGGTTGCACTACTCCACTGCTGCAAAGTAATTGTGCAGTAAAGTTATACAAACTGTATATAAAGAAACAGTGTGTAGCATTTTTAGATTTGTTCAGCTTCAGTTTTAAATAAATGTAGATGCTTGAATTGTAACTTCTCAAGCCCAGTTTAAATGATGCCACTATGAAAATGTTTTATCTGTTTGCTACTGCCCAATGGGATTAATCTCCCTTTTGTACTTTTATTGCAGTTAAGAATATAACTGGTAACAGCACAATTAAACAAATGGCATCCACCCCAGTAGAATATAGTTACTCACTCCTTTCTTTATGAAGATAAACCTTAGGCTGTATAATGCCCATGGAATAATACGATATTATGGGTATGTTACTAGATTTTGGAATCACAATATTCTTAGATTAGCAAGAGAGAAAAGACGATGACCCATAAGCAGTACCCTAGTGGTATCTCTTTTTATATCAGCTTTGCCCCTCGAATCTCTGAGGACTGTGCACTTGTTTATAGATCATCCCATCATGGGCTGGCACATCTTTTTCTCGGCATCTGATTAAGTTAACAATGTGCTGCTATTTGCATGCAGATTTGCCAGGGCTTTCTCTACAGCTGCTCCCAAAGACTTGGTCTTTCTCTGTAATGCGATAGCACAGCAGTCAGTAAATGCAATCTTTGTCAAAACCAGGTGTGCTCTTGATTTCGTTCCCATTCATTCCAAGCAATTTTTCATTCTTCTAACATTTAGAAGGCTCTATTGTAGCTACATCTGGAGCCAAAGCTCACTTAATAATTATATACATTTATGAAAGCAAAGATATATTATCAGGATGGCAATATTTTCTGTTCATATCACCTTTCCTTAATTTGCATTTGTAAAGAGTCGTTATGCATTAGTATTAGAAATCTATAATAAAGTCGAACGTTCCATTAATCAAAGCCTTTTTTTTTACAGCTGTGAATGCATGAATTCATTTTAGATAAATAAAAGCCTGATTTTCATTTTCAAATATGCAGAGATGCGCGGCCCTTTGCAGACCCTTTTTAAGTTTAGATTTGCCATTTATTTCATGCTGTTAACCCTTTAGCATTACAAATAAACAGAAAGTAGCAAGATCACTGGACACAGATTTGAAGGTTATGTAGTGCGGCCATACTTACTTTATCTCGTGCACTGCCTGCTAGGGATATAGGACATTGCCAAAGTAACTACATCTTTCTATTTCTCTCTCCGTACCTTTTTGTTTTGGTAAAACAGAGGATCTTCTTTAGGAAATTAGCACAGTTCAAACATATATTACAACCCCATTTCAATAAATTACAAAAAAATTATTTTACAAGAAATATTTTATTCTATAATAATATTTTAGGAAATAATATTCTTAAAATGAAAACGTGTCATGCTATAGACAGCAAAAATCTTAAACAATTAGCAACTAACCTTTAACTTTTTGGTCCCGCATCTCTCAACCAGGCAGCACTTTAAATATTCGACTGAAGGGAAAGAAGACAAGGCCTAAATAGAAATATAAGAGGTAAAACATAATAAATACATAGTCTCGTAATTAATTAATGTGTAAGCCATATCAATACAAGGCTGAGAGAGAAATTAGATGTAAAGGGTCTGTAAACTATAACACAAAACTCATACCTTATCTACATATATTGGTTATAGACTTCCAGTTCTAGAATATAATTATTAACTGAGAGCATTAGAGCATGTTTTATTTGCTGTAGGAGTGAAATAAGCCATGAGTAACATTTGACCCTGGATTATGACAGCACTCAAACCAATATATTCTATATAATTTGTTATCTGCAATGCAATGCTCGGGACCTGAGGTTTTCCGGAGAACGGATCTTTCTGTAATTTGTATCTTCATACCTTAAGGGTCGAAGTAAAATCGAGGGAATTTTCGAAGTAAAGAAATTGGAAATTCTAAGTAATTTTTTGGATACTTGGACCATTGAATAGGTTACTACGACTTTGACTTCTACTTTGATTTGAAGTAATGGTTCGAATATTCGATCATTCGATAATCAAAGTACTGTCTCTTTAAAAAAACATCGACTTCAATACTTCGCCAAATTAAGTTTTTTTTAATCAAAGTAAAAACGTTTTTGAAAAGTATTTCAATTCGATGGTCGAATTGTCAAGTATTTTCGACTTCAAAATTCGACCCTTAGTAAATCAGCCCCTAAGTCTACTGAACAAATCACATAAGCATTAAATAAATCCAATAGGCTGGTTTTGCTTCCAATAAGGATTCATTCTATCTTACAGTAGTTTGGATCAGGGTACTTTTTTATTATTAAAGAGAAAAAGAAATCATTTTTAAAAATGTGGATTGTTTGATTATAATCGAGTCTATGGAAGACAGCCTTTTCATAATTTGGAACTTTCTGGATAAAGGGTTTCTGGATAACGGATCCTTTACCTGTACAATGTAAAAATCCCGTATGTGCACAGATCGAGTGGTCATTCAGTGAAGTTATTCTAAACCTTTCATTTTAGACTCCATCTAGCTTCTTTATGTCCCTTGCTAACACATGTGAATGTATATTGTTAGGAAAAGATTTTCTAACCACAATCACAGCATTATCTATAAGTTTCATATGCAACAAACGAATGTCATGAATTTTGTTTGAAAAATTATTTTTATATCAATCATTTTCTGAGACAAGGATCATGGCGAAAAAAAAAGGGCTCACCTTTGGGTTAACTTTTAGTATGATGTAGAGAGGAATATCCAGAGACAATTTGCAATTGGTTTGAATTTTTTTTTTATTATTTGTGGTGTTTGACTTACTTATTCAGTTTTTTATTCAGCAGCTCTCCATTTTGAAATTTCAGCAATCTGGTTGCTAGGGTCCAAATTAAATGCATTGATTTAAATTAGAGACTAGAATAAGTATTGGAGAGGGCTTGAATAGAAAAAAGGGTTACAGGGTTGGACTGGGGGGGCCGGGACCCACCAGGGCTGCAGTCCATGGCCCCCCTCCAAACCCTTCTGCTGCGGTGCCAATTGTGTGCATGCCACTGCATGTTTGCACTGCGCTACCAAGTGTGTGCGCATATGAACTATTGCGCAGATCTGTGTCAGCAGCTGGGCCCACACTGAGGGTGCACAGTTTAAGTCCAAAGATTTTGAAATCCTTTTTCACACTGGAAGCAGAGCCAGGCCAAGCCAGCTGTGTGCCCTAGGCAACCTGGTTGACCCCCCAACCCATACCACGAGTGTTCTTTCACTTAGTGACATCACACCTGTGCACGATTGTTTGCATGGTGATGACAAATGGGGGCACCAGAGAGCACAGATACAATAGGGAAGAGGGCCCGGACTAGGGGTAAGCCGATGGAAGAGGTTCGTGCCAGGCAAGCCTTCACCTTTGCACCATAGGCACATGCCTCTTCTGCCTGTACCTCTACTTCTGGCCCTGACTGGAAGTCTACACTGTCTAAGTGTATTCCCTTGTGTTCCTAGGTCTTTTAGTTTAAAACTATGGCATTATTTTCTTCATTGTTGATGGTGTGAATTCATGTGTAAGGGCTACAACAGAGCTTTCTAAATATGCCATTATTTTATATGCCTTTAAACTCATTATTTTAGTACATTTTTTTTAGGAAGGTAGGAAGGTTCTTCTGCTCTTGGCTTGTCCAATTCTGAAAGCAATTAATGGGTGGAAATTACTTAACACCCCTGTAGCAGAGAAAGGAGATTGACTGCTCAAAGCAGTTTAAACCATACTGACAGTTTGACACATTGACCAAAAGCTGTAAATGTGCTGATAAATACATCAATTCATTATACACAATCAGGAAATGTTAATGGCTGGGGATAAATATAGATCTGCTGGAAATCCCTTTGGATCCCTCAGTTTGATAGGTAATAGATCATCCCCTAAGGCTGGGTACTATTGCAGATATTTATACATATTCAATATCCATAATAATATTTATCCACAGCAAAATCAACTAAGTGTTATGTGTCAATACAGTCACTATTTGTATATCTTTTAAATTAAATAGTTTGTGCCATGACAATTTCGCTATTGCAGGTGAGACCTTTATTGGCTAACTAATATAATTAGTTATAATTGTTCGATTCCAACAATTGTTTTCGTTCGATCGAATTTTTTTAATTTGATCATTCGATTTGTCAAATTGCGATAAAACCCTTATGGTTAAAATTCGGCAACAATTCGATGGTCGAATTTGAGGGTTAATTAACCTGCCCCTAAAAGTCTGCCCCAAATTAACAATGATATTTCTTAACTTTTGGACTGTTTTGTTAGGATATGTTTCTTATACTTTAATTCATTATAGTAATTGGTTTTCATAATACTGAAGTTGGGAAAGACAAGGAAAACAAAAGGCATTTAGTTCATTGTTTTGCAACACAAGCTAATGCTGGTTGGCAGAACTATTAAGCAAATTCTAACCAAATAATGATAGCTAATCGACCCCTACTGAAAGAATAGGAATTGGATAGGAATTGGGACATTCCCATACATGAAAGCAATGAGAAAAAATATTTATATCTGAAAAATTCCAGGAGTTTTGTGTGGTTGCAGAGAAATTTATAGATAGATAGATAGAAGGATAGATAGGCTACTTTGTCTTGTAAATGACATATGGAGTAACCTTAGTGTTTCTAATACAGTTAGCCAAAAATATCATATACAGTATAAATGCTGTCTAACATAGCCAGAACATTCTCCTCCTTTGCAGTTGTTAAACCAGTTACCAGTCAGTAATTGATCATTGACTTAAAGAGGGGCCACATGGGACATAATTGTTCAGTTAGTTTGCTTTTGAAACTAAGCACATATTTATGTCCCATGTGGCCCCCCTTCAACTCACTGATTGGTTACTGACTGGTAACTGATTAGAGAGCTGCAAAGGAGGAATCATGTTCTAGCTATTATGTTAAACATTTCTACACTCCAGCCTTTACATGATTGTGTTTTTGGCTAACTAACTATATTGAAAACATTTTTATTATGCACAGCCTATTTACCCAGTTTTTATTTTTACAACAAGTGTTCCTTTTAGGGCAAAGAGAGATGAGAAGATTCTTGGAGATTTAGTCACCCGGCGACAAACCACCTCTTCTTCAGGCGACTAATCTCTCCGAACTGCTTCCCTGCCAGCTAAAATGTAAACTTCGAGCGAATTTGGGAAACAAAGCAATCCGAGTGCCATCCCACCAACGATTTACATTTTAGCCCGTGGGAAAGCAGGGGAAAGCAGTATGGGGACATTAGTCGCCCAGAAGAGGTGGCTAATCTCCCTAAATCTGCTTGTGTGTCTCTGCCCTAAGAGTTCCGTGATGAACAACCTTGTGTATTACTGAGTAACATTAATAAACAATACTTCACAGGATCTCTACATTACGCAGTTGTCCTTAAAAGTTATAACTGTAATTCTAAAGTTCATAGTTTATAAATTGCAGAAGGTTAGAGTAATATAATTTGATCTTAGGGAATCCTTCCAGTGTGTAAAGATGACTTAGATATTGCAAGCTTTTTTAGGTTTAACCGAGAGCTTATTGAAATCCATCCATATTATCCCTGTGAAAGGAGAAAAAAATTTGAAGACAGAGCACATAAGAAACATCCATAGCAGTGTATAGATTCTATACAGCATCTATGGAGTTAATCCCCTACCTTATTGGTAAAAGGGTGCAATGACCACTACCTGCCACATGGCTTTATTATGTGTGCAGGGAGGGGCCTCTGCCTCTTTGGCTCCTGGTGTCTGTGCATCTAGGTGTTCCCATTGAGCCTGGGATCACCAAGGCCCCAGTAAAGCCATATGCCCTGAAGGGACCTTTACCTTCAGAGACTGAGTCAGTAACCAGGCAATCCTGTGAATAGGTTAGCTATCAATAGGGTAGATCTTTAATAGACTCTCTAGGAGAGTGAGATAGCCAGTGTTATATGTAGTATGAACAGCTCTGGTTCCATCAAGGAGTGATAGCAGGAAGTGATCTTCCTACAAGGCTTCCCCGTATGCCTTTATTAGAGGGATTTCAAGTGGTTAGGGATTAGGTCTTAGCAGCAGCTACCGGTTCCTACGTTTATTTCCCGATCCCCACACTGGCCGGAAGTAATGCTTTGAGAGGAATTGTTGTACCCGTGACCATTCTGCCTTATGGGATGCCAATCTGCATTTTTGCTGTATCTGCTCTGATATCTCTCCTCCTCTGTGATATGCTACACCTGCACCAACCTGTGTGTGAGTAAACCTGTGGTTCATTGCCTTATGCATATGCGAATAAACCTTTGTTACTGTTTTCACCAAGAACCTCCTAGCGTCCAATATCTATTTTATATACAGTAGCCTGTGTGTTTGTGTATTTTATACCTCTTAAAGGGATAACTTCCACTTAGCGAAGGCCCTGCCCTGCTGTGTAGCGTTGTGGTGTAACCCATGCTCATCAGCTAGCTGGACACTTATTCTAATTTGTGCTGCATAACCCAAAAAAAGCGTTACAGCAGTATACAACTATGACTTCTAAAAACAAAGGTTTTTAAGGATCATAAAAAAAAAAAACTAACTAAAACAAATAAAGTTGTTCCGCCCGCCATCAAACTTTTACCTGGCGTGTTAGAAGCATGTGAGGAGGAAATTCACCCAGGGTAACCTAAAGAATTTGTCACTATCTCTGATGCTCTTCTCTGCTGCTCAAAAGCAGCTTATTTTTTATCTAAATGTGCAAGTGCAATGATTATGCCAACATCCAGGGTGATAATGTAAAGATCAGCAATGGGGTATTTTGATCGTGATCTGAAGCTTGGCCCACACAGACACGTCAGTGGCAAAGCTAACTCCAGGGACTACAAAAAAGAAATACAAAAAAGAAAAGTGTGTTTACAGCTGTATAGTACACCAATACAGATTATATGTTTTCAGTGTTGCGGCCACAACAGAATGCTAATTAGCATACTAGAGTGATGAGAGCGGCTGTAAGGTCCTTATTGTTCCATTATTTCTTGCAGACCAGCTGCCTTTGTTTATGTCACTTATCCTCTAGTGCCTCAGGTCTGTGCTCCAAAAATACTATTCCAATACCACGTTAATATTTAAAAAAAAAACGGAGGTGGCACGTTGTCATTTTTCTTTGTGTGTGTCCGCCTTAAACTGCAGAGATGCTAAGCTGTCCTCGTTCTGTATTTAGAAATAATTTAGCAACCACATTGAGACGCTGGCTGAATTCTAACATAATGGCTGTTGACTTGAACCAAGCAAAATGCATAACTATCCTGACATCACTTATGAGATTTAGATTGGTCAGTTAATGGAAGTCTTTACAAGGATAAATACCATAACAGCTTCTTGAAATGGACATGATTTTTCTTTTTCCTTTCTTTTCTTTTTTTTTTTCCACACAGACCAGGACAATAAGTACATGGGCTAGATTACAATGCAACTACTATAAATAGGATATTTCTGGAGTTTCTATAGGGCACCCATTTTAGAATCCAGATTCAGTATTTTCTGATTGTGGTGTCCTTAGATTCCCAGTCTTTATTTAATTTTTTTGTCTGTGTGTGTGTGTGCACGCGTGCATTTCTCCTTTGTTGTTTCATATGTTATTTGGATAAAATGTACTCACTTGACATTACTGATTGCTGCAATATAAATGTTATAATGAAAAACAAGTTCATTTGTTTATGTATATTAATGCCGAACAGAGGTAATATTGACATCTGTTAGGCAGATTTTGCTACAAACTAAGCAATCCTCATCATTTGGCTAGATCTCTGAAAGTTTGGAAGAATCCTTACTGGTAAATATGCTACTTATAAACTATTCAGTTCTGTTTCATATTTCAAAGCAGTCATATTTTGCACCTCCACAGTTGTATTTGCACACCACTTTTCTCTGAGAATCACGGTGAACTTTTAGTAGGGCTTAAAGGAACACCAAAAAGTGAAAGTGATTTAAAGTAATGAAAATATCATGTAGAGTTGCCCTGCAGAGGGTTGAGTGCAGAGGACCTCTTGCATTTGTCTAAAAGTTTGTAGCAGATATTCTGAATATCGCATCATCAAACTAGATGGTATGCATGTACATAAATAAGTGTACATAGTGTGAGGCACCACAGAGCAGCTCTTGTATGTTGGAAGAGTGGGGTAATGGCTGCACGAACACAATTTGCAGAATTAAGTTTTTGTTAAAGGAGAACTAAATCCTAAAAATGAATATGGCGGAAAGTGCCATATTTTATAGACTGAACTTATTGCACCAGCCTAAAGTTTCAGCTTGTCATTAGCAGCAATGGTCCAGATTTTCAAACTTGTCACAGGGGGTCACCATCTTGGAAAGTGTCTGTGATACTCACATGCTCAGTGGGCTCTGAGCAGCTGTTGAGAAGCTAAGCTTAAGGGTCATCGCTAATTATCCAGCAGAAAATATGGTTGGTCTTTAATATAAGCTGATGCTACAAGGATGATTATTAAATTCTGATGATAATTGCACTATGTTGCCAAGTAGGAAATATCTGTATTAATTAAAAATCAGTCTTATATTGTGACATTTATATTCTATGGAGTATATTTATGAAAGAGTGGAGTTAGAGATCTCCACAAGCTGCTAAAGTGCAGTAGTGCCTCCCTTTATTAATTTCTATGGCATTTTTAAAGGCATATTTATCAAAGGATGAACTTTCACTTTCACACTTTGATAAATACGCCTTTGAAAATCCCATAAAAATGAATGGAGAGGGGTGGTACTGCACTCTAGCAGACTATGGTGATCTCAAACTGCACTCTTTCATAAATATACCCCTATGTGTACTATATATTGTGAGTGGGTCCCTAAGCTCAGTAAGTGACAGCAGCACAGAGCATGTGAATCAGTGAATCAGCAGAAAAGGAGATGGGGAGCTACTGGGGCATCTTTGGAGACACAGATCTTCCGTGACAAAGGGCTGTTGGTGCCTTGGGCTGGTACAGAAGCTCAAAATATAATGTACAATTGTTATAGCCTACATCTTTAGTTAAGCTTTACTTCTTCTTTAAAAGAGCAGCTTCATAGTAAGACAACTAGTTCTCATAGAAAGGACTGATCCAGTGTAAACTAGTAATCTACCCAGAGGGTTAATGTGTATATATATGTATGTATATATATATATATATATATATATATATATATATATATATATATATATATATATATACACTATCAAAACACATTCATATTCTATATTTAATTCTTCATGTTTAGTGTTTTATTTAGGGTCATACACACAACATAATCTACGTATATTCAAACCTTGTGACAAACTACTGTCATTGTAGCAGTCCAAATTCCAAACAAATGCAAAAAACAATCACTAGGAATAAATATGCCCACAGAGTTGTTTGAAATGGTCAATTAATAGCTGTTTCAATCCTTAACCTACATTAAAAACCTATATTCAAACCTTGTGACAAACTACTGTCATTGTAGCAGTCCAAATTCCAAACAAATGCAAAAAACAATCACTAGGAATAAATATGCCCACAGAGTTGTTTGAAATGGTCAATTAATAGCTGTTTCAATCCTTAACCTACATTCTTTTTCTTTTTACAACAGTCACCTTTCTTTCCTCAATAAATGTCATTTGGATTGAGATGGGCCATTATAGATATTTAACACCTTTTTTTATTCTGGAGCCACTCAAATTTTGTTTGGGATCATCATACTGCTGCACATTCATCATTTACCCAGGAATAAATCAAGGGACCGAAATATTCTGCTAAATCCCAGTTCAGATTAGTCATCATCAATATACCACCTTGTGGTTTCTGCTCTCTGCAGGTGCGCCTGACTGGTACATTGCTTTTTGTACTGTCACAAATAAAATACTGACTTTTCAACACAATCCCACAGAATAAGTCCCTTGCACACACAGACCATCAGCCCTTTAAAATGCATTACCAGTCACAGCAAGCATACCAAAAACTGTGTAAAGACTAATTAATGATATAGCATAAACATAAATAGTGCTTAGAATAACAATATTATTGCTACACTAAGCGTAATGATTGATCTGGGATGGACATTTTACCATTTCCCCAATACAATATATAAGCCTTTTACTATTATGAATAATAGAGGATAATACATTGAATTTCTACCGATTATAGAATAAATAGAAATTGAGTAAGAAATAATATGAGTGGCAGCATATTGGACTGGCAGTATAGCGGCAGAATTTGAGAACAAGTCACAGAGCAGGGCAACATGCCATTACATCTATGGCATCCAAGCCACAATTCTTAGTTTGACACCACTTTTGTAACATGGCTCATCCTGTAAACACTGAGGGGCAAATTTACAAAATTCACGTGAATAATTCGAAGTTCGATCGAGTTTAATATAAATTTGAACCCAAATCTTCAAATATGCAAATTGGGCAAATTCGGCCATCGAATAGTCAAATTCGAATGATTCGAATATTCGAATTCGAATGATTTGAATATTCAAATAAACATTTCTTAGAATATTCGATGGTCGAATTACTTCCCCTACAAATTTTTATTCAACCACCTACTTCACAGGATCAAGCTACCGAATTGGGAATCATTAGCTGAGATTGAATAAAAAAAATTTGAATTGAGTAATCAAATTGCGGTAAAATCCTTCGATATACGATAGTCCGATTCGAAGGATTTTACTTCCGCACTATTCCCATGGTCAAATTTCAAATTTTTTTTTATTTGAAATTTGGCCATTAGTATATCTGCCCCTGAGTATCAGATAATTTGCCTACAGTTAGACTTTGGATAGCTTTTCTTGTAAAAAGTAACTATGATTTTAGATGGCAAGCTATTAAAAATGCATTTCAGCAACTATAACATCCAATAAGCAATGCCCCACAACAACCATTCAAGGAAGAAAAAAATAAACTAAACGAATGAGCATCAGTTGTTTCTAAAGAGACGTTTCAGATAAATGCAATGTTGCTTGAAGTATTTCTAATAAAAATCTGTGATGAGAGTGTTTAATACGTTTTCCATCCAATAATGCTTGTAACAGGGAGCATGCCACGGGTACGCAGCAATCTCATATACAGCAGTTAGTGAGCTCTGACCATTTCCCCCACTGTGGACGCAACATAGATTTTTTTTAATTGGATCCAGGAGCTAGCTAAATTACCCAGTCACTGCATGTTAAAGAATCCAGCCAGTTCTATACCAATAATAATAAACTTTCTATTACTGCTCATCACTCTGTGACAGTTCTATCTTTTACCTTAAGAATAGACAATTTCTTCTCATTACCCTACAAGAAAACCTTCTAGCTATAAAATTTACAGAATGGCTGCGGTTTTGTATGATGTTCATATTTATGCAATTAAAACAATTTGCTGGCAAAAATGCTGCGGTGCCAATTGTGAATTTACATGCAATCTGTTCTGTGCCATTGACCAATTTACAAGTGACGTGAAGGCTGTATATATGAATGGCAGTGATAGCATCCACTATACTGACAGAAGCATGAGAGATTACATTACCCCAGACATGTTTCAGATGGGTCCTGCCAAAGCAAGTACTTCCTGTACCATATGGTCTCAGTATTATAGCAAAAACATCTTTAGTTCATTCTTAACATAAAAAAAGAATGTAATGCATCAAAGTGAAAATATCACCAACCCACACACTAACTTAGGATTTGTTTTATTTTAGAAATCATTATTTTCAGCTATTTATTGTTTGAACAGCTACTGAAGACAGTGCCTCAGATTCCTTAAGATTCACCAACGGATGAGGGAGAATAAAGCAATGTTATCTCAGATGAGTAATAAATCTCATATCCTTCTATTCATTACACCAAGAGAGATTTAGCAGGGCTCTTTTTATTCAACTTGCATTGCATGGCTGTAAGTGTTATGTATTATTCCTATTTTGAAGCTATTGCATTTGCCACACTGGAAAAATAAGCAGAGTAACAATGAATTTGATTTTATTCATATGCATCTTTTTATTTTGCAATTTATCAAACTGGGGATTTTTTAGAATAACGGTTCTGTAAGTTGTATGACTGCCGCAAGCAAAACACCAGCAGCTTACAATTAATGTAGGACTTCAAAACATTATTCTGATACAGATCAAATGACAGAATGAAAATGAACTGCAGGTGAAAACTTGACAACATTTGTGGAACTACCTGCCTTAATCCTCATTCCAGATTGAGCTTGCTGATATTTCACAATTGACACACAGTGGTTCAAGAGCAGCGTATTTGTTATACAAATGGAGTTCTACATATCCCAAATAACACTTCAGAACATCCTAAATCATTACAGGAATTCATGTGATGAAGATGGATAAAAACTAGGATGCTGAATATTTATATGCCAATGAGTGCAACTTTACCATGTGCTTGGAATTAGTAAATGTACCATCTATCAAGATACAGTTGCAAGTGTCGTATAACAAGATAAGGGACACATTCATAGTTAAATTAGGCTGAAAAAAAGAAAAAGTCCATCAAGTTCAACTCCTCCTAATGAAAGCCCAGCAGCCATACACACAAACCTTCATCTTTTTACATAAATTATATATGCCCATATCTATACCAACTATAGAGTTTAGTATCACAATATCCTTTGATATTATGCCTGTTCAAGATATCATCCAAGCCACTCTTAAAGTCATTACCAGAATCAGCCATCACAACATCACCTGGCAGTGCATTCCACAACCTCACTGTCCTCGCTGTGAAGAACCACCTACGCTGCTTCAAATGAAAGTCCTTTTATTCTAGTCTGAAGGGGTGGCCTCTGGTGCGGTGATCCTCTTTATGGGTAAAAAGGTCCCCTGATATTTGTCTATAATGTCCTAAAATGTATTTGTAAAGTGTAATCATGTCCCCTCGCAAAGCGCCTTTTTTTCCAGAGAAAACAACCCCAACTCAATTTGATGAGAACATTTTCTCTCCTAATTCATTTACAGATTTTCTTATAGAGGCAGATGCAATTCAAAGAGAAAATGAGAATTGCACTTACCTAATTGCCATAAATTCCAATCCTTCTAGTCCTGCAATGTCAGTACAAACGGGCAGTATTGCCCCATCAAGACAAGGAGGTCAAGCTATACCATAGCCAAGCAAAATTAAACAAAACCTCCTGTCTTCCTCCTAACCACTGTTATCCATTTAACATAGCAGTACAGAAAACAATATTATTAACCTGGGATGAGAATAGGGCCGGATTTACATAGTGGACGCCCCTAGGCCTGCTGCTGTTCGTCGCCCCCATACTCTGCCCTTTAATTTTCATCATCAAGATCAGAGCAATGGGGATTGGCGCAAGGGAAATGTAAAAACCATTGTATCTCCTGCATATCCCCAGTGTTTCTAGACCAATGTGGGTGTGGCTCGGCAGCATGCCGTCCCCTAAAATCTTGCCAACCTAGGCACAGGCCTTTCCACAAATTCGGGCCAGGATGGGAAACAAGTACTGACATGTCAGGACTAGAAGAAATGGAATTTATAACAAGTAGGCAAGTGAAATTCTTATTTTCTTCTGTGTCCCTCCCTGTTAGTACAGATGGAAATTGCCAAGCAATGACCCAAAACTCATAAGGAGTGGGAAAAAAACAAAAAAGGCACTGACAGTGGTGAGGAGGAAGTCAAGTGGTCTTAGAGGTCATGTTTAATTTTCATAGGCTTTAGTATAGGTCCTTCCTCCTTGTCTGGATGGGGCAATACTACTGTACGGACATTGAGGGACATAGAAGAAAAACACTATTGAAGTCCATGGTGTAAAAAATGGAATTAAATTAGGAGAAATGTATTCCCTCCTCCAATTGAATCTTGTCTGTGAGTTTTCACATGGTGAAGTATAAAATTTTCACATGGAAGCGAGTATGACTCAAAGTGCAGATTAATTAAAGACTATTACTGACCAACCAAGAAGCAAAAACCTATTAGTAATATCATCTCCATGTCTGCTTAGTTTATTTTGAGACAAAATCAGAAGAATGACAATTTACCCTTCTGACATAGAAAATATATTCTGTGGAATCTAGTATGCCCGTAACATTTCTTGTGTTTATTTCAATAGAAAAGATTCCAACTCATAAACCAAACCCTGAAAGAGTTATCGGTATAGGGACTAAACATTGTTTGTGAATTAACAGCTGTGCTAAAAATGGAAAATACAGTTAAAAGAGTCTTAAGCCTGTCAGCATGTATCAAACACATTTGCATTAAATGTGTGTTTTGTGCAGTGACACATTAGTGCAGGACTGGACTGAGAATCAAAATAATCCCTGGCATTTCAGGTACACAGAGGCCCAATCAGCCCACAAAGAGGCCCAAACAGTACCCACCAGCCCACTAAATACTGACTTTCTATGGCACCTTATAGCAGCCCATCTGGCATTTGCCCTAACCCACATATTGCCAGTCCGGGCCTGCATTAGTGACAGTTTTTAGACCCTGACAAGGTGAATAATTGAGACATGAGGTTCAAAAAATCTGTCAACGAGTACACTTGCAGACCATGCACTTCATTAACCATTGCTTACCTTTATACTCTGCTTCAGACAACAAGCACAAGCTTAAAGTTAAAACAACTGGGAAGCAAATCAATTAAATGGAAGCCCTCACTAAACAAGGATACTCAAAGTTATATAAATTGCGTACAATTTTTTTGCATGAATACACATCTAGGACTCTTTAGACACTCCACACTAGAGTCCTGCACAGAACCAGTTTTTAAGACCCGGACCCGACCCAAACCCACAGCCTGAAAATCGAACCGCAACCCCCATATTTACCCGCTTTGATCGGCTACCCGACCCGGAACTGCCTAATCCGCAACCCAATGACTACCATCAAACCGGAAGTGATGTTGCTGTAAACCAGAAATGATGTTGCTGCAAACCCTACCCGTGACACGCAGACCCGTAACCTGTGGATCTGCAACCTTGCAGGCCCGCATCTATACCAGCAACTGAAAAGCCTACCTTCATTCCGCAGGGTAACTTCTTTTTTTTCGGGTAACCCGCGAGTACCCGCACGTACCCGACCACTTGCATGACTCCACACTTCTGGTTAGGTTTTTTTTAAACTATTTTGGCTTCTTCTATCTTAGTTAAATTTTGCAATATATCGCTGTGGCGCTGTTTCACATATTTGTGGGCTTTTTGCATTCTTTATATTCAAATATACTGTTTGTGAAGATTCTCATTTATCCAGGTCATGGTATATCTGTAGAAATAAGTCAAATCAACTGGACTTGCTATGTTTTTTCCTTCAAGACGTTTCACCAGTCATCCAACTGGCTTTCTCAATTCAGAATACCTTGTACATAGGATCTTTATAGAAATTACCTATGCTATAATCTCAGATGCCAACAACATGGTCTCATCCCATGCAGCATACATCTGGATTCCACGGTAGAGGGTAAAAAAACAAGCAGATTTATAGAAAGTCCAAAAACAACTGCACAATGATCATATAAGAAAGACCTATTTTACAGATGATGCCTTACAACACAACATCACAGCTTGACCTCACTGTTAAAGGCAACAGAACATGTTCTCCATATTGGTATCCCGTTCCAGTAATAACCAAAAAGAGGACATCATAGACCAATAGCTGTATGTATGGATCCTGGGTTTTCATTTGGAGGGGTTGAACTTGATGGACTTTGTGTTTTTTCAACCCAATTTAACTATGTAACTATAAAAAGAGTATAAACTAACCTGGTTGACAAAAGAAGGAATTGGGGCACAGGAAAACAAAGACAAGTGGGTAAAGAACTTGTCTGGCAGGGCTCTTACCCAGCCAGAGATGGAGGTCCTAGCCAAAATGTTAAACTTTGCAATTGCTCCAAAAACCATCCCTGTGGTAGATATCCCTACCACTGAAGCCTCAATTAATAACAACAAAGTACCATCAAATGAGGCTGAACAGCTTCGCTTCAAAGTGTCTGTAGCCCAAGCCAGTGCTAAACCACCTCCATTAAACTTGACGTCACAGGAAAGGGAAATGCTGACATCCCTCAAAAAGGACTCAAATATCACCATCCTGCCCGCAGATAAAGGAAGATGCACAGTTGCACCTAATACATCAGCAAAGATGACCACACTTCTAAGCGACAAAAATACATATGAAGCCCTAATAAGGGACCCAACCAACAGATACAAGAAAATGTCAAAGACCTCTTAAAACAGTTGAAGAAAGACAATGCTATTGATCAGGTCACATATCATTGCCTTTATGCTGGGGAACCCCCGTGTATATATGGACTCCCTAATATACAGAAGGACCCATTGTCAGCAGCATTAACTCTGTGACCTACAACGTGGCAAAATACCTAGCCAACATCCTAGCCCCCTTTGGTTGGAGATACAGAGCATCACATACAGAGCTCCCATGATTTTACTAACAAAATCCAAGGGCTGGTACTGGGCACAGAAAAAACTATGGTATCCTATGATGTTTTGGCATCTCTCCCTGGAAGGTTTAATAACACATCAAAGCTCCAATGAGGCTAATACAATCAACACCTAATTTAATGACATCATTGTGCATTATGACAATTTGAGAAACATTCCAGACGACATATACCAAAGAAAGAGCAAATGTACAAGGCATTCTGAATTGAGAAAGACAGTTGGATGACTGGTGAAACTTTTTAAAGGAAAAAAGCAATGCAAGTCCAGTTTATTTGACTTATTTCTTCAAATACTGCAACTTCTGTCCTACACATATTTGGGTACTCCTTTGATTTGTCCCTGAATACAGAAAATTATGTCAATTGAGCTTAACTAATATCATTCTTGCACCTGATGTAACCCAGACAGGAGTGATCCTTGCATCCATACATTTAAACCATATGAGTCCATTTTATCTTATGGTTCCCCATAGACGCAAACATCTTTCTCTGCCGAACAACCGATCTTAGGGAATTGCGACCAATCTGTCAAATTATTGTGCAGTTAGTGGGATACCAACGATCGTACATCTTACGATTTTTCATCCGACATCGGTCTGAAAATTGATCTGCCAGGTTAGAAAATCTTTATCGGTCCCCATGCAATCTATCTATGTTTGCAGGGCCAAGCAGGCAGAGACCCTTCAGTTTTGCTGGCAATATCGCCTGAAATGGTCTTTTTAGTTGATGGACACATTGGACATTTAAACAATCGTTTCAAGATGATCGTGGTCTCACGATAACCATTGGATCTTTCAAAATCTTTACGTCTATGGCCAGCTTTATACAATGCTTTATGCAAACTGTCTTGTCCATTCTACTTAAATCTTGGCTAATCACTAAAGGGCAACTTCTTGTAAGGTACATTGTTTTTGGAACTTTTGCTGTTATAAATAAATGTAAGTTTATATCTTTTCTGCTGTCTTATTAGATAAATGTTCTGTTGATGGCAAGCTTTGTTGTCTAGCTTCTTGCCAACTAAAAGGCCTGTGGTTCAACACAGTGTTTTAAATATTCACTGCAATGTTTGCAGGGGGATTATCTTTCACCCAATTATAAAAAGCAGCCCTGGTTCTTATTCTTCTATAAATCAACATCATTTTATTTTCCAAGGTAATAGCATGGCAGAAAAAAGAAGCTAGTCACATCATAGGACAAGTCTAAAAGGGTTAAATTTATGTTCCATTACAAGCTCCGTTTTTTTTTTTTTTGTTTCATCTTCTCGGTAAAACACATAACTTAAAATGAAATCAAATATTAAAAATGACAGACTATATAAGTGCTGTGAGTAACTTCAGGTCACGGAGGGAGGGAAATGCAGGCAAGTTGTCAGGCACTATCTGTCAGAGTGAATTAGAAACAATCAACATAGACTGAAAGGGAAGGTGATTGTTATTAGTCAGCCAGGCTGTGAGCAAGCTACCCAGATGTGGTCATGCATATAAAGAACAGGAAACAGCAGTTTAATTCAGGAAGCACTGGCAAATAGGGCTGCACAATGGATAAAAGTCCTTTGTCATAATAAGATAGAAGTTATTTTGAAAACAGCAGGGTTAGGATACAGAATGAAACACATTTCTTCCAGTAAGGTGTATAACATTATTATTACAGAAATGGAGACCTGAAAGAGACCCACAGAAGCACAAATTGTCACCATTTGTAATGATCCTGTCCCATTGGTTACCATCTTCTCATCCCAACTTGATCTAAAGGAGTATTAAGAAGAACCCTCACAGACTTACTTAATATCAATGCATAATAATTCTATAGGATTTGTAACAATTAATGGAGAACTAAAGCTTGACAAAGGCTTTGGTAGGGTTGAACTGTTTTACATTATGTTTTGAGGTTCTGTATCAGCCAGAACCATGCATTAATTTGAATATGAGTCTGGCATAAGAATAAGAGAAGCCCTGAATAAAAAGATGAGTAATAACATGTATACAAATACATTTGTAGGCTTATAAAGCATTTATTTTCAAGTCGAGGTCATTGACCTCCATTTTAAAGTTGGAAAGAACTCGACACTCATAGGTACACTCCCCCCCAGACAGGTGTAAACCTCAGGTGTCAAACATCAAGTCACAAGACTTGTGTAAACCTCAGGTGTCAAACATCAAGTCACAAACATCTTGTCACAAGACATTTGTTATTGTGACTTGTGTTTTGTAATCTTGATAAAGACCCCATTGAGGGTCGAAACGTTGATTCTAATAATTTTTTTTTATTGTAAAAGCCCTTAGAGTGCAACAACACACTAGGGACTTATAATAGGTGCAAAAACAAAAAAGTGTTTATTCCAACGTTTCGGCTCTTATATTGGAGCCTTCCTCACACTCCCTGAAGAAGGCTCCATTATAGGAGCCGAAACGTTGGAATAAACATTTTTTTGTTTTTGCACCTATTATAAGTCCTGAGTGTGCTTTTTTTGGAAAGATAGATGTACATGATTATCTAGCCCGGGCAGTTGCTTTTCTTTTCATGAGTGCTCCAGCTCTATGCATATACATATGTATATATATATATATATATATATATATATATATATATATATAAATATATAAATATATAGATATAGGTTATTAAGGTTATTAAGGCTATTATTATATGCATGTATTTAATAATACATAGTAACTAAGAGCTACATTGGTTCTGCATAGAGCAACCAGTTTAATGTTCAACTGCAAACAGTCCTGAAAATAATAAAACTCTACATTTTATAAAGAGGTATATCTCTCAGGTGGACAGTACATAAAATTCATTATTCATCTGTATCATTAAGCCTACTTGAATCTCAAAAGCAAAAAAAAAAATATGTACAAGCCTTTCCTTAAAAGGGCAATGAAGAAAGCGGTCAATGGCAAACTGGATATTTTATTATTATGTATCCGAGTATTAGTATTCCTTCAAACTGAGAATTAAGAACCAGTTATTGTTAGAAGTCTGTGGAAGCAGATTGATGTTAGGATGGCAAAGCATAGGATGGCCTAGGGCGTAATAGAAAATTGTGCCTGGAGGAAACGACTAAATGCAACACATCAGGATGGAATACCAACTGTTTACTGAATTTTCCAGTACAGAATTTATTTTTACAGTCTCGTGTAACCTACTTTTCAATGACCAGCAATTAAAAAACGCCACATATCTAAAAATAAGGGTTTTTAATAAACAATTAGATTTTACTGTACAACTCAAAGTCGTCTGTCAATGTGACATATCTCAATAAAATTATGTTAGATAGTTAATTTCATATGACTATTTATTAACAAAGCTAGCTCCCTCTGCTGCACTGGGAATAAGAAGTAGAGTGGAAGCACTTTATACATTTTCTGCCTGTGGTGAAACAATATACTGTATATTATACTAACAGCTAGATTTACTAATTGGTACATAGGCTGCATACTCATCTAAATGCTGTTTCTGGGGAGACTGTATCTAATTGTTTGCCATGAGATTAGGTTATATGTTTTATACCAGGATACAAACTGATTGATATTTTTGTAAAACATTTACATATTGTCAATGTCGGCCAGAAGCATGGCAATCGTCTGATTTACATCAAATGGTTTTCCAATTCTTCCATCTGGTTAACCCAAACACATCAAAAAGTGGTTACTGAGAGTAAAATAAAAAGAATACTTTCAGTAATTTGTGGAAGAAAGGTCAAATGTACTTGAGATACTGGGAGTTGAAGTTCACAAAAGTTGTAATATAGTTACGGGCTTCTAATGAACCACAATTGGGTATGCAATGAGGGCTTTAGATAATTCCCCCCGAAGATTGAATGAACAATACTCCTGTACGAGTGCAGCCTATTGCTGTCCTACATTGGGCTACAATATATTTTTATAATACTATTCTTCTCTTATGAGATTTACAACAACACTTAAAGGAGAAGTAAAATTGTAAAACAAAGTAAGCTTTATCAGAAAGATCTATATAGATACAACAGTAAACCCATAAATGGATACTGTCATGGGAAAACATGTTTTTTTCAAAACACATAAGTTAATAGTGCTGCTCCAGTAGACTTCTTCAATGAAATCCATTTCTCAAAAGAGCAAACAGATGTTTTTATATTCAGTTTTGAAATCTGAAATGGGGCTAGACATTTTGTCAATTTCCCAGCTGCCCCTGGTCATGTGACTTGTGCCAGCACTTTAGGAGAGAACTGCTTTCTGGCAGGCTGTTTTTCCTTCTCAATGTAACTGAATGGACTGTGGGACTGAGTGCTGTTCTTAGATCTACCAGGCAGCTGTTATCTTGTGTTAGGGAGCTGCTATCTGGTTACCTTCCCATTGTTCTGTTGTCAGGCTGAAGGGAGGGGGTGATAACACTCCAACTTGCAGTACAGAAGTAAATAGTGATTGAGGTTTATCAGAGCACAAGCCACATGACTTAGGGCAGCTGGGAAATTGACAATATGTCTAGGTCAGATTTCAAAAGGAAATATAAAAAATCTGTTTGCTCTTTTGAGAAATGGATTTCAGTGAAGAAGTAATATAAGGCACTAAGTTTGCCTAGGAGCAGTAACACATGGCATCCAATAAGATGCTTGCATTTAAACAGGCGACTAGTAAATGCTACCTGCTGATTGGTTGCTATGGGTTACTGCCCCTGGGCAAACTTAGTGTCTTTAATTACATGACCCCATGTTCTAGCTTGCACTTTTGCCCTAATCTGCCTATGTATATTTCCTTCTTTTTTAAGCATATTTAATGCTGTGCATATAGTACTATTAAGAACACATTGGTCTGCAAAAAGAATAGGTTAGCAAGAATTTGTTAATAGTGTGATCTCTTTGTAAACTTATTTATGCCTTATTTACCATAACAATATAGAGTAAACATGGCACCCATGCAAAACCATATGTTTACATGCAACAAATTTCATGCCACCAGTGTGCAATTTCTTTTCTTTTTTTACTTAGAACTGATACCAATTTAGAATGCTTATATAAAAAGATAAACTATTTTAATATAATACTTCAAAGAGCCTAGCAGAAGGCATATTCTTTATTAAGCTGTTTATACATGAGTGCTTAGCAGTCCTTTAAAATGCTGTTCTGTGTTAAAGAAGCAATCCAGGGTCCTTATCTGTTTTATTCTACAGAAATAACAATATTGCACCTGATCAGAACACATTGGGAGATAGCATGCACCAGCTGAATGCGTTAAACACAGATGCACTATTTTCTACTTCTGGTACCATGCACCCAACATCCATGGTCCAAATATAGAATATTCTTCTGCTGGGTATGCACACAAATGCAGAACACCATAAACACACTTTGAAAAGCTCTTCTGGATGCTCATTTGTATGTAGCCTTAAATTTTGTAGATTTTTTTTCATGGGGCTGCTGAAATATTTCTGAGAAACTGCATGTATACTGAAATCTATAAAATATGTGTTGATTTTTAACTAAATAAATAGCAAAGAACACAATCATTTCAGATTTTGGCTATGAATGCTGTTCATGCTTTATGGCTGCTTACCTCCCTGGCCCCTATTTTAGCATGTAGGAAAAGGTGTGCACATGCACACATAGGGGCAGATTTACTATTGGTCGAATGAGGGTTAAAAAACCCTTGAATTTGACCATGTGAATAGCTGGGGAATAAAAATCCTTCGAATTTCGATATTCGAATTCGAAGGATTTTACTGCAATTCGATTGGTCAAACGATTGAATAGCAAATATTCGATCGATCAATAAAATCGTTCAAATCGGTCGATTTTAACCATTCGATCAAATATTTTTATTCAATCAAAAATAATGAAACCCATTTCGGTAGCTTTGATCTGGCGAACTAGGCAGTCGAATAAAAATTTGAAGGGGAATATTCAAATAGATTTTTATTTGAATCATGCAAATCATTTATTCAAAATTCACTGGTTGAAATGGTCTTCAAAAACATTATAAAATTCTAATTCAAATCTTTCTTAAAATTCAATCGAACTTCAAATCCTTCATGTGAATTTAGTAAATCTGCCCCATGCAGTTTGTGGAAGGGATGGGGGCACAGAGGGGATTTTGCAGCTGAGGTGTCAGGGGATGATGAGGGGGCCCCTGAGGCTGCAGGCCTGGTGGGCTTTGGGCCCCCCAGTCTGATGCTGCAAGAAATAGTTTAATTAATTCAAACACTAAAGTTCAGTATTGATGTTAGTAAGTGTTATGTTTGGTAGCCGAGGACGAGGAGAGTATAACAGTGCTTTATTAACAGGCTCATACAGGCCTTACACAACCACAGTAACTTCTTACTTTCACTTTCAAGCTGTTCAGAAAGTCCTGTGTATGCACAGTACAAGTCCTACGCACAGCGACACTCGAAGGCCATTTGTATAAACACCACAGTAAGGGGAGTAGAAACAATCAGTTCAACCAAACTACCCTGATCTGAAAGCCTATAATGCATGGTAAGAAGGTGCTTTAGAAGAAACATTTCCACCCAAGAAGATTTCACCTTTATTTACTGAAAAACATTCCATTAGGAGTGAAACTTATTGTTGTCCTACATTGAGCTAAAGTGTATTTTCATCCTTTTGCTGCATCCATTCATTTTCTGTTTTCCTTCCTTGTTTAACTTCCACATGACTCTCATTCTCATTCTTCTCCTTTGAGTTTTGTAAGAACATTTAAGAGTATTTAATTCTACAGAGGCTTTGGTGAGATTAAGATACTTCTATAGTATTCTAAGTATTAACTTCTAGTCAGCGCAATTTTAATTTAAACACATAATAAAAGTGTTTTACGTAATGTATAACACCTAGGGGCCGATTTACGAAATTCACGTGAAATGATCTAAGTTCAATCGAATACCGATCGTACAAATTTTTCGTGAAATCGGATATGCAAATTTGGCCTTTTCGATCATCGAATATCAAATAGATTGAATAGATCGAATGATCGGATATTCGATCATTCGATGATCGAAGGAATCAAAATTTTAAAGTTCAGCTGCCTACTTCGCCAGATTGAACCTACTGAATTGTAATAGAAGCATATGGGAAGCTCCCAATAGGCTTCTGAGGCTAAGTCCTGCTTGAATACTATTCGTACGATCGGAGCATTTGAATCGTACAAATTTTTCGGACACTCGAAGGAAATTTCACAATTTTTTCGTGAAATCGAACGATTGGTATCCGATCGTACGAATTCATCGAGAAATCGTATAGCGAGCTAAATGATTGCCTAAAACAATTCGATAAGCATTCGATGGTCGAATGCTTATCGAATTGCAAATTTGGTCAAGCTAATTTTGGGGAATAATAGTAAACTTGCCCCCTACAGTATTGGGCCTATTTACTCATTTTTGAGGGTGAGAAAAAGAAAAACGTGAACGGCAAGATTAAAAAAAATGCTTTTCTCGAATGCTAGTTTACTTAAGAACAAAACAATATTGAGAAATATTTCTGCGTGCGTTGTTTTCTCATTAAAAAGTCAGAAACCTGTGAGAATCACATTGTTCCATTGGTTTCCAAAGAGGCTAAAAAACTTGAATGTTTTAATGAACCAGGAAAATAAATAAATAATTAAAGCTGTTAGAGACAATTCCCATTGACTTCCATTGAACCAGCTTTTACTTGCCAAGTTTTTTTATGAAAACTTTTTTTTTCTTTAATAAATGGTGACTATCAAGGTTTCAAAGAATATTTTTGAGTATACTCGTACTCATGTTTTTTCTAGAATCCTGAAAATGTATGTCACTCACTCTAAAGTCATGGTAAAGTGACATTGACCTCAGTTGAGCTATGACTTTTCTATTAATCAAAAGTCTGACATTCCCGCAATCCGTGTAAAAGAAAAAACGAGACGCGCTTAAAAAAACTTGACGCGTCAAAAATGATGCGAGTCGAAAACGTGACGCGACTCGTTTCGCTAAGTTTTCACCAATTCGCATGGGATAGATTTGCCCATCACTATCTGACAATCATCCTATGGCCCAAAAGAATTTAGAAAGCCCTACAACTATTAAATCTGCTAACATTCACTAGTGCCTTTCCTTTATGCTGACTATCTTCTGACATCTTACTTATTGTATATTACAATCTGGGTACCCATTACAAATACTGTGGTCTGTGGACAACCTGCAAGAATTCATTTACCTGTTACACATTTCTGTTTCACATCTCCAGAAAATGTTGTATGTTTAATAGTGTTGACAGTCTTTCAAATGATGTGTGAAACAGTGTGTGATATAACAAATCAATCTGGGCAAAATAGACTTTAGACACTTTGTGCAATTACATGTGTCCATACAAACTTGAGATTAAACGTTTTTACACTGCTGTTTATTAACCATAGGTACCCAGCTGCTGATTAACTACAACACCCAGTACATTAACAAGAACAGTATAAAACAGCTACCCGGTTGAACTACGCTACACAAACTTCTGGCACACCATGGGGGTTATATACTAAACTCTGAATGCAGAAATCCTGAAAATGATTTTTTCTTTTAGAATAAAATAGGACTTTAAAAAAAATCACAGATTTTTTCTGAATTTATTATACCCCGAGGATGGTAAAAGTCTGAATTAGAAAATTCGGCATCTTAGACCTGTCGAGGTTGCATATAAGCTAATGGAAAAAGTGCCAAACCTTTTTAGATGTCCACTGGGTTTGTGATTTCTAGAAAAATCTAAAAAAAAAAAATTAGCTTTTTAAAGATGAGATTAATTCTGACTTTTTTAAATGGGCCTCCCCATGTTAAAAGACTACAACTTAGTCTACCTCAACTAAGGGGAGAGTTTAGCAATATCTAAACTGCCAAAACTGGCTTATGCATGTTCTAAGGGTTACATAATTGTTGTGTTTGGTAGCCGAGGATGAGGAGAGTATAACAATGCTTTATTAGCAGGTCATGCAGCCATTACATAACAGCAGTAAGTCTTACTTTCACTTTCAAGTTGTACAGAAAGTCTTATGTATGCACAGTGCCACCTGCAGGCCATTTGTATAAACACCACAATAATTACATGGTTACATAGTTAAATTGGGTTGAAAAAAGACAAAGTCCATCAAGCCTACTACGCATGTGCATCAGAGCGTCAATGCAACAGCGTGCCAGCATAGATCTGGAAGGCGCCAAGTCACGCTCCAGGGTGGGGGAGCCTATACAGATTCACCAGGCTATTTTTACTTGTGTAAATTTTCATTGAGGCTGGTATGTACTTTTCATTTGTATTTGTTTTGCATAATTCTACAGTGTGAGATTTTAAATGGTCACAGGTAATCTTTAACGTTAGCACCTTGTTACGATAAATGAGGGAAGTTAACACCTCAAGTGGTTCAAATCTTTCAGTCTGTCATGTTACACATTTGATAAGATAACTCTGCATTGATGTAAAAAGAAAATGTTTGGCAGTTAATAAGCAGGCCCTGATTTGCATTTAGAGGAACACTGTCCATGGTTCAGCAATTATTTAGAAGAATTAAACAAAATACAGGTGTGCTCAGCTAATACAGGCTATATACAGTATAACCAGAAACACTGTCTAAAATCAACAGGTTTGATGGGGCTAATATTTGAGCCTTAGCTTGTGTGTTTATACTACCTTTTTATCTTAGTTGATTTTACTGTATTGCATTTGCATTGATAATGTTGGATTCTCATCCATGTACAAGCAAAAGGCATATCATAGTTCTGCACATATATATCTGGACACTTAAAGATCGGGCTAAATACAAATAAAATGCATTTACTAGGACTGCATTTATTTCTATATCTATTCAAACCCCTAGGTTTGTCATGCAGGTGTTTGCTAGCCTATCAGTAGAGTAAAAGGAGTGCATGTAATGTTAAAAATAGAGACATGGATGAGTAGATCCTTAGTAGAGACCTGGAAGGGACATTTCTCCTATGGTACATGTAGATTCTTCATTGTTCTAAAAGATAATTGGCTACATGCTACTGCACTAGCAGTTGTATTTGTTATATGATTACATTTTATTGGGCAACTCTTTTGAAATAAAAAATAACAAAATGGTATAAAGGTGATACCTTTATTGGCTAACTAATATAATCATAGCAAGCTTTCAGAACATTTTAGTTCCTTTTTCAAGCTGATTTCAAAAGGGTTGCCCAATAACATTTTTACTGACTAACACGGTACAACAACTTTACCTGCAATTATATGATTACAGTAGCAGCCCTATAATTATGAGACCTGAGAATGATTTCACCTTTTGCATTCTTACTATGTTTGTAATCATGTAAAATTTTCTGATTTCACTTACTTCTCAGTATAGTATGTAATAATTGTAGAATGTGCTACCAACATTTACTAAGGGTCGAAGTGAATGTTCGAATAAAATTCGAATTTAAAAAATTCTAATTTTTAAGTAGCTTTGGGCTACTTCGACTATCGAATAGGCCAAAATTCGATTTGAATTGAAAAATTACAAATATTGGACAAGTCAAATTTTCGAAGTACTGGCCCGTTAAAATCCCTCAAATTTGCCACTTTGCCACCTTAAAGCTGCCAAATTGCCATTGTAGCCTATGGGGGACCTCTTAGAACCTGTCCTGAAATTTTTTCTAAGTCCTAGGAATTCGAAGAATTTTCTGCAAAATTGTTCGATTCAAATGATGTGATCGAACAATTTTTATTTGATCAAAAACAGACCTATTCAATCGAAATAGGTCCATTCTCGGTCAAAAAAGCCCTTTAAAAAAAAAATTTTCACTTCCAAATTCAACCATTAGTAGATCTGCCCCTAAAAGTGAATGCTAAGAAACAGTAGTATGGATTTTCCTTTAGTAGGTAGTACTTATTTATTTATTATTTAGTGGAAGAGGAATCATGTGGTCATGTTTTGATATAGAGCCTTTGGCTTCAATGAAAGCAAAACTTATGATTACAGCCTACAAATTACAAACATATTCAAGTTTGTGTAAGAGGAATGATTTTTTTTCATGTATGTATATATATATATATATATATATATATATATATATATATATATATACTTAGTTCCTTTGTAAAATGTATAATGAAGTAATAGAATTCTTAATGAATCAGATGCAATTTGAGAGTAGGACTGGCCAGATATGGGATGACTTTGACGTAGTTGGCCAGCTTAAATATATTGCAATATATGGACAAACAATCCCTGTTGTTTAAAGGGTAAGGCATTTTTTAGTAGCTGTATGCACATAATGTCTCAATGTCTTAAATATATTGATAATGGTTTGAGTGCAGAGGATCTTGTATTTGTCTTTATGTATTTTGTGGTCACAGCCTCATTGCTCTCCCGCCTAATGGTTTTAAAAATTAGTGGTGAGCACAACTTTCCCTTGTTTGTTCGGCCTGCTTATATATTTATGAACCAGCACTCCAGTTCTGTGCTTTATCTTTATTTTACTTTATGCTGCATCCAATGATTTGGTCTCGCTTGGGTCCTTTATCAACGTATCTTTATAAGATATCTTCAAGGTATTTTCATTAAGGTCTTGGGACCGAAACATTGGATGCAGAATTAAGTAAAACAAAGATAAAACACACTGAATAACAGAACTGGAGTGTTGGTCCTTCTGTGAATTACAGGTATGGGACCTGTTATCCTGAATGTTCAGGACCTAGAGCTTTCTGGATAAAGGATCTTTCCATAATTTGGATCTTCATAGTACCTTAAGCCGACTAGAAAATCATTCAAACATTAAATGAACTTAATAGGCTGGTTTTGCTTCCAATAAGTATTAATTATAGCTTAGTTTACAAGGTACAGTGTTATTATTACAGAGAAAAAGGAAATTTGTATTATCTGGATAAAATGGAGTCTATGGGAGGCAGCCTTTCCATAATTTGGAGCTGTCTGGATAATGGGTTTCCAGATAATGGATCCCATGCATAAATCTATTAACCGTGCACCTAGGGTTCAAACAGTAAGGGGCAGATCGAATGTTTTTGAAGATCACTTTGACCAGTGAATTTTGAAAATTCAATTGAAATGAATGATTCAAACGATTCAAATAAAATGTCATTCGAATATTCGACTGTCGAAGTACTTCCCCTTTAAATTTTTATTCGTATACCTACTTCGCAAGATCAAAGCTACCGAATTGGGTTTAGTTATTTTTGATCGAATAGGAAATATTCGATCGATTGATAAAATCTTTCGAATCCATGGATTCGAACGATTCATCGATCGAATATTTCCTATTCGAGTGTTCGACCAATCGAATTGCAGTAAAATCCTTCGAATTGGATATTCAAATTCAAAGGATTTTACTTCCTTGCCTATTCACATGGTCGAATTTGAGGGTTTTTTAACCCTCGAATTCGACCCTTAGTAAATCTGCCACTTAGAATGCAGAAGTCTCTCTCATTCATTTGAGTGAATGGGGTTAGAGGTACGCTATTTGGAGGATATTTTCTATTCTTTACAGTTGAATGTGCTGATACAGGTCCTCCAGCCCTATCCTCGGCAAAGGCTTCTGTGTGGAGCCGAAACGTTGGATCACCAATAAATCTCCACCTCATTTGAT
>CM044438.1:34830053-34867992 GCA_024363595.1 Xenopus borealis
TGATTGTACTTTCCACCGATCTGGACATATTTATTGAGATTCACAAGCAACTTCATAGTAACCAACCTCCCTGTAATCTCAACAAACTATCTGTTTCTCTTGCCAATTATCTAAATATCATAACTATTAAATATCTTAATAAATTCCCCACACTATAAACATATTCTCTACCAAGCTCAAAGTATAAACACTATGATGCATCAGGATGATTTTTAACGATGTTATAAAAACTGCACTTAAAAACTAAACAAAAATGTAAAGCGTCCATCTGTTTTACAATTTTCCCCTCAAAGAGTGGCTGCTGTGTGCCAGTTTACTGAACTACGGCTTGCTAAAGAGATTTCTGGGGTCATGGAGCAAAAAAAAAAAAGGGGAAAAAAACTAAAGAGCAAATACTTTATGAATACATTTGCCATTCAAGTCCTGCATATGTAGGTAGAAAGGGAAATTTTTAAACAGATCTTTAGCTTTTCTATATTGCAATGTTATTAAACATCCTTTTCAGTTGAAATAAAGTTGCTTGTGACATAATCAAATCAGTTGTAAGGTTATATGAGAAACATTTTATCCAGATCCAATTAACAAGATAAATGCCAACCTATTTTAATGAATTTGGTTAAAAAGAGACAAACTATTGTGACATCATGAGGGCTATTAACAGTTGAGCATTTTAGCCAACAGGTGATCCTGAAAAAAGGTTTGCTCCTAAAATTCATGTTCATAATAGAGTGCTATATATAGTACCTGTTGCAAAGGGACAGCATACCTTGTTTATTAACAATGGTTTCTTTTTATTATATTTTATACTTTATAACTGTACCTAAAGGTCATTCACAAAATTTACTTATATTGTAATCAGAAGTGTATATGATGCTCCCTATATGGTTTTGAGTTGTGAAACAACTTACCTCCCAACTCTCGCCCCTTATGTATACAAAACTGCTGAACTCGGATAGAGCTGTATTTATGGGGTGAAATAGAGAGCTAAGCTCAAATAAAAGGCAGTTTTGCATCTTGCCTTTCACCATGTAAGCAACACGGCAGCTTATTTATATAATTTGTAGTCTTTCAAGTTAAATACACGAATACGAGTGCAGGGTAACAGTATGGAATATTTAAATGTCAGGTTTTAACCAAGCTTTTAATTTATTTTTAAAATATTTGAATTTGAGTTTAATGTTTAAGAGAAAAAAAACATTTCTTACATGGATATGCCCCAACTCGACCTTTGTCTAATAACAAATGTGCCCCTTAGAAATAAAAACAATTAAAATGCTATCAGATGACAAAACAAATAGTTGATCCAAGGCAAACTCTGCTATATTTTTGTATGTTATACTAGTTTAAAAAAATAAAGTCAATTGAGTCACCAGAACAGTGAATAATATTTTGGAAATAGTCACTTTTACAAAAATGCATATTAAAAAAAAAAAAAAATATATATATATATATATATATATATATATATATATTGGATAAAGTACCCCCTCTCATAAATTATAATGATATTATTATGTTACCGAGTAGTTTCATGAATAAAGGTCATGGAGCTCCAAGTTAATTTCTAATATCCTCCTATTTTGCAACTGGGTTACTTTATTATAATTCACAAGCTTCAGTGAGTCATGTGACAGAAATGACATCAGAACTCAACGATTATCACTGATGACATCAGAAGTCACCATTTATAAGGATATAATTTACAAGATATTCACGGCTTTTGTGTATTTATATATATATATATATATATATATATATACATACATATACACACATTAATTCCCCCAATGAGAAAAACACTATGCATGCATACATCGTTAACATAAGTTACAAATAAAGCGGCATCTAATGATATAACCCAAAAAAGCCATTTGTAAAAAAAAAAAAGATGTATTCAATTTGCAAACAGATTACACATTAATGTATATATGATTATTATGCATTTTCACTTAACAACAATGTAATGTAAATAAACAATGTGCAATATATCACTTACTCTCATCAGGACAGGTTAATGCATTATTTTATTAATTACATTTGACATAACAGACGTAATAGACAAGACTGCACTTAAAAAAAGTAACTGACTATGGATGGGCTCATGAAAGATCGAATGATCTTTTAGAGCCCATCCATAGTCAGTTACTTTTTTTGTTGGTAGTGGTCACATGGGTCTAAGGTCTGGAAAAGGGGAATTTATTGTCTATACATTTTAGGGAGCTGAGATAGGAAAAAGGGCAGAAAAAGTATTAAAGTGGGCTGTTTTTCTTTAAGATAGAGAAATATATTTTGAGGCTTAAGACAATACAGGTATATGCAAAATTATACATTTATTTGTGGGAGCAAAAATTGTCACATTTGCACACACACACACTGTGGTGAGTAGCAGTGAATTATTCCACTTAGTTATTTACTAGATAATTAGGCAGTCAATAAAGCCTTTAAGAATAAAACATGGCAGTGGAATTAGCTATGAGCTTTTGACAGAAATCCAGCTGGATCCTAAGAAACAAGTTTCTTACAATCATGTTGCCTTTGAATTACATAGAACAACACTTTCCCTCTTTAATATTATGCCTTTAAACAAATACTGCATATACTGAAAATGTACAAACACTGAGAATAAAAAAACACTATGAGGTCATGCACTGTATGTGCTGCCCTCAGACCAAGTACCAAGCATATACACTATATACAGTGCCAAAGCAGAAAGTCTTTCTGGAGTGACTGCAGGCCTTTTGTTAGTTGGCAAATAAACATGAAAGGAACTTTTTGTTTTTACATAAACGTAATGGTCATAAGCCTTACCAGTTTTACTTAGAAAATGTTAGAAAATGGTCCAGTTTGTTGAAAAGCGAGTCATATGCCATATCATTTCCTTAATAATAACCTTAAGCATGTCAGATCCCACTCAAGAAGAATAAGAAGTATGGCATGAACATGAATTACTTTATATGGAAAGAGGAAACAATGAGTATCTTTGCTAGTTCTAAAATAAGCTATGAATGCCATGTTACTCATGACTATTTGTAATTAAGAGTTCCATAATGGATGATAAAGAGCAATATTTATTTAGTAATTGATATTGGCAGATTTTTATTTTGTATGTATACATTTGATTTGTTTTATGATATGATATTGACTTTCATCTTTAACAGTGAGACGATGGTTGGCCAAAAATTTAGTATGGAACAATTAATCAAGGCAGTGGTCCTCAAACTTGGCCCTCCAGATGTTAAGGAACTACAAGTCCCACAATGCAATGATGGAGTCTGACAGCCACAGTCAGGCAAATGCATTGTGGGACTTGTAGTTCCTTAACAGCTGGAGGGCCAAGTTTGAGAACCACTGAATCAAGGTAACAAAATTTATGTAGATGCAGTTTCACTTTATCCTACAGCATGGTGATAGCTGAACCCAATGCAGAAAAAAATAACTCCAGTAACTATGCCATTAACTATTTCTGATGTGTTTTAAGTTATAATACCAAAAAAACTGAAGGAATGGTCAGTGTCTGCAAAGCATACATGCTAATAGACCGAAGGGTAGCCAACTAATAATGAAGGAAGTACTATTCACGATTTCAAGCTATGCTTTGCTAAGATAACTAATGGTATAATCATTGGGAGGTACCATAATGGTAGGCATGTTGATTGCAATCACATACCAACCCGCCCAGGTCTATGTTTCTGTTTGCTAAAAACTGCATTGGCTATTTCTTTAGAAGATACATATCACCATCTTCTCCAGCTTCTTCCATCTTCTACAAATTCTGGTTCCTGCATGCGCAGTAAAGTGAAAGCTAAACTTAAGACACAAAAAGCTGGCCTTTTCAGTCTACTGCTGCCTTCCCAGACCTGAGTAAAGGTGACAGAAACAGAAGAAGATGTTGCAAAATAGCTCCTACATAATTATTCCAGATTGGTGCCAGATTTTGCTAATAGGAGGTCTGGCATAGATGACATTATAGCTATTATATATCTCTTTAATTGGTGTTAGTGTACCTCAGTTCTTCTTGCTCAGTACCTGCTGGATAATGGGGTTCAGTGCTGAAATTATAATACCATGTCTTCTGCTCAAGAATTAGGTATAACTATGCCTTGGAACTTGAATAGACCAATAAAAACTATGGTACATTTTAAAATAAACCTTTTTTTTGGTGGCTGTTCAGCATGTTTAAGTTTCGGACAATGCATGTTTTTGCACTTGCTTTTATCTTGCTATAGTTTAGTGCTCTGGGAAAACTTTGTGCCTTTTATTGCATTACCCCAATAGTGTTCTATGATGTGTGGAGGAAACAGCAAAATAAACATGACGGGGTAGCATTATACTTGGGGGTTTTATGAATGAACTAATACAATTGCAATCTGAGGACTGTAAATTGACACTGTGGGGTCATTTTTTAATTGTTTGAGTGTGGGGAAAAATGTCAGAATCACTGATTGCAATTTGCATTGGGGATTTACAATTCAGATGTAGTTGGAGCTCACCACAGCTGAGCTCTAGCACCGTGCACAGCACAATGATGTTTGCAGCATGTGTCATGTGCAATAACTACAACATTGTTCAGTAACGTGTTTTGTAACCGCTGTTTACTTTTGAGTATGTCTTCTCTGATCTAAAAAGAAATGTAGTTGTTACTTCTTAAAGGACCAATAATCCTGCAGACTTTTTGACTGATTTCTTGGCAATAACAGTGTTTGCCTGAGTAATGTGTGTACCACAAAATATCTCCAAAATATTTTAAAAAGTGATTAATCTAATTATTGTGTATTTATAAAGCACCAGAGATTTGCCACTGCACTGTACAATGGCCTTATTGCCTGCTTTTTATGACCAATGCAACCCTAAACTAACTTTCATTTCTCTAAAACCAATAAGCTTCTAGAACTATCAGCTACAAAAAATGTACTGGAAATATGAAGAATGAATGTGAACGGAGGCATGACTTGAGTGAATATTTCAGTGTTCATAGATGTTGCATTGGGAATGTTTACATGAATTCCCTGCTCAGCTCTTAATACTGTTGATCCTTTATAAAACTGACTCCCTTTGTACACTGTTAACCCCTTTGTGCTTTGCAGTTTTCAAACAAATGTACTTTAAATAAAGAACTTACAAAGCACAGACAGAATTGAATGATACCTCATTCAGGTCGTCACTGAAGCTGCACAGGTTATTTAAATAGGGATCAGTTATTCAGCAGGAACATAATTCAAGAGATACAGTGATTACATAATTATCTGTTTTTTACCACACAAGCTTTACAAGTGTTCTGTTTTTCTGGTATATTAGTACATTTATATTTAAAATATAACACATCTGATCTAAACCTCACTATACCTGAAAAGTCCAGGTCATATGTGTGGGAAAGGACCAAACAAAGTCTGTGTGCACAGTTTCCAGTGAAAGAGCATACAAAATCCTATTTCAGTGGTACTATACTCCTACACATATCAGCAGACTCAATGGTAACCCAGACCACTCTACTTGCTTTCGAGGGGGGTGTGGAAAGGGGGTCCATCCTGCACACCCAGTAGACATGCATAGTAGCTCAGTTCTGGAAGATGGTAGCGACTCTACTCTTCAAGGTTCTTCGCTGCACCATTCAGGCAGCCATTTCTTGTAGTCATGAAAATCAAAGCAATCCCATAAGAGCAGGAAGATCTTTCTGTACTGGCAGCAAATTAAATGACCACAAATTCTGGCTAGGAGCTACAAGGGTGAGCTGGAGAGGTATCCATGGGCCTTATGGAAACAAATGCTTAATGGAATAGAATAGATACCCCTAGATGATATATGTGAAAATATGTATAGAGTTATCTATCAATGGCACACAAGCCACTGTTTATATGTTTTATTGAACAATTTATCTATTATCTAGAAAATCAATAAAAACAATTAATCTGCTTACATTGCTGTGTGAGTCCTATACATAGCTTCATAATGCAGACCTGACCCATCAATGGTCCAGTATAGAGCAATGCATTCATCAAAGTTGTAACATAATGCAGACCTATGTAGACCACCTTGGGAGAGGAATGCATGACCTAGCAAATGCCTACTTCTAATCTGCCCAATAGCTTTTTATGGCAAACTATAACTACTGGAGAAAAATACTATAGTTGAATTTGAACATCAACAGTGTTCTAAGAAAAAGCAAGGAAGAATAAAAAGCACAACTTAGTTGTAAATTAAGGGTTTCCCAAAAGTAAAAATGTTATTTCTGTTGATGAGTGGCAATAATTCATAGAAATGTTTTCATAAACACAACCGAAAAACTGGATTAGAGGTTACCTAACTTCTTGTCTTGGATCCAAATCATTATTTTGAGTCAGGATGATTTGTAAAATTCACAAATTCTCATTGCGGTTGGTGAAAAAAGTTCAGTTTGCTGTAATGCTCTTCTCTTTCTCTACTATGGCATAACAGCATGGAATGATTAGACTACTCAGCCACATCTGTACTTTCTACAGTACATACTGAGTCCCATGCAACCACTGGTCCGGTCTAGAAGTAGGAGAGTGAATGCACTTATAACAGAATGAAGGTCTACGCATAGTGTCTGTCTGAACTGCATCAGTTATAAGAGGTTTTTTTTAGTAACTGTCCTATCCTAGCTGACCTATATTGTAAATTAATGTAAATAGGGTTGCTTCCACATACTTAGGGGCATTCTTCTAATTTTTTAAATAAAATTAATGCAACCTAACTCCCAAACACAATCTGTCTTAATTTACTAACAATTTAGGTCCAAAATTGTCTGTACGGGAAAACTCTTGTCAAAATTGCATCAAACAGCCCGAAACTATAGAGAATCATGAAGGCAAAAACAATCTTCCAATTGTTAAAGGAACTACAGTATCTGCCTTGACTATGACAGGATTTGGCCAGGTTTTAGCGGGAGTATTTTCAGATTCAGATTTTTAGTAGATTTGCAGCAAAAATAAATCTCAAAAAAATCTATTTTTTTCTCCTTTAAAACTTGACCAAAAAAACGTGAGGTCTCATAGACAGCCCCCCCCCCCCATGTTAACTTTAACATTTTTCATTTCTCCGTACTATGGTTGGGTTTCATTTTATCAACTTTTGTAACCCTGCTTAACAAAAATCTTCTTCATGACATCATGTTTCATGCTCTATTCCATAAACACACTGAACACTGTTGATCTAACTATAAAGTCTAATGGAGCATTTTGTCTTTTCTCTTGTTTTTTTTTGTCTGACACCTTATAAAAGCAAGACTATATCTTACTGGCATCTGTCTCAATGACCAATGAAAATGTTCAATGTTCTGTTTTCTCATATGCCAGCTTTCCTGCAGACCAGACAGAAAAAAAATGCCATGGGACTATCATATAAAATTATTTTTAGTATACTCTTTTGCAATATATCTCTCTTTATTTCTCTGTTGCCGTTTTGTTCATTCATCACAAGGAGAATCTCATAACTGCGTAATACTGCCCCCACACACACCATCCTAAAATATTGAAAAACTGCACTAACAATGTATAAAACCAGAAATGTCCAGAAGTCTCTTTCCAAACTGAATCACATGTGGTCACCAACACCTTATTTCTTTCACCATCCATGTAACACAATGACACTTCTATACTATTCACTATGGCTGTGCCATACCTACAATACAATGGGCCTATATGTTACTCTATCTGAATAAACATTGTAGATATTACATATTTGGAATCTTGAATCAATGAATTGCTTCTCTTTAAGAATTTTAATTATTACATTGTTCTTCACTGGCACTATTTTTTAATTAATGTCATGTTTGTCTAATGCCATTTTACAGTATCTTGGAACATTATAAATAATAATTGCAAACATTAAGAAGGGTAAATATTGTATAATTAACATACATCATTCTAATCAATTTCATTTGGGGATAATGATATTTTGGATGAGCAGAGAAACAAATTACCTTTTCATGGGAGTCAATAACAATCACACAGGTCCACTCTACAGTGGCAAAAAAAATATTAATAGTGAAAAGTTTCAGTAGGGCCTTGAAGCAGGAAGAGACAGCATTGATCTCTAAAAAGACACATTGATAGAAAATGACACAATAACATCTGATATCATGACATTTTGATATATTTTAAGTAAACAAAGAGAAATAGAATTGAATTTCCTTTAAAGATTAGATGCAGCCTTTCAAATACATTGTGTAAACCATAGATAGTGTTGGTATGTGACATCAAGCCATGTCTTTTATGTTATCAGCAAATTATAACTATTGTATATTTTTTTTTTCTTTACAATAACATGGAACATTTTTGAGGTTGTTGTTTCAGTAGTATAACATTCATTCACCTATCTAAGTCAGCTGGGCCTGTTGTGATCAGGGAGTAGCAATATCTGTGTTGGTTTTGTAAACAGTCTACTCAGATCAAACACACTACATTGCATAAATATTATAAATGAGTTGCTGTAGGACATGTACATATAGCTTAAAAATAATACTAATATCCTGTTCTTAATCCACTGTAGTACTAGTATGGGACTCATAACTACAAGTATTTTGCCTGCCAGTTAATGGGAGGAAAAAGATCAGTCACTAGTACTTAACAAGTATAACTAATATGTATTAAAATGTCCTGAACTGACTAAACACATATTATACATTTTTATTTTTGATAAGATGTATTATTTAGCCTAAAGATTTGCAGAAGATAGCTAATTTTTCTAAAAGAAATTGCAGCCGCCTTCAAACTGCTAAGATTCAAGAAGCAAATTACTTCTGGTGTTTAATCAATGTTATTTTTTATCATTCAGATTCTTTTTTTTTCCTCTAAGTCAGCTTCTCTTTCTAAAATATATTTCATCAAGGTTGGTAAAATGTTTAGCAAGGAACAGATGTCAGAATATGGGGATTGCCAATAACGCTGATGGAAGCCAGTAATTTCTTTTCTGTCCAAAGGCAAAAGAAGGAGCAATGATGTAGACTGTATACTATAATAAAAGATTTACTTGCAACATTAATGGCTAGAAAAAGTAAAAGTATAGAAAAGCTATCGCCATTTTTCTGAAACCATGACTAAGGGATGCATTTTTCACTCTAAGGGGATTTTTGAAGCAGCTCAGCAAGATCGTTCGTCTAAAACTTTAAATATTCTTTCGCACGTAATCTGAATTTTCTTTAAAAAAAACTTTAAATATTCGGTCCAAGCGTGGTTTTGAAAGCAAGCTCTTCGTCTTTTTTTAACATTTTACCACTGCTTAGGCTTTCCTTCCACCAAGGAACACTGAGAAATAATGTTGCTGGCTTGCACTGGGCACAATACATTTTCTTCGTCACCATTTACAAGGTGTCCTTAATAATAAATGCTATAGCAGTGATCTGTCGGTCAATGTTCACATTCCTTGTTTAAAGAAATGCTTCTGTTATTGTACTGAATGATGACATGTAAAGATTTAGGCTTGACAAAAATACAATATTTTCTGCCCATGTATATATGCTTTCAGTTACAAATTTCTGTTCCATAAAATTCGGTGGAAATTAAAAACCACTGTGAAACTTCCAGAAGGTTTCACACCGAAGCACATGGACAGAGAATACCTAGTCATTGCAGAACTTCAGCATTCAACATTAAGCTAAAGTTATTCTTGGCATTGCAGGTTCACCCAAGCTTGAATTCTCTTGCCTTAGGGTATCTGATACAGAATGTTCCCTTTAGAAAAAAAGTAATCCTATTTGGATTAATCACTTCTTGCTGTGTCTTTGATAACACAGCTGAGAGAACAAGTTCACTTGCCACCAGCAAAACAGCGATTATATGTTTCAAGATAACACATATTTATGGAATGAGATTCCACTCATTCTACACAAGGGTCAGTGACCCTAATTTAAAAGCTAAAAAGAGGCAGAAGAAGAAGACAAGTCATTCAAAAACTATACGCAAAATAAATAATGATAAATAAAAAAATATTGAAGACCAGTTGCAAAGTTGCTTTTGTTCTGTGAATGTCATAATTAAAAGACTGAAAGTATGGGGAGAGAAAAGTGGAAGAGAACTCCAGGAAAAGCAAAACAGTTACCATTAATCTAGACAAACCTACAGAACCTTCACAAACTGTGTGTTGACCCTCCCAACCCCTCCCCTTCCAGTTTCATCCTCATAAATCAAGACATAATAAAGAAGACATGCGAACACATTTCAGCATTGTTACAAAAGGCACATAATAATACAATGGAAAACATCTCAAAATGCAAATTTAACTTGCTGTTCTATTGCACAAATGGTCCACTATTCCTAGTCATTAATAAAAAACTAACTAAACTAACACAAACACAGGGAGGCACATTTAAAACTCGAGAAAAAAACTTGAGTCAGGAAGGCTAAAAACATCCCTGGACCACTCCTATTGACTTAAACAGTAATTTGGTGGTGAATAGTCGAATTTGAGTTCTTAAAGGACAAATAACATAAAAGAATTTTTAAACAAATTTGTCAGTATACATTTAAAAAAAAACACAAAGGCAAATGAAAACCAAAACTTTGTTTGCGCTCCTCTTCAGAAAAGGCGATCAGGTGATCCATCGTACGGCACTCAATTTCTCATCCCTGCCTGCTATGATATGGGCAGGGAAGAGAAACCAAGCACCAGACAATTTTTTAGGGAAGTTTTAATGGTAAATTAAAGGGATTCAAGTTTGGGAAATTAGTCAATTATTTTTTAATTATGGTGAGAAAAAGCTGAGTTTTAGTAACTGCCCCCATAAATGTAGCATGTCAGCAATGAGGAGTGCCACATGGCTTCTGTATGTGACTTAGCTCATACACTGCAATTGCTTGACGACTGGTGGATGTGAAATGACAAATCCCCAATGGAATATAAATAACTTTGTGTCTGGGCTAAGAAAAAAAACAATCTTTATATACATGGACTTCAGATAAAGACTAATTGCAGTTTAAAGTTACAAAGCTAATTCCTTATTACTGCATCCCATAATTTGCCAATATGTTTCTAGCTAGGCTGATGGCTAATTCCCATCATTTTGCTCTCACAATTACCGAATTGTGATACTTTTAATGGTGAAAATCTTGACAAATCTAAATGAGTTGCAAAGCAAATTTGATACAGTTCAGTTGTGTGAATACACTTGTTTTAAAGAGGGGATGGATTTCACCTATGTCTTCCCCTAAAAGAATACGTAGTTATTTAATGATACATATTCATCAAAGAATTCTGTATTTTACTAAAGGCAACAATGATCTGTCTGGATCAAAATATGTTGTTTAATTCTCTATACATGCAAGTTGTATATATATGTATATATCTAGGGGTTGGTGTAGTTTGCTACACAGTCTATTATGAATCATTTAATCTAAAGATGGAGTAGTTTTCGTATTCTGCTGGGAAGATTAAAGAAGAATAGGTTTTAGTGAGTCAGCAGTTTGCCAGAACCATGTTTATACAAAGCATGTGAACAAACTCACAAGCTTGTTCATTTTCCAATTATTAACTAAAGGGCCTCTTTAAAGTACACGCCCTTATATTATGTCCATCAGTTGTACCCATTTCTTCTGTATATTAATGTGATCCACATAAGCAGTCTGCTGCTGTTAAAAAGGCACAATGTAATGTCTTTTCCAATATCATTCCAAATATTTGCAGAGTAACAGTTTAGTAACCTAAACAAAAGAATTAAAAAACATACAGTATATGCAAATGTTATTGGTAAATACATTTCTTCTGTGACCAAGATACATGTAATAATATCAAATAAGGAAAATTATGTTTCTGGAGGATCTCTGTGGCTTAGTAATAATTTGCACCAGCACCATCCACTCAAATGCTACCGCCTATGTTGCTGGGATACAAAAATTCCTCTGCATTCCAGAAGTAAAGCCTTTGTATGAATTGATGCTTAGATGCGCAAAACTAAGTGCAAATAATAGTTTTAAGCCGAATATACACATAATTATACATATGCAACCCCTATGACATTAAAGAAACTACTATTATCATACATAGAAAACATAAACAGGAAAATTTACAGACATTCCACTGGGGAATCACAGAAAATTTAATTACAACTCTAAAACACATTCCTGACTGTTGCTGCCTTCAAGAATATTTTCACAAATTGACATGTTAATCCGATAAAGTTCAATTCAGCAAAATGTATATGGCTACTTCAACAAGTCAAACACCATTCTACTTTATGGGGTGTTCAGCAGAAGAGGTGCAAAACGAGAAGAGCTCCAAAAACAAACTGCAATTAAGTAAATGAACAATTTTTTCCTCACTGCAACAAAACGTTCCAGCATGGGAAGAAAAATTTTGAAATGCTCAATAATATTTTTTTACAAAGCCATAACCATTAATAAACTGGCCCCTATGTGCATTGTGTTCTGTTTTAACTATTTAGGTTAACTCATAAGCATTGTGAGAAGCCATATATGCACATGTGAGTATATTATATGATCTCTCCATATGCTTGCTATAAAAGTTGTTAACATTTATTCAATTAATTAATGAGGCAGCAGTGCATTTAGAAACAAATTAATCTGCACACAAACCAATGACACAAAATAGTACCTTCTGCACTGAGAAAAAAAACCAGTGACCAATAACAACAAATAGGAAGAATTAAAGTACTCAGACAATATTATAGAGTATTGCCATCAGTAAAAAATATAAATTTCTTTATATTGCTGAAGAAAAACAAAAGACAATGAAACTAAATCACTACTTGGTAGCGCAGTTCAGAAATTATACAGAATCTAGTAATTCAGAATCAACAGCTAGAGCGAAGGTTATTCATATTATATGCCTTACAGGACAATTCCATTGTTGTCTTTTGGCTCACAAAATGTTCATTGGATTAGGTGGCTGAACAGAAAGAGAACTTTTGAATTGGTCTAAGAATTATACAATTATTACAATTGCAAATAAGCATGGCTACTAGTGATGGGCGAATTTATTCGTCAGGCGCGAATTCACTGCAAATTTGTTTTTGTCCTGCATAGGGACAAAAAAGTCTGCTCAAATTATTGGACACCAATATTATCAGACAACATTTCATAACCATTTTGGACCATTGATGCAGTCCCCTGCATATGCCCAGAGCCAAACAAACGCCTACCATGTGGGTGGTCAAATCAGTTCCAGATCTTCTCATTTGATGATCTTACCAAATGAACACGTATGACTTCCTTAAATATCACTTAAAACAGGAATTTCTTTTGGACCTTGAATAAAATTGCCACATTTTAAGAAGACATTTTTAATAAATGCAAGCTACTGGGCTGAACTAAATGCAAACAGAAACACTATCTTTGCAATCCTTGAAATCTGCCCCTGATTTTGTCACAATTAGCATTTTATGGGACACCTCTTGAATTTGGAGCAAAAAGAATGTGGTGAAAAGCAATTCCCCTTTCTGGAGGAAATTAAAGAAAGCTAAAAACCTACATGTGTTTGTATTGACTAAATGTAGTAAATTGTAACAATTCAGATGCTCCTGGATCCTTGAGCTTCTAGACTGAAACAAGAGGCAGCAACATTAAACTTGAAAATCTTGGAAAAAAGGTAAAAAATAAAAGATGGAAAGCAATGGAAAAAAGTATTTATTTAGAGAAGCCTAATGCAATACCACTTACAGTACCACATCTTTCACATACTTAACTCCGACCTTGCCCACTCCCACACCTTGTGTATCATTCCCTTCCCTTTAGATTGTAAGCTCTTTCTGCACAGAGCCTTCCTCACCTTCTGTACAGGTATTTACTGTGATGTATGTAACTCCATTTTTATTGTGATGAACAGATGAAGCCACTTTGGATTGTGTGTTTGACACAGAATAACCAAACACAAATTTCTCACTTGTCCCACTTAAAACAGAAAATTGTGTCACAGCATCCCATCTAATTAAAGGGGTTGTTCACCTTTGAGTTATCTTTATGTATAATGTAGAGAGGGATATTCTGAGACAATTTGCAATTGGTTTTCATTGGCTGCATCTGTATGTATCTCCAAATGGTCTATGTATCTAATTCATGTGATTTAGTTGTATAATCACATTCACTACAGCGCTACAAAATAAGTTGGTGCTATAGAAATACATGTTATTCATAATAATAATAATATTTGTTTATGATGAAAAATCGGAAAAAAATGTTTTTCTCACAATCAGTACAGTAACTAGAGGGGGGTGGGCCCTGGCACAGGATGTGCAGCCCGGCTCCCCCACCCCCCACTGTATGCGATTTTCCAGAATCATCAGCCCAAGTGCTGCCGGGGGGCCCTGAGGGGGTGCGGGCCCTGGCCCAATCACACCCTCTGCTCCCGTTAGTTATGCCACTGCTCACAATTTACAATAATGTTTAACTGCAAACAAACATAATATATTGCAAAATACTATGGTGAGGTCACTACTAGGATACCTGGGAAAGTCCAAGACAGAGCTTATTTATGCCCCAGGTTCCTAAAAGAGGGGTTCTGGGACTGCTAGTCCAGCCTGGGTGTTTTGAGTTGTCCTGAGGCATTTTAGGTGGATAATTAAAACAGCAGCTGAAGCCAGAATGTTGAGCTACAGTGTAGAACTACACAGACGATTCAGGTCTGTTTTTGGTGGATCCGACACTGGGCGACAAGACGTATGCGACAAGTCTGATGGGACAGGAACAAGGTAAGTAATAGGAAATCCGATGGTGTCGCTGGGATGATCCAATGTGTCACGACTGTCGAATGCAGTCCCAGCTTGCAGCATTTGCATCCGCCAAAAATGGACCTGAATCGTCCATGTAGTTCTACCCTTAGTCTGAGGGGAAAGACACAGGGAAGTGTGAGCAAAGAGAGAGATTTTTGAATCACTACAAGGTTGGAACTTTTGTTGTACTTCCTTTTCATTTGTTTTGGGGAGATAGGCAGTAGGCCTACTCCTGGTCAGTTATGAAAACTAACCTGTATTAGTTAGAAGCCCATTAAGTGGCAAGGTGTTTATTTTGTACTGTTTATGTTGTTTTGCTGCCAGTGAAAATAAACTGCAAGAAAGAAACTACCCTCTTATGAGTTGTGATTGTGCTGTGGGCTGCTTTACCCCCAGAAAGCTGATTCCAGCTACCTAAACCCTTACAATACATATTGTTCATACTAATCAGACACTGTATGTAGATGCTAGAAAGCCATTTGGTGAAATTAGGGTTTAAGAATGATTTCACCTGTGAAAAAACTGGATTAAAAAGGGAGGCATTTAGTTAATATATGTTTTAACACAGTACAACTGCTCTGATTAATCTGTTGTCATTCATAGGACTGTGAATGGACAATAAATGCATTGTTTTCATTATGTTGATCTTTCAAAGGTCAAGTTTCCTACCTCAAACATTCCAACAGTTGCTTAGACTTTTGGTATTTTGTGTGCTGTTTCTTGGACAACTCCATCTAAAGCAGTAAATACTATGCATTCAAAATTATGTAGTCAGACACATTTTGTAATAGAAAACAGCAAGCTATAGAAATTAAAACTATTTTCTCTTATATATCCAATGGAGAAAATAACATGGATTAGCTCAGTGTTTGGAAAACCAGCAAATTCTGCCTCTAAACACTGCCTTTAAATTCCAGAATTCCAATCAGTTTATCAATGCATTGTTATGAGATGTTAATTACAATACAGTCATCCTACCAGACTTAACAAAATACCTCAAAGGATTAGGCAAAATATGTACACAAGTGAAAATGGTTTCATAGCTAAAAGAAAATGGGTCACCCCAATGTGACTGTATAAGGAAAAATAATGCAAACCAGATTAGAGGGGGTTTGTCTTTAACATTTTTATATGATTATGGTACAGAATAAATGGAACTCCTCAGATTTACATTACATACATATATATATATATATATACTGTATATCTTTTTTTTGCCTTTGTTTTTGCCTTGAGAAAGCTCCCAGTGGGGACCGAAACATCACATTGGCTGGAACACACTTGAATAAACACAGCTTTTTTGTTTTGAGAAAATATCCCGGTGTTGCTGGTTCTTTTGGAAAATATATATGGAAAAACTTAACCGTGCAACAGGGTGAAAACCGAGAAGCGGAGTGCCACCCATCATTGACATTATATATATATCTACATATATATATATATATATATATATATATATATATATATATATATACACATATATACATAATAGCTATTTTTATTGTTTAAATAATTATTTAAATGTGCTTTAATGTCCCCTAGGGTGATTGCTTTTAAAGGAGATGTATGTTTGTTTATATATATACATACACACACAGTAAACAATAAATGAGACTGAAATGGTAAGTTAAATATATTTTTTCTTTACCATTTATATTTTGTTGGCAGATTCTTTAAATCCTACGAGTGTCTTTGCTCCTGTGTATATTTTTGCAATGGCACCCAGGTTTTGATGCTGCATAAAGTGTGCAGCCACTGGGATACTTTATACATATATATATGGACATATACTGTATATGAACACATTAGACATAAGTTTATATACCCTGGCAAAATTTATGATTTCTTAACCATTTTCAGAGAATATGAATGATAACACAAAAACTTTTATCATGGTTAGTGGTTGGCTGAAGCCATTTATTGTCAAACAACTGCGTTTAGTCTTTTTAAATCATAATCACTACACAAACTACCCAAATGACCCTGATCAAAAGTTTACATACCCTGCTGATTTGGCCTGATAACATGCACACAACTTGACACAAAAGGGTTAGAATGGCTATTAAAGGTAACCATCTTCACCTGTGATCGGTTTGCTTGTAATTAGTGGGTGTGTATAAAAGGTCAATGACTTTATGGACTCCTGACAGACCCTTGCATCTTTTATCCAGTGCTGCACTGAAGTTTTTGGATTCTAAGTCATGAGGAAAGCAAAGGAATTGTCAAATGATCTGTGGGAAAAGGTAGTTGAACTCTATAAAACAGGAAAGGGATATAAGAAAATATCAAAGGAAGTGAGAACGCCAATCAGCAGTGTTCAAACTCTAAGAAAGTATAAAAATAAAGAAGTGGAAAATTGAAACCAAATCACGGTCAGGTAGACCAACTAAAATTTCAGCCACAGCTGCCAGAAAAATTGTTCAGGATGCAAGGAAAAACCCACAAACCTACTTCAGGTGAAGTACAAGAAATACTGGAGGAAAATGTGCACTCATCAGTCCAGGTACTTGGACATTCCAACATGACAATGATCCAAAACACAAGACCAAGTTGACCTGTCATTGGTTACAGCAAAATAAAGTGAAGGTCTCTTGATCTCAGTATCATTGAGCCACTCTGGGGAGACCGCAAACATGCAGTTCATGCAAGACAGCCCATGAATTTACGGGACTTCAAGCTGCCATTGATGTTAAAGGGGGCAATAACTGGTGTTAAGAACTGGGGTATGTACATTTTTAGCAGGGTCATTTGGGTAGTTTATGTAGTGATTATGATTTAAAAAGAATAAACACAGTTGTCTGACAATAAATTGCTTCAGCCAACCACTAACCATGAGTGTTATCATTCATATTCTCTGGAAAATGGTTAAGAAATCATAAATTCTGCCAGGGTCTGTAAAAAAGAGCATAGTTGTATATATGGGCAAAATGATCAAGAGTAACATTAGTCATTTCATCTGTTTTGAATAAATTAAACACGAGTATTCTGTGCACACACAGTGCCTATACAGTAAGACTACACTTAAATAATCACAACTTTATCTGTACCAGGGATCATTTCCACCCTTGCTCACTTAGCAAAATATATCCAAAACACACAGCAAATAAATACAAAGAAATGCATACACTAAGGGGCAGATTTACTAAATTCACATAAATTCACGAGGGATTCGAATATTCAATCGAATTTTCAAAAAGATTCGAATTTCAAATATGCAAATTGGGTAAATTCGACCAAATTTGACAATCGAATATTCAAATTCGAATGATTGAATATTCGAATTTAATTTTATTCGAATATTCAAAAATTCGATGGTTGAATACTTCCCCTTTCAATTTAAATTCGATCACCTACTTCACCAGATTAAACCTACTGAAATGGGGATCATTCCCTAAGATCGAATAAGAAAAATTTGATCGATCGCTTAAAAATCGTCCGAATATTCGATTCGAATTCGATTCGAATCTAATCTTCCCTATTCGCTAAAAAATTTGAATTCAAATTTTTTTAATTCCCCACTATTCCTTGGTCGAATTTCGAATTTTTTTTCATTCGAAATTCAACCAATATTAAATCTGCCCCTAATATTGTATAGTTAGCTTATGTATGGGTATATATAATTTATGTGAAAGTATGGAGGGGTGTGTGTGTATGGATGCTGGGTTTTCATTTGGAGGGGTTGGATTTAACAATGTAATTATATAACTGTGTAACTTTGTAAATGATCTGATTAAAAAATACAGACAGATAGATGGATGGATCAATCAATTAATAAATATTTTAAATGCTTTCTATAAACAACAACACAGATACAAAGCTCTTTGAGATGCAGAATAATTTGGAAATTTGAAATATAAAAACTTCATTGCTTGTATGCTGAAGGACGGCTGCTTCATTGCTGCTTTGAAAGCTAAGCCTGCAAAGAGTTACTGTCTGCAATAACCATTACAAAAGGGTTGCATCTCTCATTAGGCAGGACATGCATGTGATAAGAGAAATGACTTCTACCAACTAGATTCGGCCACTGTGGGCTGGTGAAATGCCTGGTTTCTTCTGGTCTATTATCTGAACACTTGATCCCTGGCTAACAATGTATTCACAGAGAATGAAAGTGCTAGGTTTTAATTGTATGTATTTAGTCACGCAAACTTAGGCAACTGTCTGAGAAAGCATAGTTAGCCACTGACAGTGCCTGCTTACACAATTCAAATTTTCTTAGTGATTTATTCTAATGCTTCGTTCAGGGGCATAACTATAGAAGAAATATCTCTTAAGACTGCTTGGGGGGCCCAGTCAAAAACTGAATGTATTCAGTATAAATGTGTGAAAATATCTTAATATTAAAGTTTACAGGTGCCTTAAAATTATATTTATACAGGGCCCAGTAACACCGCTAGCTTCTTCATACAGATGCAATCACTTTTATCTCATTTATCCCACTTATCACAGAATATTGTGTCACAGCATCCCATCCAATTAAAGAGTTCACCATTGAAAACAATGGAGCTTTGGTATGCTAATGAAAAGGTTAAATGCATTAAATGAGTTAAGATAACTTTAGATAACACAGTTTCTTCAATTAGCTCTGAGTCACGACGCATTTAACTTACAAATCCAAGTGACTCTATCTGTACATGTAAAATGTCACTGTTTCTAATAAAGGGCTGTCCAACCTGGTGACCAACAGCTGTTGGGCTAAAATAATATCCCCCGGTTTCCCACAGTCTGCCAGTGGATGCTGAGAACTGTAGTTAAGAAAGTGCTCTTGGGTAAAGATGGGCAAATTTATTCGCTTGCGGGGAATTCCCAGAGAGTTCCCACGATTCGCCCCAGGCGAATAAATTTGATAAACGGCAGAAAAATTTTGCCTGGGCGAAAAATTTTTTGGTTGCAGGCGACCATTTTTGTATGCCGACACCCACTGCCGGCGTCGAAAAAATAGAAGCTGGGGTCCATTTTTGGACACCGGTAATGGGCGCAGACATCCAAAAATGGACACATACAAATCTAAGTCGTGAAAGTTAGCGGAGCTCACCCTTATGAAAGTGTATAATCCCACCGGTCACTGCTCACACACAGTATTTGGGATTTCCAAAACACGGAAGTCGCTCCATGTCAGTAAACTCGTGGTATAGCGCTGACCAAGAAATCGCAGGGAAATGATCACTTCTTCTTGTGAAAAATACAGCTTTATTAGAACACAATTGTGAGTACATACATTTCTTGGTCAGCGCTATACCACGAGTTTACTGACATGATCCAAAAATGGACGCCCGCGTCCAAAATGAGACGCGGCAGCATTTCCATATTTTTCGCTGTTTCGCAAATTTCTACTAGAAATTCGCAAAATCTTGGCGAAGCAAAACACCCCAGATTCGTCCATCACTACTAGTGGGCATTTCTGTGTAATTGACTTGTTAATATTCAAATGTTAAAAGTTATGGAACAACCCCTTAATAACACAGACAAATAGCGCATATTTATTTATAACGTAGAGAATAAAGCATCCCATAAAGGAAGCTATAAAATATTTGTTTTTAAAAGCAATGCTTTACCTCCATTAAAAGCACAAAGTCTGCCCAGCCCAAATAACAGTAATCTTTTGCAACCAGAAAGATGTTTGCAAACAGGTAATCAGTAAAGGCTATTAGTTGCTATAGATGATTAGACCATAGCAAACACTGCACCTATTATTACATAGCCCCACAGCATAAACTGTGGCCACAGGCTTGCTGACTACCCTACTGGTGTTGTTGCATCAAAACACAGTACTTATCTAACTCATTGGCTGGATGTAAATGAAGTTCTGGGCTATTCCACTTGAGCTCTCCAAGTCCTACCTCTCAGAAGCCATGTTTCAATATCTTGCACTGATGAGATCTAACAAGATCGAAACAGGCTGTCTGCAAGTTTTGCTATATGGCTTTGAACCACTAGGCTGTATCTGTGCTATAAACCAGCGGTTCTGGATGAATAGTTGGCCAAAGGGACATAAAGGAGTGAATTGCATGTATCCGCCCATTATACCTTATGGGAGAATTAAAACTCAAATTTGTGGTGTCTAGGCAATGCTATGTGTATGGCATGAGACAAGTAAATACCTTCTGATTTCAGAAGGCTTCACTTGTCATGTATCCACTTGAGCAGCATTGGATATCATTGATACTTCCCCATCAGACTGTTCTAAATTTCATTCTCTCCATATATAATATGTTTAACACTATAACTGGTTAAAAAATAAAAAAAAGTGGTCAGTACAGGGTTAAAGTGTATGAGCTTTTTGTACTGTACAGGGTTAAAGTGTATGAGCTTTTTGTACTGTATTATAATCTAGTGAATCTAGGAGAAGGGGGGGATAAAGGCAAGAGACTAGAAGAACGTGTGGTTTATGCAAAAATTTCCCTGTCAGTCAATTCTGCATGTCTGCATGAAACTGATGATCGCATCATCATGTTAGTTTGCCTGACTGGCTCGGCACAAAGAAGGTGGGAACGTTTTCTCAAGCAGGGATGTCAGCACTTGAAAAATCAATCACCATCTGTGCTCGATTTCTGTGAGGGAGAAAAACAAGCCCTGTTTAAGGATACATCAGAACAAAATAAGTTCAATGTTTGGAAATAAACCACTGGGGTCAGAATAAACTTCCGAATACCAGAAAGAGGAGAGAGAAATGAGCAGTGTGTTGCATAGAAAACAAGGTTTCTATGCACACAGGCAACGGGAAACCTTGCAGAAATATCAGGCATTCTTGTCCTTTGTATTGTTATTATATGAGATGTAGTTCTTTTCTACCCTGTGCCACATCAACTGTATATACTGGCATGTGACTTGAAGAAGCAACACTAATGCGTTGCACTATTGTCATCAACAGCTTGGGTTTAAACCATGACTTCCAAAACAATCATTTTAAATGGCTCTAATGCAAGATTAAAAAGGTAATTTATATATACTGGGACAGAAGTTCAAGAGCACTAAGAGGTCGCTTAGAACCCAAGCTGGAGATTGGCAACACCCTACACCTTGTGCTGATTTTTTTAGGTGCAGAGCACAGCATCAGGGTGCAACATTCCAGCATTGTCGTTGCCCCTTACTATAGGATAGGTGCTGTGTTGGATTGGCCCACCGGGATACCACGAAAACTCCCAATGGGCCCAGGTGGGCCCTCATGCTGTTAAACATTTGGCCTATTTCATAGCCATTCCCTATTTCTATAAGAAAAAATGGCTAAATAGATGGAATAATAGATTATAGTATGTAAAGAAAAGAGACTAGGTGAATAGAGTTTGAGTGAGGAGAGGAAAAATAAAAGTACTGAAAGTGGGCCCCTGGTCTAAGGTTTTTGAGTGGACCCAAGTGTGCCAATCAATGTCGGACTGGCCCGGCGGAATACCGGGAAAAAACTCAGTGGGCCCCGACCCTCATGGGCCCTTGCTGGGCCAGATCCCCTCTCCGGATGCTCTTTTTTTTTCCAAAAAAAGGATTTTTGCGATGTGCAGCGCCACGTGTCCATGCACGATAAAGGGGCTGCCTTGTGCGCATGCATGCTGAGGGGGCTCACTGTAGGGGTGCCAATCCAACACTGGATAGGTGGTAAGCTTGGGCCCTCTTGTGATCTGCATCCATTAGCAATCTCTATCTTTCAAAACTGAGTAACATGCAAGTTGGGGGTAGGTAAGGGTCAGGAGGGGGGGTGCCTAAGTGACTCCCACCCCACATGAATATGCAGCACTACATGCATCCTTTAGAAGTTTCAGTACAGTGTAACGTTGGCAAAAAAAAAAAGCACCATAATCATCTGTTAGATGGTTAGATGATTAGCAACAAGATATTGAATGTTGCACAGTAGGAGTGATTCTCATGGGAAAATTCTTTTGTATCTGTAATAATATTTTGGCACAAAAGCACCAGTTATAAGGATAATTTGGGGTTTATTTATAAAAAAATTTAAATTTTGACTATTTTCTTAAAACTACTCTGAATAAATCCACACAGACTTTCCCCCTTATTTATAAATACATTTTTTTGAAAATCTCTTGTGCGGGAAAAAAAATTGATAAATCATGAAAAAATCTTAACTGTACAATTTTTTTGGATTTGTCGCCAAAAACTGACACTTTTTCGGATACGACACTCAAAGCCAGTGAGTTTTTTGGATTTGATGCCCAAAAACCACAAAATATTGATCATTACAAGAAACCAAGCGGAGGTCCAGATATAAACAGGACACCTGCCACTGACTTCTAAGTGATCTCGGCAGGTCTGAGTTGAAATCGTTAAAAATTTTTGACATGAAAACATTGTTTTTCCCCGGTTTTAACTCTGACCAGAAAAAAATCAGACTTTAATTAATAGCCCCCCCCCCAAATGTGCCTTCCACAATTCAACCTGTATTAAATAATCATGGGAAAATTATCCAAGCTGTGATAATTTGTCCCTTATGTGCCCAGGCACCTAACTGTCAGTTGAGGCACTTGTTGTGAATGAGGTTATCCGTATCTCTCAGATTCGCAATGACAATCATATTTCAGAGACTTTGTGCTGAACCACTGTGGGCAGAACCTCTCCAATTAGATCCCTATAGTGGAGAAGTAACAGTTAAAACCTGTCCCACATAGGCGGAAGAAGCAGAAAATGTAACACTAGCACCAGAAATTTCCATATTAAAGGAGAAGGAAAGGCAAAAAATAAATAAAGCCCTAATCATTGCCCATAAAATGTGCATTTACATACCATCAGTAATTTTTTCCTGCAATTAGTCAGTTATTCTGAAGGTGGAATCGATTTTAAAATAAGCTTTGAGCTGTTCTGCAAAGTACACCTCTGCTGCCATCCATAAATTCTTCTATTCAGGGCAGGCGCATGAGCAGTTCGTTTCTGAGGTGCCCTGCACATGCGCACAACTTCCAGAGCTTTGCCCAGTGTAGAGATATCACGTGACATGAGTCATTGCTGACCTCTCTGCCCCCCCCTGCTCTAGCTCAAGCGCCAGTAGGATTACAGCTGTCCCGTTGCCATGGAGACGCCCCGTAGTTAAGATAAGTTTTGAAGCTACTATGCTCGCTTTTTTTCTCATCAGTCAGCTGCGTTCAGGTCTGTCTGACAGTGGTGTGTACAATAGTGCATTCAAGTTAAAAATGACATGGTGGGGTCAAATTCTTGTGAGAGCGCAGTAGCATTACAGTGGAGGAAGGGAAGTGACGTGCACAGAAGAATATGGCGGCGGCAAGCTTTTAAATAGTGGGGATTCTTTTAACTAATGATGTGTAAGAATAGTAATGATTTGAAAGTTAATAAGGCAGCGTTTCAGGAGAGGGGCTTGAGACAAATATCTGGGAGGGGTTGTATTTTTAAAGCTTTCCTTCTCCTTTAAGGAATGAATGATGAGTCATCTGACATACAGTCCCAGAAAGTGTTGGTTGCCATGACCCAAGCAGGATAAATATTTAAAGAAACAGTAATACCACAAAATGATAGTGTATGAAAGTAATTAAAATGTAATGTACTGTTGCTCTGCACTGATAAAAATGGCATGTTTGTTTCAAAAAATAATACTAATGTTTACATAAACAAGGTGTTGGGTAGCCATGGGGGCAGCCATTCAATCTGAGAAAAAGGAGAAGAGGCACTGGATACACATCATATAACAGATAAAACACCATTGTATTGGACAGGGCTTATTGTGCATGTGCTATGTAACCTGTGCTTATTTATAAAAAACATAGTAGCCTCTCTGAAGCAAACACATGGCTTTTTTTGGTATTACTTTTCTTTAACATCTACCAGGAAAAGCAAGTCACGTTAAAAAAAAAAAAAAATTCCCACTTAGGGGCCCATTTACTAAATTAGTATGAAGAATTCGAAATTCGATCGAATTTTTTTTTAAAAAATGCAAATGAGGCAACTTCGACCATCAAATTTTCAAAATTTGACCGATTCACATAATTTGAATAATTCAAATTTAATTGTATTCGAATATTCGATGGTCGAAATACTTCCCCTTTAAAAAAAATTTGATAGGCCAATTTGCCAACTAGGACCTACTGAATTGCTTTAAAACCCTATGAGAAGCTCCCATAGGTGTTTTAAAGCTTTTTTTGGTCAAATAAAAAAAATTCGATTGAAGGGTTAAAACCGTTAAAATCATTCGATTCGAACGATTTAATCGGTTGATCGAATTTTTCTTATTCGACCGTTCGATTGGTCGAATTGCATTAAAAAAAAAATTCGACCACTTCCCCTTTATTAAATTGAATTCAAGGGTTTATTAACCCTTGAATTCGATTTTTAGTAAATCTGCCCCTTAATGAATTAAAAGCAATATCCCACTCTCAGTCCCGGAGACTTTGAGTTGGTTTATGCACTTTATTTCATTATGATGATGTGTTTAGTTACCATGTCTTTATTAAAGAACCAGCAACATAATATTTTTTAAAAAAAAAAAAGTGTTTGTACATAACAAAAAACAACACCGAAACACATTTAACTTTAAAAACGCAAAGTCTTTATTAAGAAAAAACTTACAGACACTCCGCTTAAGCTCCTCTTCAGAAAAGGCGTCAGGGTGACAATCCATCGTGCAGCTCTCGATTTCTCTTCCCTGGCTATCTCCTATAGAAGGCAGGGAGGAGAAATCGAGCGCCACACGATAGATCATCGCCCTTTTGCCTTTTTTGAAGAGGAGTGCAAGTGGAGTATCCGTAAGTTATTCCTTAGTAAAGAATTTGCAAATTTAAAGTTGTGTGTCTTGGTGTTTTGTTTTTTTTAGTTATGTACAAACTAATTTTTTTATTAGAATTTTTTATCTATTTAGTCAATAGGTTTTGAATTATTGCCTATATACATTCACAACAACAGCACAGCTGTTGGAAAGCGAGAGTAGAAGAGCTGAATTATAGAAGCTCCCCATTTTCAGCACATTTGTCTGAAATATATCAGTAACCTGGGCAAAACAAAAACAACAGAAGAAATGTTATCACAGCGTTATAACTCACTCACTGCATCTTAATTACATCCCTATAAATCCTGTTATGAAATCCAATAGCAGGGCTTGCATCCGCATTCTTTTATGATATATGAAATAATCTAAGGCTTGATAAAATATGCATATGTATTTATTTATAAACATAAATATATAATTACCCCTGCTATAATTGTGCATTTAGCAGTTAGTTACAAGTATATTTGCTGCACATAAATTCCAGATTTAGAAAAACTCTAGTATGAGCACTACTATTTTCCATGATTTCCCACACAATGCATATCAATTAATCACATTGTAAAACTCCGTAAGAACTCATAAAATACAAATGGCAGCAAAAGATAAAGTGATTTTTGCTGCAGTCTTGCTCTCTTTCACTAGCACAACGGTGTGAAAAATACCAGTTAAAAAATGTGCTGAGACAGCAAAACCATTTAATTCTCCACAAACACTTCTCTAAGCCCATGCCCAATAACTAAACAGCACTGTAATGTGACCTATATACTAATAAAATAATTTTTATACATGGAAGGACACAGGGCATTTATTTCTTTCACACTACTCAGATAACTGCAATGTTAAGCCACGACTAACTAAACTAGCATACAGCATCTGGAACTAACCTGTAAGCATTATGCCATGGCAGAGTATGAGCAAGAGTCATGTTCTTGTAAACCAAATTATTTTATTCCCAGTAATTTCACATTTCATATATAAATAAATTAAAAAAATTGCGTGCATAGTCAGTCAGCAATAATTGTAACTGGAAACTATTGTCACCCGCCCAGTTATCATACAATTGTACCAATATGTACTAATTTATAGGGATGCACCAAATCCACTATTTGGGATTCGTCCAAATCCCTGAATCCTTTGCGAAAGGTTTGGGCAAATACAGAACTGAATCCTAATTTGCATATGCAGATTAGGGGCAGGAAAGGAAAAGTGTGAACCTTTTTTTTTTCACTTCCTTGTTTTTGATTAAATTTCATGTGATTTCCCTCTACATCCCTAATTTACATATGCAAATTAGGATTCGGGTCGGCCGGACACAAGCATTCGGCCGAATCCTGCTGAAAGACAGCCCATTATAGATATTTATATACTTTTGGAACATTTTAAGATAAGATCTTGGGGAAACTGTGATTTGCGGCTTAAAGGGAAATTTACCTTCATTAGCAAAACTGTAATAACACATAAAAAACACAGAAATGTGTTTAAAGTTTCATAACCTGCCAAATTTTGTAAAATGAACATGGTAATTAGTGGGTAAAATCTTTTTACCCCTCTTTCTATTTGCAAAATGTTGGCAGGAATACAGCTGGGTGGATCAGAGAACTGTCAGAAACAAGAAAGTCCAGACTAGGGTTAGGCGAAATGCTCTTTAAGAGGTACCTGTCAAGTGCCCCCCAATCTTTGCACCCTAGGCAGGCATCTCTTGTGCCTATCCCTAGCTCCGGATATGACTGGTCATCACAATATCAATGAATCAATATATCAAATAACGCCAACCCCTATCTATGTCATTCTTTATAATCCGTACCCCTCGTATTTGTGCCCAGCACTGTCAGAACAACTTTTTGCACCTCCAATATGCATCCATTCGTCATGTCATGTAGGTGGAATATAAGAATTCTGTTGGATGCCTAGTGCAAGTGTGCATTGTCCAAGACATGCTATCAATATAATGACTGGCAACGTTTAGTGCCCAGCAGCGTGCACTGGGCACAGTGCAGAGAATATCATAAAATGGCTCAAAGGAAAAGATGTAAAAGGGCAATATTTGGGATTTAAATTATAATTTCCCTTCAAGAAAGGGGTATTCTTATTTTTTTTTTATAAGTTTGGGCCACCTACTTTAGAAAGTTAGGGAGCACAGGGGTAGAGGGTTTATATATCCTGTAAAACTCTGTTTAAACGGCTGTTATTGTTTGCAGTTTTAGAACACATATCAAGTTTTATGTACACATATCAAGTATTTTACAGTACACACACACAGAGATGTAGAAGGAGAAAGAACTATGATGCTACGAAATATATTGGGAAATGAATCAACTTCAGGATCTTTCAATTTTCTTCACACTGTCTTATATATATAATTAATGGCAGAAATACTCAAATAAGCAAACGCACATAATGTATTTATCATGATTAGACTTATTATAATGATAGTTATTGTAATATTATACACCAGATCTACATCTTGAGCTATTGAGATTTTCCCCCCTAGCAATGAAACAGCAGAAAGACCACTTTAACTATATGCATGTGTATTTTACATAATAACATATATTATTCAAATGATATCTGTTTAATTTGATGCACTTAGGATGCACTTTGATGCCAAATTATATTATTTTTCTCATTGCATACACAGGACAAAAACATGTATTATATCCACACAAATTGCTTCTTTTTACTACAGACAGAAAACTGCAGAAATCATGACATTAAACATGCAGTCTTGTGCATGTATTTTCTCATAAACAATAATCCATATACATAAATGTTGTGCTTCAACATCAGTACCTGTAGGGCCCATATACACAGGTAGGTGCTAAACTAAACCGATAGCAGATTGATCAATCTAACGGATTAAATGAGTGAGTTATCTCTATCGTTAAAAACAACAAAGGCAGGCATTTATAGTTGCATTTATATATACTACAGACATACCTCCCAACTGTTCTGTTTTCTGAGGGATAGTTTTTGACAGCTCAGTCTGCAGCCCTGGATTTTTATTAAAAAGTCCAGAGTTTCACTTTGATCTCCTGCACTGACACCAGAAAAAGATACAACATGTCTCAAACTTAATTAAATTAAGTAAATAAATTAAATTACAAAGAGCCGAGAATACTCTGCACCTGCACTTGGGAGAACTAACTCACAGCTTAAAGGCCAATTCAACCTTCATTAGCAAAGCTTTTATAACACATAAACCTTTGCCTAAAACTCCCAGAAATGTGTTCAAACTTTCATAATCTGCCAATTTTTTAAAAGGGACATCATGATAATTTGGGAGTGTGGCTATAAAATGGGGGTGGTCACACAATTGTTGCCTCGCTATGTGTGCCAGATGTTTTTGGTCCTCTTTACATATTTCAAGTGTTGGCAGGTATGCTAGAGATGCATCATATTCTAGATTCAGTTAGTGATTCGGTTGAGCTTTTTTCAATAGGATTCTGATTCTGGCTGAACCAAATATGAATCTTTAGAATGACACGACTTTAGTTTACACAGTTAAGAATGTTTTTGTTTTCTCCCTTCCGTACTCTAATTTGTCAATTTAAATTATGGTTCGGATCCCATTTAGGCAAAATGTAAAAAATTAATTCAGTTCATCCCTAATATATACCAAATTTAATTGCAATGCTCACTGGAAAGGGAACCAATATCTTCAGAAAATGCAATGCTCAGTTGAAAGGTCAGTATTTTAGACTTTCTCAAAGCACTTTGTGACCACTAAACTGTTTGGTCCCACCTATTGATGTCCACGTCTATACAGACATTGAGAGTAAGGGCTGACAGCAGTACATTATGGTCTATAATAGTCTTCAAGCTCTATAAAAATTGCTTACTATAAACACAGTAATCTAAGATTAAAAACTCTATTTTTGTAAGAAATGCATAGAAACATATTTTGTATGTGCATTTTATAGGCACACTGTTTTATTACAAATTCAATGTATTCACAATTATTTCAGAAAATGATGCAGCAGCTGCTACCAAGATATGGGCAGATCCTAATGGAAGTATAAGTGGTGCCTGCGTGATGGTGAAGTCCCTCTGAGTTATACAAGACAAGAAGTAAATGAAACTTAAGAGTATTCAGTGGGAACCAAATGGTACAACAAATAAAAAGAGAACAGGACGGCAACAAAAAGAGCATAACATAGGAAAGGTGAATGGAGAATGATAACTGAATAAATGTTTAGCAAGAGATTAAGAAAGTCAGATTAATAAATTAAAATGTTCACAACAAAGGAGAGAGGCAATGAGCAAAATGTTAAAGACAGAAGGTAAAGTCAGAGTGGCATGCAAAGTATTATTTTGGAGGTGCAAAAACAAGTGGTTATGTAACCCCAAATAGTACTTTCAACCTATATTGTTTTCCTATAGTATTTTGTTTTTTAACACTTATATATAGCAATCACATTAACATAGGCTTCCACTTATATCACATACACAGCGCACTAGCTAAAATTATGTTATGGAAGTTAAAATACTGTACATTAATAAATAACATGAGATTATCTGTCTGGAAGTGGGCTGGATGAAACTACAGTCCCACATATTACATACAATATGTGTGCTGTATATTTAGGTGTGTGGCGGAAGATAATTATTATTTAAGAATCCTGTGTCAAAATAGCAAAATAGATGGTAAATTGACTATCCTGACCAATGGAACATGAAAAGTTTTAAAAGCACCCAACACTTGGCACTGACCAGTAATTTGATCTGAATGTATTCGGTTTGTCCTTAGCTCACAAAATAAAAAAATATTTGCAAATGTTTGGAATGTTAGCATTGCCAAAACTGAATAAAAATGTGATTGCAAGGTCACAGCATACTGAATCAACCAAAGTATGATTTGTTTTAGACACCTGAAACTGTATATTATATATTGCTGTGCTTACTTTTTGTCTCCAGTTTTTTTTTTTTTTTCAATAAACATAAACTAATGGTGGATAGATATTTGTAAGACAAAGCATAATATTTTTTACATTATATACAACATTCATAAATATAATTATAAATATAATATAAACACTTGACAGTATAATTCAAGGCAACATACATTCAGATGTAAAATACTCTCGGAACAAAAGAAAGGCACACAGATTTCATTTTGGGCTTTAGAACATGGTAAGCAGGTTTTATTAATATAGCTATCAGAACAATTCTAATAGGTTGAGGGGCCTGTGACAAGCTATCCACTGCCAAAACCCCATATTGATTAAGGAGTCAATAAGAAGGTGATTCTGCAATCAATGCACTTAATGTCTTTTTTTAAGCACAGGTCTAAGGGCAACTGTCCTTTCTGTCCCCCCATAAGAACAACGCTGCTATCAACACACCTCAGTGCTTGACATAATAATTGTATAGAATATATTTTTTTAAAAAAACCATTCTTTTCAAAATATCCAAAGTTATGTTTTTCTTGAGTGATTTTTTTAACTTTTTATCATGAGAATAATCACCAGGCAAATCTGTTTTTTCCAAGAATTAAACATTGTTTAACATATACATTAAAATCAGAATTCTTAATTGAGCAATATAATTCCCATTTAAAATGAAAAACATTTTGGATAAAGTTTTCAACTTCTTCTTCTGCTCATATGTCTTATTGAGAAGTGATAAAATTTCACTGTCCTTTTGCCAGATTTAGCACAAAGCAAAACATTCTTACCTTTGCTGTTAGATTTTTCTAAACCTTTTTTTTTTGCCTGACTGCAGTGAGCCAAGGAAGACGATTCAGATGTATGCTGCTCACTTCTCACAGCAAAACAGCTCACATACTGTACTGATAAGTTCAGATTAAAGCAACAAGGAACAAAGGCATTTCTGTATTGTGAAGATTTGTAGATTTCCAAATAGTTTATCACTCAACAAATAGAGCTACACATACTAATAATGACAACCAACAGATGGACATCCACATTGTCTGCTGAACATAATGAAAAAAGGCTGATTTCAGCACAATGCACATCAATTTAGTTCCAGTGCTAGGAATGTTGAGTAGCAAGATTCAGTATTATAAAGTGAAACACAAGAAATCAGTGGGAAGTTCTGGAAAACACAGAGCAGTATATCCAATTTTCTGCATAATCAATAGGTTTGCAAAAAAATGATTTTCACAGGCTTCAGCACTAAGATAAACCTACCATTGTTTTCCTATTTTATGTTTCTATTGTCGTACTTCTTTCTTAAAGGCGCAATAGTCCCTTTGTATAATGGAAATAAATTATAAACAAATATACATTTTGCACGGCTTTTCCTTCATAAGGATGTTTTCATTTGTGCTTGCATTTGTTACCTTACTATAAAATATACTTGTTGCCCTTGCTAATAACCTTTTTATTGCCTCCTTGTTCATATTCTCTGTATAAATATCTTAGCAGAATGACTGTATAGCAGAAGTTTTCCACCCCAAACTTCACATTGGGGTAGACCCAAAATATAGCTCCATTAGGTGTATTACTATTTTTTATGTTGCATTAATCAACAAATAATCTCATTTGCAAGTTAGCTCTCCAGTATTCCGTTTTATTTAATACGCTAAATTTTATTATCCTCAAAAAAACATCAAAACATCAAGTTACTTATGAGAAATAATTAGTGGACCCTTAGTTACTCCAATCAGGCCACAAAGTCCCAGGCCTAAGGTGGCAAAAATTTCAGGGGCAGCATGCTGTCCCAGCCATATTGTAGAATTGCAGCTCTCCAGTAAATTTGTGTGTGCTTACAGGGGGGTGGGGTGCATGTGAAAGATGGAAGGTACTATGACATGGAAGCCTAACGGCGCCAAATAAGTTAAATTGGGCCTGACTTCAATATTGGTCCAACTAGAAAAATTTTACCACTCAAAAGAAACTTTAAGGCAGTGTTCTTTCTAACTGCAAACAGTGTGTATATGGCCAATTATATACATCCACTGCAACCTCAAGGACTAGGTTTCTGATTCTTTTTGAATACTAGCACTTAATTAATTAAGCAATATGGATGAATATCATCAAAACCTGCTTATCTTTAAATTATTTATTATCTTGATCAGCCAGTCAACTATAAACTTACTGATCTGTGTATTTTAAAAAATAAATTCTCATTAACTGGTTATAATTTAGAGTATACAGAAAAATAAGCAGGTTTGAACCTCAGCCTGCTCTATGTTTTCATCAACCAATTTATCTGACACTAGATACCAATGGTCCTACATCCTGTTACACAATTGTTTTTACAAATTATATATGTAAAAAAAAAATCTCAGCAATGCCCTTTTTTTATTTACATGAGAGCGACGTATTGGCATATGCGCAGTTGGAACAATCTGCTGGTTCTGGACAACTGTGCATGTGCCAAAAGTCACAAAAAGACCCGAGGATTTCCGAAGGTAAGAAGATGGCTGCCACGAACGCGTATGCCCTGAATCTGCACATGTAAGACTTTGTGGTATTTACCCAGTGTAACAATCTGTTTACCTCGGATCCCGAAGGAGGGTAGCTGATCCAGGAGAACCGGTGGTAACAGGAACCCCTCTACGGCTCCGGTATTCACCGACGCCCTTTTGGGGCCCCGGGCTTTCTGCTGCGGAGGTAGTAGTAGAGATTAATTAGTAGAGAAGTCAGGCGAGTTACCAGGCGCGAGGTATCAAGGAATCAGGCAAGGCGTAGTCAGGTGCAGGCAAAGGTCGGTTCCAGAAGACAGTTGCAGAGAAGCTAAGTACCAGGGGAGTAGTAAGGAGTAGTCAATTGCAGGCAGAGGTCGGTTTCAGGCAGCAAAGGTTCAGAAGTCAGGAAAACCAGGAAACTCGGACAAACAGGGCTTTAGCAGGAACAGTAGGAACTGAAGCCAGCTTGGGCAAAGTGAGGAGGAAGAGGAAGGTATTTAAGGGAACAGGAACCAATCAGGAGCAGGCTGAGGAAGACAGACACATCAGGAACCAATAGGAAGCTAGGCGCCCAAATTAGATGTCATAACACCTAAGTATACTGGTATATAAAAAAAAAACTACAACACCTGGTATTCCCAGGCAGTCTTCCATCCAGGTACTAACCAGGCCTGGCCCTGCTTAGCTTCCAAGATCAGGCCTTAGGCCGTCCATTACGGCATGGACGTCTGACTTGACGTGCGCCAGTATTTATGCGCCAACGTTTGACGGCAGCCATTACACCCAGGGTTGCAGCTAGGCTGGGGGTGAGGGGGTCTATGTAGGGTAGGGGGGTCTATGTAGGGTAGGGGGTAGGGTTTATTTTACTATAGGGTTTGGTTCTCCTTTAAGTCATATCAATACTAAACCAGTAAAATGTCCTTTCTAGTTGATATGAGGATAATGTTAAAGTTTACATAAGCCTTAAAACAATGTGACCAGGAGTGGGTCCAGCATAATTAATTTACCTTTCATCTGTATATTTTAGAAAACACAGATATTACCTTTATTAGAATACACACCAGAGGTTACTTAATGGTCTAAGTAGCAAAAGTACAATGCAATATCTTGTGGCTGTTAGGAGACATTTGAAATGCTATATAGTTTAAATGACTAGTCAGAAATGACATAACACCACAGATGTGTTACTCCCCCCAATCTTTTTATTTTATTTGTCTTAGAAATGAAAATAGACAGAATAGGAACTTAAATAACTGAGATCCCAGTGCAAAGACAGACGTGGGCCCATAGGAAATGCATGAACCTACTGTGGATTGCATAAAGCTTCATCTGCGTCATCCACTTCATGGTGCTAAAGAGGCAGACACACACTTCAGAGTCCTGACCCTTACACATGACTATGAAGATTCTCATTCATCCAGGTCATGGTATATCTAACACAAGTAACTCAAAACAACTGGACTGGAAATTTTAATGTAGATGTTTCATCCAAGCAGCTTCTTCAGTTCATCTGACTGGTGTAGGGGAGTTCTCGGCATATAGACTCTTCCAACAATCCAATCACAACGACACATTGTAACTCTTCAGAGAGGTGACACCTGAAATTCACAGAGATGTTGATTCTGTGTAGTTACTAAAGAAGATTGCTGGTTTGAAAGAGGTATGAAAGAGGGGATTTATGTTAAGGTGGAGAAACCATCCCTGAACAGAGATGGGGGCCTTCGACACCACCTGTCTGCTACATACAATGCTGTTCTTACATCTGTACCCCGGCAGTTTCAGAACTAGTCACATATCCATTCATGCAACTCTCACAAGTAACACCTGTGTCTAGGCATTGCATGACACATTGATAATCCTATCATAGTAACTACACAGAATCCACACCTCTGTGAATGTCAGATGTCACCTCTCTGAAGAGTGTGCTGTTGTGATTGGATTGTTGGAAGAGTCTATATGCTCTTCATTAAAATTTCTAAGCAAGTCCAGTTGTTTTGAGTTACTTGTGTTAGAGACCCCTACATAGTTAAACTTACCATAATTGATGCTACTAGTAAAGGGAAAAATAATAGATGTGAAGATGCAATTATCAAGTAATTTTTTTGAATTTAAAGATTTCTTTTTTTCATTTTTGGGTGAGTGGCCCTATTACTGGACATCATACCTCTGCTATCATATGAAGTATGTCGGAAATGTGTCCAAAACATTGAATCTGGACTATAAATGTAAATCTCTCTGTAGGCTTAAGTGCACATAAATCCGTAACTTTACTTTTAATCAGTTATGTATGCTATACTTTTGGTCATAAAACATATCTAATGCCCATTCCATCATTTAGATGTGAATTAATATCAGCAATGTCAACTGTGTTTTCTTTTTCATTTTTAAAATGTCATAAGCAAATATAAGGTGAGATACACTGAAGTGATCAATGGATATGCTGTATGTTATATATATATATATATATATATATATATATATATATATATATATATATATATATATATATATATATATACATAGTATTTTGTATTCTGTATTTCTTCTGGAAATCATAATAAATACACAGCATATAGTTTAGCCAGGCTTTTGGAGGCAGGTCATGAATATGGTTGCCTATGAACAAAAGGTGACCATTGTTTACACAAAAGATAAAAGATGGCTGCTAACAGCAAAGCTAATATGGAACATGTTGCAATTATACTAGGACCTCTCGTCCAACAAAACTAGAATCCACACTTGGATTATGATCATTAAAAAAAAGTACAAAGCGGATTGGGGACAAATTCGATAAAACCAAATCGCTCAATTGTTTCTGGCTTTTTTTTCCAAAAAGACCAAAGTTTTAGATCTTTGCCCAAAAAGTCCAAAATAGTCATATTTTCAAACTAATTTCAGTGAAGTACACAGAAACGGGACCTCTCCAATTGTTTTATATAGAGCCTCTGCAAAATTTGAAAAACAAAATGAGTTTTTTCCCCCCAACGTGCAATAGAAAATATCCTTACTGAGAAATTGTAACCCTGTTTGCAACATACAAATAATAGACATTTCAAGAATGACTTGCCTAGTTGATAAAAGTAGTGTCTGAAATACTTAAGAGGAGACTAACTAAATTGTTCTCACAACTGATCTCTTGTCATCCATATCGATCCCAGCCAAATAAACCTAACATCTGACCTACTAAAAGCACAATCTGCGAATCAAGACAATACTGATAACAGTATTATGATAAATACTAGTCTGTAATCATAGTAGCTTCACATATATTCACATTTCATTCAGATGAATATGAGCAGATTAATCCCTCTTTCTAGCCACTGACATTTTGTACCAAAAATTAGTTTTAGGTAACTTCTTTGTTTATTTACATGTATAAGAAAGTTTAAAGCAAATACTACCTGTACTGAATCCGCTCATAATTAAACATTCCAAATAATGTTGAAAAAGGTTACTTTTTCATAATAATATTGAATAATAAATAAGATATAAGGTCACTGACAGCCTCCTGTACCTTGTATCAATTTTTATTTATAAAGTTATGATAGAGTTCGTATTAAAAATGATTTGTTTAGTGCATTTAGAGACACTAGAGGAAGTGCATATTACAACTATTCAATAAAGAAAAATTTCTTAAGCCTTTAAAAACAGTTCAGTGGCAAAATGCCTTCATGAAAAATAAGGCCATTTCACAAAGGGCCATTTTTTTTTTCAAATTGATGGCAATTTTAACATCTGAAATTCCAATGTAATTAGCTATTTGTTCTTTGTAAAGATTAGAGCCTGACCAGGGTAAACATGATATCATTTGTGGGAAAATATATATCCAAGAGAAAATAATATAAGAAATTGTATAAATTATAGGAACATGGAAAGAATGTACAATCATATATAAATATATATATATATTTTTTCTGCAACATACCTGCTGCATTAGATGCTATGATTAAGCCTATGTAGAATTGATATTTCTCTTCGTCCTAACCAACTGCCTTCCACTAGATTTCATTTCTCATCTGGCAGGCATCAAGTTTAGAGGTGAATACAAATAAATGATGAATGGGCAATAAATGCTTCCAGGTACTAAGAAATAATTTCAGTAACCCTGCATTTTTCATGGCTAAAAAAGCATCCAGCCTCTTCTGTGTATCAATCTCAACATACACCCATGTGTCTGCTAGAAGGGTCCAACAGGTAATAAATCACCATGAAGATTGTATTTAGATATTTATACATATTACAGCATACAGTATTATATTTATACATAGTAATCATATGTATGGTCCGACATTTCATATCAGAGACATTTCATACCTTTATCCTTTATCACTTTAGTCACTCTTCTTTTGAGTTTTTATTAATATCTCATTTGAGACAAATGAGATATGGGGACAAAAACTGAGCTGTATATTCTACATGGGGCTGTTTCATTGTTTTATTGCTTTGTAAAGGTGAAGAACTAACCTCCCTTCTTATGAGCAATCTACATCCATTTTTAATACTAAACAATACCTAGCTGGCCATTCCTGTTGAATATTGTGTTGCTTGCTACAGCTGTTATCCACAGGTACCACTCGGTCCTTCTCTATCACTATTTCCCTCACTTAGTCCCTTAGAACCAGTTTCTGAGGATACCCTTGCAAGGATGACTCATATTGAATGGCTTTAATTGTCCTAAATAGTTTTGTGCTATTGTGAACCTATGAAATTCATCAAGCTGGTGAGACATAACCACAGTGTAACTAGACTAAAGGATAATATTGAAGAAAGATAACACCTTTTTGTCAGATAAAGTAATAGGGCAATTTTTATTTTAAACATGTTATACCTAGGCAGCTTTATCAGTCTTTACCTACATGGATAACTACCATCAGAAATAGCTTGTTGTGTGCTTGCATGGTGGTCATGTAAAGGGTTAACTAGTGGGACTTAGCTGAAGCTGTCATAGGCCCTTCAATGCTCTGGCAGTTTACAATGCAGTTGCCTTTTTATTTACAAGTTCCATTACACCAATAGACTGTTTTGAATGCTAATGTGCGCTTTCCAATTAGGAATTAAAAAAAGTGCTATTTTTCACGCTGAGATTTTCTTGCTAAACGGCAAAGACCTAAACAGCCTGAAGCTTTTCAGGGAAGACCAAAGATTAAACAAACGGGACAAACTGTACATCCGT
>CM044438.1:34868467-34882870 GCA_024363595.1 Xenopus borealis
ATGTATGACCTATATATGTCATTTGAAGGAGAGCTACTACTTTCTGAAAGCTATAATCAGCGTGCCATTTAAGACAACAGCAACACAACAATAAAAAATAGAATAGCTTCTCTTTCCATATTTATGGATTTTTATTAGGTTTTATTATCCATTAAGGGTGACTTGAAGGAAGCCATTTTGTAAGTCATGTTGCAGCTATCTGTAGGATGAGATGTCACCTTGGGTCAGTAAATGAGCATACATAAATTGATAGATTCTTAAAACGAATGGAAATTTGGTGAACATGCTAAAATGGCAGCAGGCGCTATCTAAAAAAACCCATGCATTTTCTCTACACCAAACATTTACTTACCCTTATCACCCGACTTCTTTTCATCAAGTGAGACCAGTGCTGTAGGTTTTAGTATTCGTTTGTGACAGGGACTCCTCTGGGACTAATTCAAATCACAATAATATTCTGCTTAATATGTGATCATGCCCCAAAGATTTCTTAGTAAAAGAATAATAGAACTAAAAACTAAAGAATGGTAATGGGTTGTTGAGAAACTATAACAAAAGGTAAGTGAAGTTCCTGAACAGTGTCGGACTGGCCCGGCGGGAGACCGGGAAAATACCGGGTAGGCCCCGACCCTTAATGGGCCCCCGCCGGGCCAGGCCTCTCTGCCGATTGAAAAATAGGCTTCCTGTCAGGCGCGTGCGGCGCCTCTCCATTCAGGCGTGCGTGGCGCCTCTCCATGCAGGCCCGCGCAGCGCCTTTCCATCAGGATCGGCAAACGGTAGGAGGGCAGGGGGGTCGGAGGGGGCCCTGGATGCTAGTCCCGGTGGGCCCCGGGCCCCCCAGTCCGACCCTGTTCCTGAATAAAGATAGACACTCTGTAGCACTGCCTAGATATTTAGTGATGTTCCTAACCACAATTGCAGACCATACACCACCCAGTAAAAATGCCTTTGGTTCTAATTTTTTTAGAACCATCAAACACATATAGTGAATATTTCAGTTTCTGGAGGCGTTATTATAAATGTAATGCTTTGGGAACAAAATATAGTACAGGTTTAAAGGGCACATGTGAACAATAGTGATGGGCGAATCTGGGGCATTTCGAAAATGTCAAAATCGGAAAATTCACGAAAAAAATCGTTAAATGTACACGTTTTCACAAAAAATTCGTGAAATTTGAACTACTTCACTATAAATGAGTGAATTTCAAGCAATTTCACTATAATTTGTGAATTTTGAACTATTTCACAAAATTCGTGAAATTCAAATGTTTTCACTATAAAATGGTGAATCTCGAACATTTTCACTATAAATTGGTCAATTTTTAAAGTTTCCACTATAAATTTGTGAATTTCTAATGTTTTTTGTGAAAAATTTGTGAATTTCTAACGTTTTCACAAAAAATTTGTGAAAATCTAAATTGATGCCAGCGAATTTTCTCTGGTGAATTTTCACGGCCATTTTGCGAATCGCAGGAATTTGCTGCGAATTTGAGCTAGGCGAATAAATTTGCCCATCACTAGTGAACAATACTATTTTAATATGTGCCATTATTAATAACTTTCTAAATATACTTTATTGATATATTTGCAGTGTCAGACTGGCCCACCAGGATACCTGGTAAACTCCCAGTGGGCCCAGGTGTCAATGGGCCTCTTGCTTCTAACCATTTGTCCTATTTCATGGTAATTCTCTATTTCTTTATGGGAACAAAGAGGCTTAATAATGGGAGAATAGCTAATAGTATGTAGAGAAAGTAGACTAGGTTGAGTGAGGAAAGGAAATATAATAAATAGTCTGGAAAGTGGGCCCTCAGCCTAAGGTTTTCTGGTGGGCCCCTGGCACCCCAGTCCAATACTGTATATTTGTATCTAGGCTTGTTAATCTGTCCCTGCAGAGTGGTTATGATCACACATCATTGACCAGCGGATGTCTGATGTGGTCTGATGGAGGAAAAACATGTTGCAGTCCAAGCTTAGAAAAGAGGCTATTCCTGACCACCTGTCCTCCTCCTGTGACACCTAAGGGTATTATTATATTTTAAGAAAAAGAGTACATTTTATTGCTTAAGTAAAATATGCCCCTATCTGTCTCCAGTCACCAATTTACAAAGCATTTATATTTCATTTAGATAGCAAAGGTGCCAATTTGACATAGAGGGGTTTATTCACAAAACTATGACAGGCATTAGCAATCCAACTGACATTCTTTCAAATGTCCATTAACGATCGCAAGCATCTATCAATGTTTAGAGGCTATCCCCCAGAGTAATATGGCAAGCTCCCAAAGAGATCATAAATTCTCATTTGACATCAATAAATCCCATCCTATATTTGGCAAGGTTTTTGCAGTGAAGTCTACTGAGAATTCAGAATATATATTTCCATTCTCTAAATAATACCCAGTATTAGTATGGACAGCCAAAAGTAATTAACTACTTATTTGCCTTTGGGTCTGTGGATACAAATCTACTGGCTGTTCTACAGGGAAACAAACAAAGCTGCTTGAGTTCTGGAAAGTAAGGTGAGGGGCTCCCCCCTGCCGTTTAAAACTATGATTGTTTCTTGGAGAGCAGTTAGGGACTGTATGAAGTTTACTATCCGCAGATGTCAGAGAAATGGTAGACATTTTTTAATTAAAGTATATTGGAGATAGATTTCTTTTACCTTAAAGAAAGTTAAAATGGGGTTTAATTTTTTTGCCTTTACGTCCCCTTTAATGTAGCATTTTTCACAAAAATGTCCAATCTGGAGAGAGTATCTGTAAACATGTTACATGTTTTTGTGGACTTCACAAAAAAAATATATGTATGTTTGTGCTAGATAAACGAGGTAGGAAAGGTGGTGAGCACCAGCCTGTTATATCAATAGATCATATAAAAACTTGTAATATCTCAAATGACAATAAATATGGTGATACAACAAAGTGCATGGGAAAATGCAGCTTTTTGGAAAACAGATGCAAATGAAGATTACTAAGCAAAACATGCATTTATGATCAGTAGACACAACACACAAATTTGCCCATGGGTAGTTGTTCATACAATCATGATCGGCTTTTCAAAGCCAGCTGAAAGTAAAACAATTAATTCAACAAGTTGATTGACAGCCGTGGTTTACTGCTATGGGTACATTTCAAAGTGTTCCCAGGTAACTGACCACACTTCTTAAGCTAGTAGATGTGCAGCACCTTACTCGGCATCGGACTTGACCAGGCAGTAAGTAATCATCCTTTGTTTGCTGCACCGATATGCACCCACTGTTACTACGTGAGGATAAATTAATGCCTGAATTGCCCCCCTGGTGCTAATTATATTTTAAACCCTATTTGGCCTATTTGCATGCAGCTTACTAAAACCATTGTAAATAATTTTCCACAAAATGTTCCCCTTGATTACAGGAAGCACAGTTAAACTGGAATTCTTAGAAGGAATGTTGAACTGTAGGTATAGTTGCGTCGTTATTTATCACTTTTCACTCCTACGTATTGGCCCCTTCATGAACTATTTTATGTGTAGAAGTGTGAAAACTTGATATATCTGTATTGTGTATGTGCATACTACACAAAACAGCAAAAACAGCATAATTTGCCTTTTTGTGTGAAGCGGTCTGTATAACGTCTTCTGCAAAAAGTTAAACATATTACCATGCAATTTTAAAGTGCAAGCACTGAGCCCACACACTAGGTAAGTCTCCATAGCTCATAGCTCAATAAAGAAATTATTGCATAGCAGAAGATATATAAATACTGTATATAAAAACATATGATGGTTTGGCCCATAAGGCCTGGCAGAAGTGTAAATTTCATCACATTTGTTGAACCAGAAAAGAAAAAGCCCTGCAAAAATAGTAGTCCTGTCTTTCAGCAAACATCTTATAGGAAGCTATGAATTTGGTAGATCTGAATAGGCTGTTGGTACATGTTTTACTAAGGTAATATAATGGCAGACTATTATTAGATCACATTAATCATTACTGTGCCAAAGGCACTGACAGGCCCGCTGAATAGGATTGAAAGGGTTGGTAATGGATATAAATTACCCATTGTGTGATAAAAGGATTTTTTACTAAGAAAGTAAGAATAAAACAGCAAATTTCACATCTGACTGCTGTATAAAACTGAAAATAAAAGTAACCCAGACTCAGGAAAATCCATATATTCAGGAGGTAAGCACTTTTTAAACAAGGTGGTCATCAGGCATATAAATTGTACACTGTGCAAAATTAATTTCTTGATGCATAATACTATCAGTCGAAAGCAGCAGTTACTTCTATCTGAGAAGTGATTTTCTAAACTGCAGAATCTCTTTAGCACAGTGACATTTGGTAAAGTGACAGGAAAGTAGGCTTTTTCTTCCTTCTACCTGCCACCCACACATTTATATCGTTCTCTGTAAATGGATCCTAGTCATTTAGTGGTGTTACATCAACATTTCATCTTAATTGAAATTGACATTATTTAATGATATTGATATAACCTCATATAACCGTACTTTTGAGAGGACAGATTCTGAAATGGTTTTTAAAATGGAAAAAAGATATATGTGTGTGTGCGTGTTCACAAAGAAAGCTGTAATATTGTTATTTGAATTAAAGCACATTATTACAAATGGATTTAGTAGTGTATCACAGAAATCTAAATATGGCAAATGTGTTCTGAAGGTGTTACACATCTGCTGTTTGATTTTGATACCTAGAATTTTGTCAACTGGGCATGTGCTTGTAGTTTACAAAAGACTATGTGGACAGTCATTTGTTTGCTGTATAAGTAGTATTTTTGGCGTGCAACTCTTTTTTTACGCCAGCGAATTTTCGGCAGGCGAACGTTCGCTGGCGTTTAGCAAATTTATTCACCGGCGGCGAATCGCGGGAATTCACCGCGAATTCGCGCCTGCCAAATAAATTCGCTCTTCACTATTTATAAGTTAAGTAAGGTGACATTATTGTTTAAAATGCTTGTTATCAATTGGATTAAAAAATTCCACCTTTTGGGTTACATATTCTTTAGTTTAAAAGAATGCCTGGTATATACATATATATATATATATATCCATGTCTCGGTAAAAATTCCTTTTATTGAAAGGTTTTAAGCGGTTATTTGTAAACTTTGTATAGAGTGCTATTGTGTATTTCTACAATCCCACATCTAAATGGCTGTATTTATGTTCCAGATCCAAAGTGGTGGATAATGGTGAATCTTATATGACAATTAGCTAATTTTATTCAAAAGAAGGAAGAAATACAAGAAATTATCATTTATTTATACAGAGAGAGACAGCAGGTTTTAAATTGGAGTCTTACAAACATTATGGTTATGGAATAAAAATAGGATTATCTAGATGAAAATCGAAATAAGAGTAGAACGCAATGGCTCTGAAAGATGTGGTACACCACTAGAATATATCTCCCATACAGAGAAAGTTACTTGAAAGTTTCCATTTAAAAAAAAAAAAAAATCTTTATCGTGGTGTTGATGCAAGTCTGCAAGTTGGATATTTCAAGAACATATATTTTATCTCTAGGAGGTTCAGTAGTTCCTGCCAGAAGTCTTAAAGGGATCCTGTCATGGAAAAACATGTTTTTTTCAAAACACATCCACTAATAGTGCTGCTCCAGTAGATTTCTGCCCTTAAATCCATTACTCAAAAGAGCAAACAGATTTTTTTATATTCAGCTTTGAAATCTGATATGGGGCTAGACATATTGTAATTTTCGCTGCTTCCCCATGTCATGTGACTTGTGCCAGCAGTTTAGGAGGGAACTGCTTTCTGGCAGGCTGTTGTTTTTCCTTCTCAATGTAACTGAATAGTACGCAGTGGGGTTTTACAAATGAGTGCTGTTCTTATATCTACCAGGCAGTTGTTATCTTGTGTTAGGGAGCTGTTATATGGTTAACTTCCCATTGTTCTGTTGTTAGGCTGCTGGGTGGGGGAAAGAGAGGGGGTGATATCACTCTAACTTGCAGTAAAGCAGTAAAGAGTGATTGTCTTGTGCCAGCACTTTAGGAAGGAACTGCTTTCTGGCAGGCTGTTGTTTTTCCTACTCAATGTAATTCAATGGAATGCAGTGGGACATGGGGTTTTACTATTGAGTGATGTTCTTAGATCTACCAGGCAGCTGTTATCTTGTGTTAGGGAGCTATTATCTGCAGTATAGCAGTAAAAAGTGACTGAAGTTTATCAGAGGACAAGTCACATGACCAGGGTCAGCAGGGAAATTGACAAAATGTCTAGCCTCATGTCAGATTTCAAAATGAAATATAAAAAAATCTGATTGCTCTTTTGAGAAACGGATTTCAGTGCAGAATTCTGCTGGAGCAGCACTATTAACTCATGCATTTTGAAAAAAACATTATTTCCCATGACAGTATCCCTTTAACAATTGTATCTGCTTGAGGAAGGGGTGTGCATTATTTCTTTTATTATCATGACAGCATTGATTTAAGCATTGCAATATGATACATGCTAGTATAAAAGATATCTGAAATGACACAGTAAAACTGCAGACTACTTTATTCAATATAAAGGACTTGCATTGTCTCTAATAATCACTATGTAAAAGTTCATTATAAGTCGACTATCTTACCATTTTTGCAGGATTCACACCAGTGGCAGAACTAGATATTACCGAACCCCAAAGCAAATTATTTTTTCAGGCCCCCAAATGCAATATGAACGAGAGGCTCATGGGCCCGCCACACCTTCTGGGCCCCCCCTGAAGCCGCAGGGTCTGCTTCCCCCTGATTCAGACAAAACCTGAATGCTTAGTGGAAACATTACAGTTTTGAAAATTTAAAGTGGTTGATTTCACTCACATCTAATAAAAATTACTGTTTGGATCAATTTTTGGTGGTTTCAGCAAATTCCTTTTAAAAGAGACAGCTAGAAAATTGCATGACAATTTAAAATAGCCAAGGTTATCTAAAACTTAATTAGGGTAATTTATTCTCTGCAAGGCAAGGTGTAAAAAAAACAAGCCATGGTTTTTTTTTTGCACTTTGCTTCCTATTCTGCAAGTTGCAGAATTTCCACAGGTACCTTCAGCAGAGCTTTATTCATAATTGGTGGGCAGGGGGAGGAACGTGGATTTTGTCCTCTCATCTTCCACCTATGTCCTAACTTGCACATAATTCAGATGCAGTTGTGGGGGGTAGTTGGGATTAAATGAGGAGGAATGAGGGCCCTGTACCATGTACCATAGTTTTTATCTGGTGTAGAGTGCAGGACAGAGCCAGACACCAGACAAAGTGCTCGCTAAATGAGCACTAAGGCCAGAGCTTTTGTGTCCCTCTGTGCTTTTGAACTTTTGTATGGGTTTTAATTATAGAACTCCTCAAGCAACTCAAAATTTTTTTCACTTAACCAGAGGTAAAGCATAAGCCGCAATATTTTATGCAGTAAATAATAGAGCAGAGACAGAGGAAAAAGTGACCAACTGGGTATTTGGGAATAAGACCAGAAAGAGAAATCAAATAATCCTTAAATGTGAGCATACATGGCATGATACAGCATATCATTTTCTTTACACCAATAAAGAGGTAGATACTGAAGGTTGAGCTTTATATTAATTTGGAGGTGGTTATTCATGCAAAAGGGAAAATAAAGCATGACAGCAAGCAAAATATTAAACATGCTACATTTTCAACAAAGGAAGAAAAACACTTTCATCTAAAGCAAGGGTGTCCAAACTTCTGGCTTCGAGGGCCACATTGGAAGAAGAAAAATTGTCTGGGGGCCACACATGAAATACACAAACATGAAATCCTATATCCTTTGCAACATGATGTTTTCTCTGGAACCAAGCATTTCAAGCTGGGCCATATTCATATCCATTATGGGCCGCATTTGGTCCTTGGGCCGCAGTTTGGACACCCCTGATCTAAAGATAGATATCTTAAGATAACTTGTAATACAGACACATACTCACCCAAAATAATAAGGCGTAACCTCCAGTGCTAAATTTTCAGATCCCTTTCACTTTTGCCACATGGAGTGCAAACATCTGGGAAATTCATTCTAGAAGTAGAATTGGAATTGCTATTACTACTTTTCATTTACTGGTATCTTGTCTATATGTATCTATTCCCATCTAAGGGGTCTTAAACTTCCTGGGTAAAAAAAACTGTTATTTTCAGCTTAATAAACCACTTTACTCTTAAAGAAAATGAACAGGAATTTAGTGCAGGAGTCTAAACTTCTAATAAAATTTTAATAACATAAAAATGGGTTAAAAACAAACAGGAATGAACATCATTCAAACTGTCATCTGCAACATCTGGGGAACAATGAACAATACTGTAGTCCTGCACCTTGGCTCCATTCAGATGTGCCTGCTGCTGTTGCAAGCATCAGTGGCTCAAAGCTGTCAAGTACAGTGTATTACTGCTGTTGTTGTTATGGCAGTATAAGGCTTTGAGCCTTACAGAGTTGCATTTTGTTCTGGATATTGCTTCTAGAGTGCAGCTTTTACTTAAAATCCCGCAGGTTAAAGGCTCTGTAGATGGGTCCAAAGGGGTCAATTTTACAAGTCTTTAAAACATGTGAAAAGAAATATATTTTAAAAACACATCAGTTAATAGTGCTGCTCCAGTAGACTTTTGCACTGAAATCCATTTCTCAAAAGCACATGACTTGGGGCATCTGGGAAATTGACAAAATGTCTAGCCCCATGTCAGATTTCAAAATGAAATATAAAAAAATCTGTTTGCTCTTTTGAGAAATGGATTTCAGTGCAGTTCTTCTGGAACAGCACTATTAACTGATGCATTTTGCAAATTTTTTTCCCATGACAGGATCCATTTAATAGGCTTATTCTACTTATATCGAAATGTGACTCACAGGGATCAAGTTTTACCTGTAGTATGCAACACTTTGATGTACTAAATGATAACCTGGAATTAAAGGCCTAGTGATTCAGGGGGCTGTGCCTAGTACCAGTCGAAAGCAGATGTGACATTCAGGGTCGGACTGGGCCAGTGGGGCACCGGGGGAAAACCCAGTGGGCCACTGACCCTCATGGGGCCCGCTGGCCAAGGTCTGCACCCACATTGTTTTCTTGAGGCCGTGACCCCCCTTTGCTTGAGGTCACGTGCAAAAATATTGTGTAGTGCACACGCAAGCGCACCAAACCGCATGCAGGCAGACCAATGTGGCGTCGCGTGCATGCACACCACCACTGACGTCGGGGGAGCCCTGGGGCTGTAGCCCCGGTGGGCCCCTGGCCCCCCAGTCCGAGCCTGGTGACATTTAAAGGTCGAATTTTTAGAGTAATGTGATTTGTAATAAATTTGATTTTATTCACAATTCCCAATGTCTAAAATTGGATCGAATAGTCCCAGCCTGAAAATCCCAGCAAGCAATATGTCAAACCTTACTTATAAATAATAAATAAAGCAGTAATGCAGAGACATTTTCGCAGTTTGGTTGAAAACTCCCCAAAAAGGTTAAAAATTATGATGTCCATCCTAAATTAAACAAGGGAGAGTAGACTAGATGATAACCAAACCATCAATATCTCATTGGTTGTTTTCTGGAATGAATGGTATCTTGACAAATTCCTCAAAACAGTTTTCATAAACCTCTAAAAATATAATATTTTAATTCCCTCAGGATGTATATCCATAAAAAAGCAGCAGTTTATGCAGGTGACAAAGAACAGATTGTCAAAGCATAACCCACTGGTATCAACAGTTAAATGGATTAAATCAAGGAAGTGATTAGCTCATTATTAATCCCTGGTTGTGCTCTGTGTACAATCCTTTCTAATCTGGTTTTTAATTCACAAAGGGATTAAGCATGGCATCACCAAGTTTTAGACCTACTATGGTCATATTGGTTTAGATGACAAGACATACTTTAAAATGCCATTAATATCCATCTTGATATTTTATAAATGTTACAATTTGTGAACATAAAATAAAGACAGCACAAATATTTTTGTGTGGACATTTACCTGTAAATGGAGTACATGTTGTCTTATATGTATGGCACAATTTTTAGTCAAAAAAAAAAAAAAATGACACATGCAATGAGATGTTGAAACAAACAGTATTGCACATATGTATCTGACATGTTTCTTTACACAGTTAATGCGTATGTATTCACAATCTTACCTGGATGTTCTACAATATCAAGTTCAGTTGCAAGAAATAAGGAAGCCAGGTAATGGGTATGCATACAGGCACCTGAAATAATCTGCAAAAATAAGAAAACACATGGGAAAGTCTCATGTTATTGTCAGGAATTTTTACAGGTACATTCTGCAGCAGGTATAATACTTCTGTTGTAAAACTACATCTCTTATTATTCTAAGCTGGCTGCAAGTTCTCAAATGGAAGCTGGAAGACCATGCTTGTACAGTTATTTAAAGGAAACTATAACCCTCAAACAACATAGGTCTCTAAAAATATACAGTATTGCATAAAACAGCTCATATGTAAAACCCTGCTTCATGTAAATAAACCATTTTCATAATAATATTTTTTTTAGTAGTATGTGCCATTGGGTAATCCTAAATAGAAAATTGCCGTCCCCTGGGATCATATGATTCACAGTGCTCACAAACTTTTTATACCCTATATGTTAGGTCACATGGGCCAATTAACAGACAGGGTTATGTCTTTTCTTCCACTGTTACAGTTAGAGCTGTAGTTTTTTCTAGTCAGTCGGATTTGCCCTGAGGGCATCCAGAGGCTGGTGTCCTCCGTCGCCCCCTCCCTCTCTAGAGATAGCGCGCATGAGCATCCTGTTAGCTTGATTCCGGAGCACTAACAGTTTAGCGCTAGCAGGGCCAGATTTACATTGGGGCACCCCTAGACCCACTGTTAATCATCCCCCCCCTTTATTTGGGCAAATATTTGTCATTGTGACAATGGGTATTGGTGCACGGCAAATTTTTTAAAAAACTATAATATCTTCTGTGCATTCCCAGTGTTTCTGAAATAATGTGGGTGTGGTTGAGCAGCATGCCACCCCCCTAAAATCTTGCCAATCTAGACCCGGGCCTTGGTGGCCTTTCCACAAATCCGGGCCTGAGTGCTAGTGCTCCGGCGAGAAAACCGCTTCTGTGGATGGGCGGCATGAAGCCCCTTAATTAATGCTGCCCTAGGCCCAGGCCTATGTGGAAATCCACAAATCCGGGCCTGGATCTCTGAGGCAGCACACAGATCATAACAAAATGGTAGTTCAAGATAAGAGATGTAAAAGGGCAATGTTTACTTATCTATATGTATATACATATAACAGTTTGATAAGATTCTTTAATATGCCACTTAATTTGATCTGTTGAGTATTCATTTAGGGGGTATAGTTTTCCTTACTGAGATCTGGGTATACAAGAGCAGCTAGAGGTAGAAGAGCATAAATTATAGAACACTCTATACATATGTATTTACATACACAGAAAGTCACCTGTATGCCATACAATCCCATTTTCTTCCCTAAATTCACCTCTGGTTTCCTTTCTAATTCCATTTCCTAAACATATTTCCTCCAGTCCAGGGTCGGACTGGGGGGCCCAGGGCCCATTGTGGGTACTGCCCCAGGGCCCCCTCTGCCGTGCCGGCATCTGCGCCCCTTCCCTTGTGCGCATGAGCGCGGCGCCTCTTCATTTGTGAGCATGCATGTGGTGCCTCATATGCACATGCCACGACCTCCGACAGAGGGGGTCGCAGCATTGAGAAGCACATCTGGGTGTGAACCTAGGCCAGGCACACAAGAGCCGGTGGCCCACCAGGTTTTTTCTGGTGCCCTGCCGGCCCAGTCTGACCCTGCTCCAGTCTCCTTCCTTTCCCACACTACTTTTTTTTTTTTTTCTAAATGTCTTTATTATTTGCTTCACACTACTTTATCCCATCCTTTCCTTTCCTCTTCAGATTTTAACCTTTTCTCCCAGTTTTCTCTCTGCTTTATTCCTTTTGTTACCTAATGTTTTCTATCTCTTCCTTTTCAGTCTCTACTGTTCTCTACTCTACTGTAAGTTTTGTTTGCTCTTCTCAATACCCTTTTCCCATCTCCTTGCATTTTCCCCAAAGATATTACGTAACATTTGTGCTGGACACTTTAGTTTTGACTTGTTGTCAGGGTCAGATTAACAGACACCCCTAGGCCCACTGCCATTCATCGCCCCTGTCCCCAATATTTATGCAAATTTTCATCATCAGGACTGAAGCAATGGGGATTGGCACACTGGAAATTTAACAAAGTATTTATCTCCAACTCATCCCCAGTGTTTCTGAACCAATGTGGGTGTGGTTGGTCAGCATGTTGCCCCCTAAAATCCCTCTGCCTAGGTCCGGGCCTTGGTGGACTCTCCACAAATGCGGGACTGCTTGTTGCTTGCTGGTCAAGCCAGAAGAAGTTTGTGCATTATCAATGCAAGTGTTCCCAACAGTTATTTGTAGTTACTTGTATTTGCTTTCCTTGAAACAGAGTGCAACCTTCCTTCTGTGTACATGTACGTTTATTCGCATATATACATATGATTATGACTTACTAGCTTAATTGCACCTCTAGTGGTAATACACTGTATATGGGACAAATGTAAGTGCAAAGCAATGTGGATAAATATACACATTGACAGACCTGTTTAACATGAAAATGTGTCTATTATGGCACTGGCATCTAATTAGTGGTTAAAATGATTAGTTGCAATCATGTAAAAAAGGTTTCCAGGTAACACAGTGCAGCTCAAGTTGGTTTCAGTAGGGACTCAATATGATCTGAGTAAAAGTTCAGCAACACCATTGTTTATTCATGATGTATAAACCAAAAAAACTTAACATTCTTTCTTTATTTAAATATTGCCTGTTAATCAGTTTTTTCTGTATTAAAATCAATGAACCCCTAAAAAGATCTCCAAGCTCCTCCACCAGCTTATTTGACCGCAAACACATGGATGGTAAAACTGTGATTGACCTTAGAGCCAACTGTTAAGCTATCATGAGCTACAAAGCCTGTTAAGTTTTTTCTGCAGCCTTATTATGCAAAACTAAATAGACCTAAACAGACCACAGTCTTCAGCAAATTATGTACACTGTTCTCTAAATTATGATGAAGCCTGTAATTTCACAGCAATGAGGATGTTATTAATCCTCATACACGTGGACAATGATGTGCATATTTCATTGGATTTTACTATTGGATCCATTTAAAAATCAATCCAGCTACCATTTTCAGCATAAACCATATAGCAGGCCAGTGCAAATGACAAAATAACTTCTGTGCACACAAAAAAAAAACAACAAACTTGTCTTTGAAAGTATTATGCAAAAAGAGCTTACTATTTCTATCAAGTAATTATTTGATATCTCTCCAGGTCTGACTAAAGTGGAAATCACAGGTAAATCATTTGTCGACTTAAAGAGTATAGCGGTGGCTTGACAATGCTACGACAGCCATTTCTGCCTTATTTCTCATCTGATCACTTGCTAAGAAATACCCAAATGTGCACTTCATGCCCAGTCATGCTAATTTGTGGTTTCTTAGAGCACCATGTTAAATAACTCAAGCCCCTAATTATGGCAGCATGCTACTCCGGTTATAGGTCTCAGATCAGTTCCCCTTCAACTTGGCCTGAGAATAAATCAAGTGCTAAGTACCATGCTTGTAAAACAACAGCCATCAATCTTATATATATAGGCTTGATATAGCAAACTCATAAAATTCCAGGAGATAACACTATTATGTTCTGCTCCTAGCAACGCACAAGCCCACCTAATGAACACTAGGTAAATGTTTGTTAGTTGTTGTTCAATATACAGCTCCTATAAGAACATCAGTAAATGGCAGGAGGGATAGAAATTGTTGGCATAGCACAGTGACTAATATCAGCCAAACCTTGAATGTACTATATTGCAAAATAACTAGCAATCAAAATGCAAATCACATTTGCTCCTTATGTCAAGGTTTGACTTTATCAGTGGTATTGAAATATTATTAAAAACATCTCTTCAAATAGATCCAAATCCAGATCCCTCGAAAACGGCAAATACTTTATTCGATTTTGCCGAATATTTATTCGCCAAATATTCGCCAGTCGAATTTGAGGGCTAAAAGCCCTCGACAATTCGACCCTTAGTAAATCTGCTCCTATGTGCACTAACAAAGTTTCTCTAGGCAGAAATGAACACTAGTGATGGGCGAATCTGTGGCGTTTCGCTTTGCCGAAAACGTCACGAATTTTCAACGAAATTCGCGAAACGCCGAAAAAATTCGCGAAACGAGTTGCGTTGATGTTTTGTCGCGTGTCCAGGTTGACGCACGCTTATTTTGACACGTGTCAGAGTAGTTTTGACGCACAGTGTAATATAATAAAACTGCCATGTAAAATGCCTACCCCCAACGATCACTTTTTTTGGAGGGACATTCCCTCTTTTGACAGCGCAACCTGCAGTCCCTCATATAATTT
>CM044438.1:34897063-34911794 GCA_024363595.1 Xenopus borealis
TGATGGAAGCGAGTCTTTTTTCAGCCTAACTTACTATGTTACTATGTTACTATGTTACTTGCCAGTGATGAGAATACCCCAACGTTAGCCTTTGTCAAGGGGAATTCAGCTGCAGGGGGACCCCAGGAGGAATAGGGGGCCCTAATTAATGAGCAATTACAACATATGTGTTTAAAATAGGACAACCTCAGGATATGTTGGGGGTCCTAAATTGAATTTGCTGTGAGGCCCAGTAACATCTAGTTACACTACTGCATGAGCAAATATATAATTGAATTCATCATAAACGTTTTAAGTCAATATATGTATATAAAGTACTGTATGATGGCACTGTTTAAAGCATGGACAGAACAATCCTTGTATATATGTTATATGAGCAGTAGCTCTCTCATTGCTGCACCACTAGTGGAATGGCTAACGTTGTTAGATCACCAGCACAAAGACAGTTCTTAGTGAATATGATTAAACAGTAGAGTAAGCACAACTTCAAAGCCCTGTATTAAAAATCTTAAAAACTGAGTCCTGGAGTTAACAACTGCACTTAGGATGTGTTATATCCAAGCATCCCTTAGTGGGAGTCACTAACACTGGCTTAAGGTGGCCATACACAGAGATCCGCATATCGGGGAGAGTGGATCTCTCCCCGATATGCCCACCTTGAGGTGGGCGATATTAGGCTGATCCAATTGTGGGCCCTAGGGCCCAACGATCGGGATCGGATCGTGTATGGCCACCATTATACTGTAATTGATTGTGCACATCGGAGGTGATGTCATTCAAGTACAAATGCATATGTGTAAATCAAAATTTGGTGAAACATATCATGCACCTGGAATATAGTTACATAGTTACATAGTTAAATTGGGTTGAAAAAAAGACCGAGTCCATCAAGTTCAACCCCTCCAAATTAAAAACCCAGCATACATACACACACACACACATCTCCACTCTTTCAAACACAAACCATATACCTGTATGCCCATAGCTATACTGACTGTGAAGAACCACCTACGCTGCTTCAAATGAAAGTCCTTTTCTTCTAGTCTGAAGGGGTGGCCTCTGGTGCGGTGATCCTCTTTATGGGTAAAAAGGTCCCTTATGCTTTGATTCTGAAGGAAAATGCTGCTAAGATTGTAAACATTGTCATTTATGTTTCAGGACTTTTCCTGGAATGCTGATGTGGTAAAGGAGCACATGTTTGTGCTCACAGAACCTGAGGCTCGAGGAAATACATGCACTTTTGACTACATGTACATTAATCATGAGCAATGAACTGAGCTGTCCCTTCTAGTGATAAGCGAATTAATTTGCCAGCCATGGATTTGTGGAGAAATTCCGAATTTTGCCATGTGCAAATTGTTGTCGTGAAACCGTGCTGAAAATTTGCTGTGGAAAAGTTACCTGCGGAAAAATTCCTCACAAAAAAAACCCCCTTTGACTTTAATGCATTAGGACAAAAAAAAGTCGCCATAAGAAAAATCGCCCATTGACTTTAAAGGGATACTGTAATGGGAAGAGCTGAAATTGCTGGCGAGGCAATTTTGAGCGACTTTTAAAATCGCGCCGCGTGTGAACAAGCGCAGGCGACTTTACGCCTAGCAGGTGCGCAGCGCTAACTAGCTATTCGGGGAGATTCGGGGGCGATTTGTCGCGGCGATAACTCGCCAGGCGACAGATCTCCCCCGAATCTCCCCGTCTGGCCTTAGCCTAAGTAGAAGAAACAACAGCCTGCCAGAAACTAGTTCAGGCACAAGTCACATGACTGGGGGCAGCTGGAAAACTGACAATATGTCTAGCCCCATGTCAGATTTCAAAACTGAATATAACAAAATCTGTTTGCTCTTTTAAGAATTGGATTTCAGTGCAGAATTCTGCTGAAGTAGCACTATTAACTGATGCATTTTGGAAAAAAAATTTGTTGCACATGAAAACACAGATTGACTACAATTTATTTCGCGAAATTTAGTCGTTTAGTGAATTTTTCCACAGTTTCGTGAATTTTTTTGCCAAAGTGAAACAGGTCCCTTCCCATTTGCATTACTGCCAAGTGAATCAGCCAAACCCTAAGTGCAGTACCTGCTGACAGCACAATGTTTGACTAGACCTCTTGATTTTTTTTCTGTCTACTATGTGTTTTCCAGACCCTAAGAGAATTTTGCAAGTGGTCTGTATCACATTTTCCCAGTCTCAATGTCGTGTCATAATTATGTATAGATATGCACTTAGTGTTAGAATAAAAGGCAATTTTTATTTAGGTTGACATCCAACCCCAAAATTAAAACTAAATCCAAACAAACAAAAATGTCAGGACAGCATATGTACAGACCAAATGCGCAACATACATAAGTCACGCTATTTTCCGCATTCCGCGGTTAAAAGTAATGCTTAGTTACATTCTCTGTGGCTCATCTGAGCGTAAGATAGTTAAGCCGCTTAACTATCTTACGCTCAGATGAGCCACAGAGAATGGTGCGGCTTAACTATCTTACGCTCAGATGAGCCACAGAGAATTGAACTAAGCATTACTTTTAACCGCGGAATGCGGAGAATAGCGTGACTTATGTATGTTGCACATTTGGTCTGTACATATGCTGTCCTGATGTCTCACACAAGTCGGGGTTAATTTTCTGCGCCACCCACAGAATCTATATACCAAAGTGACCACATGGTTGCGGCCCAGAAACGAAGGCGCTTACTTTATATTACCCCATCTTTAACATTGGGACACACCAGCGAGCAGACTTGACTTTATCACCTTATAGCGCCAGTGGGTGCTTCTACTTTTCCACTCAGCCAGCAATCCCGAAGGGGTGTGCATAATCATAGCTACCAATGTGAGCTGTACCACACTATAACTTTCAACGATTTGTGGATATATTGCACCAAGTCTTGGATCGCTTACAGTACTTTACCTATCTTTCCAGCATCCAGTCACATGGTCTTTCAACTCATTTACCACCTTTACCATTATCCAGGATTGAATCTACATCCCACATTTTTTGGCCTACTTTAAGGCTTAGATACTGAGGAAAACATAACAGGGACTAAGTGTCATTTAATATTACCATATTACCATTTACATTTATTACTTGTGGTTGTTTCAATTTCCTGGAGATATATGCTTCACCTCCGATTTCACCATAATCGGTAGGGTGGTTACGTATCCACTCAAAGGGGATCCCCTTCCACCATGCGGTGCCGCCTATGGTTTTAAATTTTGATTTATTTTTCTTTATATATTTTCTTATTTTTTGTTTGTTTGGATTTAGTTTTAATTTTGGGGTTGGATGTCAACCTAAATAAAAATTGCCTTTTATTCTAACACTAAGTGCATATCTATACATAATTATGACACGACATTGAGACTGGGAGGATAAGTCCATTACTTGGGGGAGCAATAATTCATATGCATGCATGGACACTCCCATTCTCAATTTCGATTATCTTGAGTGATGTTTATTGATACAGGAATTTAGGTTGTTAAAAAGTCTGTATCACATTGCTATGCCAAGCAAAGCTCTCCTTCCAGCAGAGAGATGGCGAAAGACTACAGGAGCAATAACTGACTAATCAGACTCACTATCAGAAACACCTGGCATGTCTCACAACTGCACATTCAGAACAAAAAAAGAAAAAATGAAAGAGCAACAAGTGAAAGACAAGCAATATTATTAACAGCAGATCCGAAGCAGTGTTACTGGATTATGATAGTAGGTGCCATCGACACTTCACAACCAACTGCATGTCATAACTCACATGGCGTAAAGGGGAAACCTGGACGATCAAAGTCCAGTCATGTCCAACAAATGCTAATTAAGTTTGTTTGCAATATGTCTGAGTGTCAGTTTATAAAGGATAATTGATATGACATTGTTCTATGACAAAATCTTAAAAGTGGACATTAATTACACTATATAAATTATTTGATTCTTGTTTCCTTCAGTCTGGGAATTCATAATTCTAGCAAGCAGGCAGGAGCCATTTTGTGGACACCTATTAAGGCAAGTCTTGTATCATCTCAGATGTCTCTCCCCATGTCCTGGCTACACAATTAAATGGTTAAGAGAACTGAGGGAATGTGTGGAGAGCAGTGGCATCTAGGAAGTGCTGAATGGAAAGTGAAAGTAATTATCTGCCCCGCCTCTATGCCTAAGGCATAGAGGAGGGGCAGACAATATTTGATAGACAGCTGAGATTTTTAAATGAGCTTAAAACAGTTATGAATGCTTTAATAAAAATTTGAAATTGCATTTCATGTTTAATTTGAAAAGGACTTTTATTATACAGATTTTTGTGTCTGGGTGACGGGTCCACTTTAAATGGTGACTATTTCCTACATTGACAATAGTAGATATGCATTTTTAAATTATTAGTGTGCCATTTTTGTGTTCCTAATTTAAAGAATTAAAATTACCAAAGCAGCTTATTGCCAATAGGTTAAACATAATGGTGCAAACCAAGTCAGCTGCAAAGCAGGAAGTAGTGTTCTGACTATTATGTTAGACATCCAGTCACTCCAGCCTTTTACATTACATTTTTGGCTAACTAACTATATTAGAAACATTTTTTATTTTGCACTGCCTATCTGTTAACCAGTTTTTATTTTTATACTGAACAATTCCTTTAGGGCATAGAGAAACAAAACCCTACATCAGTTTTCCAACGTTAAACGTAAAAGAATCAGTAGTAGACAGGATGGTGAATGCCAGAAGCCAAATGTCTTCATATGCTGATCTTGCTAGTAGACAAACAAACACCCACAAGTGCTGCCAGACTGGGATGCAGGTTTCTCGTGTTCTATGCCAAGAAGGCAATATTGATACAGTCAATGGGTAATACCAATCCGACATTAGACTTTTTAAGCATCTGGTAGATTTTTAAGCATCTGGTAGACTGAGCTCTACCTGACCACGTTAATTTATAAAATGTAGCTGCAGAGAAATGGAATCACTTTTTGAGCTTCAGTTATGAATAGGGTTGCCACCTTTTCCAGAAAAAAATACCAGCCTTCCTATATATTTGTCTTTTTTCCCTATTAATAACAATGGGATCAACCATCATTTTTTTCTGGCCAGGTGGCAACCCTAGTTATGAACCTGACATACTATCTCAATTGCAACTTCCATGAAGGTATTGATGCTAACCTATAATGGTATTACAATGCTCTTCTCATACCGAGGATAATTAACTATGCACTAACCCTATCTTTGCTGGAATTGCATTGTTTTTTCATCTCATGTTAAAATGAAAAATAAATATGAAACTAAAGGAGAACTAAATCCTAAAAATGAATGTGGCTTTAAAGGGGTGGTTCACCTTCAATTTAACTTTTTGTATGTTGTAGAAGGGCCAATTCTAAGAAACTTTTCAATTGGTCTTCATTATTTATTTTTCATAGTTTTTTAATGATTTGCAATTTTCTTCTGTTTCTTTGCAGCTTTCAAATGGGGGTCACTGACACCATCTAAAAACAAATGTTCTGTAAGGCTACAAATGTATTGTTATTGCCACTTTTTATTACTTATCATTCTATTCAGTCCATCTCCTATTCATATTCCAATCTCTTATTCAAATCAATGTAGGGTTGCTAGGGTAATCTGTACCCTAGAAACCAAATTGCTGACACTGCAAACTAGAGAGCTACTGAATAAAAAGCTAAATAACTCAAAAACCACAAATAATAAAAAATGAAAACCAATTGCAAATTATCTCTCTACTCTACTCTCTACGTTATACTAAAAGTTAACTCAAAGGTGAACAACCCCTTTAAAGGACATTTTGTATAATGAACTTATTGCACCAAGTTTCAAGTTATAAGTAGCAGCAATGATATAGGAATTCAAACTTGTCACAGGGGGTCACCATCTTGGAAAGATGTACTCTGAGCAGCTGTTAAGAAGCTAAGCTTAGGGGTAGCCACAAATTATCAAGCAAGGCCTGTAATATAAGCTGATGCTACAGGCCCGATTATTCAGTTCTAATGCTAGTTGCACTAGTTTCTTGCTGACATGTAGTAATTATCTGTATTAATTACTTATAAGCCTTATATTGTGACATTTATATCCTATGTGTACTGTATATTGTGAGTGGGTCCTTAAAGGGGAATCCAACCCCCCAGGTGCTTAGCCCTCCCCGAAACCCCTCGTAGGCCCCCCTCCCTTCACCCCCCCAGCCTACTTCTCCCCCTGGGCTATACCAGCGTCCTACTGCGCACGCGCTGCCGATGGAGCAGCATCCAGGAAGAAGCGTTTGGAAGAGAAGAAGAGAAGAGAAGATGGCCCCTGTGAAGCTGGAGGGGACTTACACAGAGGGTTATGTAGCAACTTAGGGGCAATAGCCTGGGGGGAGGAGGGAGGGGGCCTACTGGGGGGTTTTAGCGCCGGGGGCTTGGACAACAAGTGACAGCAGCACAGAGCATGTGCAGTGAATCAGCAGAAAAGAAGATGGGGATCAACTGGGGCATCTTTGGAGACACAGATCTTCCCTGCAAAAGGGCTGTGGGTGCCTTGTGCTGATACAGAAACCCAAAACATAATGTACAACATTTCTAGCCTACTGCTTTAGTTCTCCTTTAAAAATAAGACAGAATTTTTTATTCATGTGGAAGGTTCATTATGTTTTCAGGTACTGTTTTATATGGCAGCTTAATTAATCCTACTAGCTATGCCACAAAATAATTTTTTTAGTATTGCTACTTTTCTTAACAAAATATATTTATCTTTGTTCCCTATTCATAACTGTAAGGGTTCCTGTTAATCGCTGCCGGCGTCAAAGTTGGCGCGCGTCAAACTTGACGTGTCCGAAGTTGCGCGTCTTGATGTCATCGCGCCGGCGTCCGTTTCGGCGCCAATTGGGGCCTATTTAAGGAAGCTCTGGACTCTTACTGATGCCCGATTATAGGTTCTGATCTGTGGTCCCTGGGTGCGCTTATCTTGATACTCCTATTTGCTTCTGCTCATGTATGACCCTGCTTTGCTACTGGACTTACGATTCTTTGCTACCTGAACCGAACCCTTGCCTGAATTACGACTACGTCTTGCTTCCTGATCCTTGTCTGTGCCGTGCTGTTTGGACAACCGTTTCCTCCTTGGTCCGCAACCTCACCGGAGCCTCCGGCCCTTACAATAACATTGGGGTTGAGCACCATTTTTACCACCGAAGCTGATAAAATACCTGATTGTGGCAATCCTGTACATCATTTTTGTAATCCCTCTTCTCTCTCTGTCCTATCAATTCCACTAACCAAAACCCTATGGTATCTCCACACCTAGTCTATGTACCTCTATTTCTATCCACTCAGTATCCTATGTAAACACTTTGGGCAGCTGTATCTCCCGGATCAAAACACAAGTACCATTTCAGAAAATATGAGAAATATGTGGGAGCCTTTGTTTTCTCCCCAGAGTACAAGGAGGGAGGTAGAACTGTAAAATAAGATTTGGGTCATCAGCAAGGGTGGTGTTCATTATATGCAGAGACAAGAGGAGTACACAGCTGGATAGTAGGTAGGCAGAATATGACAAGCAGCAGGGGGAACATGGTGAGGAAGTGGATGAAGTTATCCTGAGTTCTGCTGTGCTCCCTTTGTCCCAGAAATGGAATAAATAATACTAACTTTAGAGTCTCCATGGGTCATTACAGAAAGAAACATTGTGTGAGGAGTGTGGGAAAAATCAGTCACTTCTGTGATAGAACCTATCATTCTTTTTTGTCATCCTCACCAAGAAAACTAATTTGATATGTAAGCAGTTGAAATGCAAGGGAAAATCGACTCTATACCTCTTTCAGCGTCACTCAGAGAAGGGAACATAAACCGTCTTAGGTGATCTAATTATTTACCTTTAAAAAAAAATCGTTTTACGAGATACCCACTAATTTTAGTACAGGGATATTAGTCGACACAAATAATAAGCCTGCCTTTTCTAATGCATCATGGTTCCACTGATTCTTTTTATCAGTGTTGAATCTGCACGTACCCTTCTAACCTCCTAACTGCACACAATAGTAATAACAGCTTAACATTTTAACTATGATTTGCTTTAAAGTATATTAAGGCAAACACCTATTTAATTGAAAAAGGATATAGAAACTGGTTAATTACACAGAATTTTCCAGCTGCTTTAGCACAAAAGGACAGATTTATTGCTCAACTGAGATAACATTCGGTGAACGCCCTTTTATTTGCATCTGTTGGGTATTTTAAATTCTAAATGGTTGCCTTCAGAAATCCACTGCTCTATTAAAACGACAAATGTTGCAATTCAGCAAAACGATAAGGCCAAATAAAATATTATACGTATTAGTTCAAGGTAATTATTTATTGTCCATTCATTGTTGTTGGTAATTCCACTCGGAGTTGTATTTTTTACAGCAGCAATAGAGATATAGTTATAAAAATTGATTGTAACTCTGAACCCTTTCAAGAAAATGTTCCTAGTCTTTCTGTGTTAACATCTTGAATGCAACTTGCTTAACGTGTAAAGTGTTTAGAAAAAAGATGGAGGTTAAATGAACGTTAACCCATTTTGTGTTCATTTTGTATTATTCTAATGGAATTAATTAAGAAATGAATCTATAATGTGCTTCCGATTGAAGGGCTTTCCCAAACATCCCTAAGAGTGTTTATATTGCAAATCAGGCTAAAGGGCCATCTCTTATCTGTTTGCCTGTAGTGCAATATAAACACTTTAAGAAATGTTTGGGAAAGCCCTGCTATAGAATTATATAGAAATTATATATCAAGTGAAGTCATATATCCTCTTTGGAAACACGAGAGATCAGTCAGGAAACAAAGCAGAAACTGTCCTTCTATAAAACATGAAATAAGCTGGATCCCTTTGCCAACACTGTATCGATTTCTAGGCTCCTGCCAAAGCAGAGTACTGACCCAGAATTTTAAAGGGGAAGTAAAATTTTTGCTATGGGGCACAAATTTTTCTAGCATGCAACATTGATGCAGTTGGGGAGACAGACAATGGCCTGTACACTGCCACTGAGTGTTGGGGGGGGGGTACTCATTATTCAATGAATTACTTGAAGAATCAGAAAGCTGTTATCAGGAGTTAGATAAATTCTGTTACAATATAAATATGATTCCACTTTCCCAGCATAATACCTTGAGCAAAGAAACAAATGTTTAAAGGAGAAGGAAAGACATGCTATACTTGGGGTGCCAAAATTTAGGCAACTCACCTGAAACCCCAGGACGGTTCTCCTATCAGCAGAAATCTGCACCGGTCTGGGGGTTCTTCCACAAAATGATCATCTTCCAACTTCTTCTGCTCAGTAGAGGGGAAAGGCGAACTTTAACAAAAACTCGGGTTATTTTCATTCTACTGCACGTGCGTCTGCCCTGAGAAACTTGAAGTATGAAGAAGCAGAAAGACGATCATTCTAGAATGCTCATGAAAATAATCCCGGGCTGGTGCAGTTTTTTCCTCATAGGAGCACCAGCCCGGAGTGTCAGGTAAATAGATAAAATCCCTTGGGTGGGTACCTAACTTCTGGCACCAGACAAGTAAAAATGCCTTTCCTTCTCCTTTGACTGCACTGCTTGGCCCAGTGGGTGACAAGTAGTGATGGGTGAATTTTATTTGCTTGGGTTGAATTCCCAGCGAATTTGTAGATAAATAATTTGCGAAAACAGTAAAATTAGCTGGCATCTTGTTTTAGACGCCGGCATCCATTTTTGTATTCCATTCCAAAAAAAATGGATGTCCGCGTCCAAAACGAGACGCCGCAGCGTTTTGCGGATTTTGCCGTTTCGAAAATTTCTCTAGAAAGCAGACTGCTGAAAAGAATCAGTTATATAAAGGATAGACAGGAAACCCCTATCTTTGTTCATGTTGATTAAACTACATATAGATTTACATGAGTAGTAATGTTCACAATAAGTAATAAATGTGTTCTAAAGATTGTAGTGTTTTGTTTTTTGGCAGCAGTGCTCTGTGAAAAGAAATGCTTGTGGCTGTAAAGCAAGGGCTTTTTCTAACCCCCATCTCTTGGGGTTCTTTTAAAGCAAATATTCACCTTCCAAACCCTTTTTTTCAGTTTAATTGTTTTCAGATTGTTCACCAGAAATAAAGACTTTTTTTTCAGGTGCTTTCGATTTTTTTAATAATTTTTTTTCTCCAAAATTGAAGTTTAAATTTTAATGTTTGTGTCTCTGGTGTCTCAGTCTGGCAGCTCAGTGATCCAGGAGCAGATTTTGAACTGTTATAGTTGGATACATTTAGTGGCTATGTGAGTTGATACATTTATTAGAGGTGCCTTTGAAAAATTTGCAACTATTGTATCAATTCTAACAGCTGCCTTTAATGAAACTCAGGGATTCTGCTCACCAGGGACAAAGGTAACAAATGTATCAGCTAAATGTATCCCAGAGCTGCTTTAGAACAGGGCTGTCCAACCACTCGGCCCATGGATGGATATGAATGGGGCCCAGCTTGAAACTTTTGGTTCCCCAGGAAATGTCAAATATAAAATAATTATACATCTATTTATTGTAATATCCAGGTGTCCCACATTTCAGTGTATAGCTGTATCTGGTTAGCCAATTGGTATTGTAGTTCTTGTATGTGTATTTTCTTTACTTTTACAAATCAAAAGTGTTTTTGTGTCTCATGTGTGGCCCCAGACTATTTTTCTGTGTGCCCCAGGGAAGCCAAAAGGTTGGACTCCTCTGCTTTAGAAGTAAAGTGAAAAATTATACTTCAGTATTAAAAAAACAATTGCAAATATAAAGCAATTGCAAAATATATTTATCTCTGGTGAATGATCTGAAAACAACTAAGTTAGAAAAAGGGTTTGAAGGTGAACAACCCATTTAAAGGAGAAGGCAAAGTTAAAACTAAGTAAGCCATATCAGAAAGGTCCACCTAAATATACCAGCAGCCCTCTGTCAAAAGAAATGCTGCATTTATTTCCTGCTACACATGGGCTTCTGTATCAGACTTTCTGCCTTCAGCTTAAACCTCCTTGCCCCGGGCGTGGGCATGCTCAATTTTCTCCTCTTTCCCCCCTCCCCTTCTCTACTGTAATTTGAGCCAAGAGCTATAAGTGAGCAGGGAGAGACTCAGGCAGGAAGTGATGTCAAACTAAGCTAATACTGCAGCTGCTATCCTAAACAAACAGAGAGCTTCTAGAGCTTTTTATTAGGTATGGTAAAACATTCTACAGAATAAATATAGCATTCTAGCTTGCACTATTGCAGTTAATGTATTATCTATAAAATGCCTCTGTAGCTTTCCTTCTCCTTTAAGGCTTTTGCTAGAATGTGATATTTACCATATATATTGCAGATCAGTGTTGGACAGGGGCCCACCAGAAAACCTTGTGGGTCCATTTTCCAAATTAATATTCCTCCTTTCCTCAATTAACCTCTTTATTGACCTAGTCTTTTATAACTACTTATTATATTCTTCCATTATTAAGCATTTTTCCCATAAATAAATAGGGAATGGCCATGAAATAGGCTAACTTGTTAGACACCTGGGCCCACCGGGAGTATTCCTGGTATTCTGATGGCCAGTCCGACATTATTGTCAATCCTTCTAAAGATAGAAAGTAATACATTTTGGTTTGCAGTTGATATGGTACTGCAGTTCATATATCAGACTGATTTCATAAATTATGCACACAGAATACTTGTTCAATGGAGGGAAAGCTTTCAGTATGACTAGAATACCTTAACATCTTTAAGAGCAACAATATAAGTGTTGGAATTATTTGGACCTTAGCTTCATTGCTTCCAAAGTTATATGGGTATCTTCTGTAAAAGGTGAATTGCCAAACTCATAGAAACACATAGGCACTGGACTTGGGCCGAAGAGAAGAATGAAAAAAGGGAAAAAGATCCAAGAAAATGCTGACTTTAAGGGGCAGATTCACTAAGGGCCGAATTGTCGAGGGTTTTTATCCCTCAAATTCGACTGGCGAATATTTGGCGAATAAATATTATTATTCACCATAATTGTACGATCGAACGATTCTACCAAAAGTCGCAGAAAAAACGCTCGAATATTCGCCAAATTTGTACGAATCGAACGTTCGAAGCGTTCGATCGTACGATTGAAATTCGGCAAAAGACTTAGGGGTAGATTCATCAAAGAGTGAAGTTAAAAGTGAAGCTCCGCCACTAGAGGGAAATTCCACAGCTCTCAATTCATTTCTATGGGATTTTTAAAGGCGTATTCATCAAAGGGTGAACTTTCACTTCACCCATTGATGAATACGCCTTTCAAAATCCCATAGAAATGAATTGAGAGCTGTGGAATTTCCCTCTAGTGGCGGAACTTCACTCTTTGATGAATCTACCCCTTAGGCTTCTATTGCAATTCGGTAGGTTCAATCTGGTGAAGTAGGCAGTCTAATAAAAATTGAAGTTCTTCCACTGGTCGAGCGATCGAATATATATTTATTCGATCTATTCGATACGCCCGAATATTCTTTATTCTATGGTTGAAAATACTTAATTTGCATATTCTAATAGTCGCACAATCAATTTGATACTATTCACTTGAGTATTCGAATCCTTCACATGAATTTAGTAAATCTGCCCCTTTCAGTCTCAAACTGTGTGAATGGAATCTAACTGTGAGTGCACACACGGAATGTATATTTTCAAGCCACAATCCATTTTATGTGAGTGCTTACAGACCCATCTCATGGCTGTCATGCTTTTCACAGCTGGCAGAGAAAATTGGATCTCCCCAATACAGCTATACATTATTTAGTATATATTGAGTTTTACTATTTTTTTCATAAAACTATTTATTTCCCAAATTCAACCCCATGAGTGAAAAGCTGCATGCTTGGGTCCTGTAACATATTATATAATGGCACATCTAAACCAAGTAAATAAAGTTTTAAACATTTACCCAATGTTGATGGCAAAAATAGTATGCAGGAAGCATTTATGCTTTTCCTGATAATCAGACTCTCAAACTCTCTTCTCCAACATGTAAATTATGAAATTTGCGTCAGCCTTCATTTACTCATCTTAATTTCAATCACACTTTGCAAGATTCAAATCAGCTGTAATTATTTTAAATTTTTCCCATACACCCTATATTCATGCATTGCATATGTGACAAGGCATTTTATGGAAGTATAGATTCTTTTCTAAACAGAGCACTCTGAGATATCTATGAATTACATTTAGTATTGGAGATTAGGAACTCTGAGGGCTGATCCTGACCCCTCTGTTGCTATCCCCACATCCCCTGCATGCTCACCTTTTGCACTGTAAGGGGTCAAGAGGGGTTCACAATGTCAGTGGAGGGGTCCAGGGTCCTAGAGCAGAGAGTGCAATTGTGCTCTTTGAGCTAGTTGAATTTGCCGTTTGAAAAATAGAAATTCTGCTCTTAAAGTTATCAGAAGCTGCATTTGTTCTACCACTAGTTACTATTTACATTGAACAAAAATGGGAATTCTTTAAAATGCTGCTTAATAAATATACATGTCAGTATATTCCACTTGTAAACAAAGAACATTGTTGCAAAACAAAACCTTTTTGGTTCAATAGGAGTGTTGGTGTTGAGGTGGGTAAGAAAAGACTTGCTTTTAAGGCTTTCAAGTTAGCTGGGACAGCCGAATCATTTACAAGGTACAAGGAGGCCAATAAGTCATGCAAAAAATCGATCAGGCAAGTTAAAATCGATATGGAAATGGATATAGCAGTAAGCAGTAAAAAGAATCCAAAATTATTTTTTAAATATATTAATAGTAAAAAAATGAAACAGGAAGGGGGTAGGACCTTTATTATCAGAGGGGGGGTCAGCTGGTTGACGAGAACAAGCAAAAAGCTCAGATTCTGAATGAATACTTTTCATCAGTATACACAAATGAGGAACAAGCTAATTCCTTGTTAATACCCCAATTCTAGTACATTCAGTGATGCATGCTTCACACATGAGGAAATTCAAAAGAGACTAGAAAATGTTAAGATAAACAAACGTCCAGGGCCAGATGGGATTCACCCCAGGGTACTTAGTGAACTTAGCTCTGTCATTGCCAAACCTCTATACTTAATTTTTTAGGATTCATTGAGGTCTGGCATGGTCCCGAGAGACTGGCGAATTGCTAATGTGATGCCGCTATTCAAAAAGGGATCCCATTCTCAGCCTCAAAACTATAGGCCAGGTAGTCTGACGTCGGTGGTAGGAAAGCTTTTTGAAGGATTAATAAAGGATAGGATACTGGACTTCATAGCAAATAATAATACTATGAGTTTGTGCCAGCATTGTTTTATGCGTAATAGATCTTGCCAGACTAACTTAATTTCTTTTTATGAGAAGGTAAGCAGGGACCTCGATTCTGGGATGGCAGTGGATGTGATTTACTTAGACTTTGCTAAAGCATTCGATACAGTGCCACACAGAAGGTTACTGGTTAAATTAAGGAATGTTGGCCTGGAACATACAGTGGTATTTGTACCTGGATAGAGAACTGGCTAAAAAATAGACTTCAAAGAGTGGTGGTAACTGGAACATTTTGTAATTGGACCAGTGTTGTTAGTGGGGTACCGCAGGGCTCTGTACTGGGTCCCTTGCTTTTCAACTTGTTTATTAATGACCTGGATGTGGGCATAGAAATTACGGTTTCTATTTTTGCAGATGATACTAAATTGTGCAGAGCTATAGGTTCCATGCAGGGTGTTGCCACTTTGCATAGTGATTTGTTGGGAAACTGGGCAGCAATCTGGAAAATGAGGTTCAATGTTGATAAATGC
>CM044438.1:34919256-34946298 GCA_024363595.1 Xenopus borealis
ACAGCCGATGTTCGCGCGAACAAGTTCGCCGGCGAACAGTTCGCGCCATCCCTATTCACCCATCACTAATTATTACAGAATAAGGGTAACACCATAACGCAATACACTTTGAATGGGGGGGAAATTTAAAAGGTGGTAAAAATAAGGACACTACGATCCTTATAAGTAGGAAATAAACAACAAGCATGTTATGTAGGATAGCACTTGGCAAAATACAAAGGAGCTTTGAGACAACTGATATAATACAAGAGATATATGTGAAATATATGTGAAAACAGAAACCTAGAATGTAAGTTCTGAGAGCAATATGAAAAGGCAATAAGAATAATAATAATAATGAGTGGTGTAGTGCATTTATAACTGAAACCATTTGTGTCTATTTCAATATGACTCCACAACATTAAACGTCACCAGGTTGTTCATCAGTTTTACAATGTTACACTTTATTGTATCACAGTAGATGCAAAGTAGTTAATTACTCCATTAGGATAACACCCCATAGAGATCACTTCTATTGTATTATTGCATTAGTGATTTTTTTTTTAGACTATTAAGGGGGTTATTTATTTATGTCCCAATGGCAAAAACTAAAAAAAATCAAATAATGTAATTTCTTCAAGATTTATTATACCCAGAGGATGAAGGAAAGTCCGAATCTGAATATCCGGCATTTCAGACATACCAAGGTTGTATATAAGTCAGTGGGAGAGGTTGGAGGTTTCATTGGTCTGTGCTGAAATGAGTCCAAAAATCTGACAATTTGGACATTTCAGGAAGAAAATCTGATTTTCAGGAACAAGTCCAAAAAAAAAAAATATTTTTTTCCCTGATCCTATTAAGTTTGTTTTGGTTTGAACAATAAACCCCAGACAGGAGCCTGTCCATTTTTGTTGCAAACCCAAGCTAGAGTCCTGCAGCGGGTCGGGTACCCGCGGGTACCCGCGGGTTACCCGCAAAATCCCGCGGTACCCTGCGGACTGCTCGTAGAATTTTTGGGTGCGGGTACAGAAGCGGGCCGGTGATTCTGCAGGTTGGCGGGTTGAGGGTCGGGTCGCGGATCCTCGCTATAGCGATTTTTACTCCTTTTTCTGAGCATTTCTAATAATGATGATGTCACTTCCGGTTTACAATGACAGCACTTCCTGTTTTACTCCTTTTTTCCCTGATCGTGGCTATTTCCGATGATGTCACTTCCGGTTTACAATGACAGCACTTCCTGATTCTTGATGGTCAGCGGGTCGCGGGTCCGGGTTGCGGGTAGCTAGTCGCGGGTACGGTTCGGGTCGCGGTCCAAGCGGGTAAGATTGCGGGTCGCGGGTCCGGGTTGCGGTTTGCGGTTTGCGGGTACGGGTCGGGTGCGGGTCTCAAAAAATGGGGACTCTAACCCAAGCCTCCTGTCTCCTCTGTAACTGTTCTACCTCAGCCCTACCCGCTGTTATGAGCTATTACCCACAAATGGTGTTTTGGATGCGGGCAACAGAGAGACCTTACAGAGGTCGCACAACACTTGGCCACACAGGGCCCGAGGTGTTGCCTGTGGCCCCTAGCATGGATAGCTCTATTAAGGCCAGCAGTTTTTTGCAAAAGATGGCTCCACATGAAGATGTTGAGGCCTATCTGCATACCTTTGAAAGAACTGCTGAGAGGGAGGCTTGGCCCAAGTCCCAGTGGGCAGGTCTAGTAGCACCTTTTCTAACTGGAGACGCCCAAAAGGCATACTTTGATTTGGCTATAGCCGATGCCAAGGACTACGACAGGTTAAAAGCAGAGTTACTCCTATGACTGGGTATCACGTCAGGTGTTTGTTTTGGTTTGAACATTAAACCCCAGGCAGGACCTGTCCATTTTGTTGCAAATCCAAGCCTCCTCTGTAATAACCGTTCTACCTGAGCCCTACCCGCTGTTAATAGTTAGTAGGGATGCACCATATTTGGGATTTGGCCAGGAATCCTTTGTGAAAGATTCGGCAGAATACCAAACCAAATCCTAATTTGCATATGCAGTGTCGGACTGGCCCACCGGAATACCAGGAAAACTCCCAGTGGGCCAAGGTGTCAGTGGGCCCTCATGCTGCTAAACTTTTGGCCTATTTCATGGCCATTCCCTATTTATATGAGAACAAAGAGGCTAAATAGATGGAATAATTGATTATAGTATGTAAAGAAAACAAACTAGGAGAATAGAGGTTGATTGAGGAGATGAAGAATATGAGTACTGAGAGTGGGCCCCTGGTCTAAGCTTTTATGGTGGGCTCCTGGTCTAAGGTTTTTGGGTTGGCCCCTGGTGTCCCAGTCCGACACTGTGCATATAAAAATTAGTGACAGGATGGTAAAAAGTGGAAAAAACTGTTTTTACCTCCTTGTTTTGTGACAAAAAGTTAGGTGAGTGCCCTACCCGCCCCTAATTTGCATAAGCAAGTTAGGATTCGGATTTGGTTCAGCCAGGCACATGGATTCAGCCAAATCCTGAACCAAATCCTGGATTAGGTGTATCCCATATAGATAAATATTTGTATATATGTGCACTGGGAGTCTTAAGGGAGGGTTTATTTTGATGGACTTTTATCTTTTATTTTTTAACTCAATAGGGGTTTCTCCATTTACAGAAAATGTAACCATGAAAATGTCCCATTTCTGAAAGAAGAGGTGCAAGAACACTGACAGAGGTTATATTTCCTGAAAATGAATCCCAGCAAAAAACATAGGCCTTATTCTCCTGGAGCACACAGCACCTGAACACTAGTTAAGGTTACCAGGTTTTGAAGGCAGCCACAGAGGGGGCAGGACTGGACTGGGATTCAAAAAAGGCCCTGCCATTTATGCTACACAGAGGCCCAAACAGCCCCCACCATCCCACTTAATAGTCACTTTCTATGGCAATTTACAGCAGCCCCTCTGGCATTTGCCAGAACCCACAGATTGCCAGTCCGGGCCTGAGAGGGGGTACTGCTAGGGTGGCTATTCCTGCTGTAAAGCATAGAGTGGCATACCCCCAACTGTCCCATTTTGCATCTGAGGAAGCGTCCCGATTTTAACAGCTGAGCTTGTGGTCCAGATTTTAATTAAAAAGAACCGAGTTTCACTTTGATCTCCTGCACTGATGCCAGAAAAAAGATTTGCCGTATCTTAAACTTAATTAAAGGGCTTTTTAGCCTAGAATACTCAGTATCTCACTTACTGTAGATACAACTGAAGGTAAGCAAAGATACATTTGTAACTATTTAAGATAAGCAAGTCTCTTGGGAGAACTCGCAACTTAAAGGCCAACCTTCATTAGCAAAACTGTTATAACACATAAAGCTCGTCTCTAAAACTCCCAGAAATGTGTTCAAACTTTCATAACCTTCCACACATCAGATTTGTTTTAGTCAGCATACATTAGTAAACATCCCATAAAATTTCCATAATCTTCTTTGCTTTCCAGTAACGTAGTTGAGAAAACAAAAGCAAATTCAAGGTCAGTTTTGATCCCAATATGGCAAGCTGTCAGATGTGAGATCTTCTATGAACAGATGATCACTGTAATATAGATGAATCCATACATATTACTATTATAAACTTTTGCTTATGGAAAGTAAATACATTAACAGCAGCTTTTAATTTTGCATAATAAAGGATCAAAATACACTTATGTTTTCTGCAGAAGTCCTGGCATACTTACTTTATATGGTAGTAGTTTTGAAGTAACTATAGAGAGTTGTTTGTCTATGAAGAGCTCACTTTATAGAATGCACAATTGGCCACACTTGCAAAGCACACACTTTAGCTTCTATGAAATACCCTCTTCTGCTTTGTTTTTTAAAATTTCCCCTGAACTGAGCTCAGCTAAGACCCCAGATCTCTAGCCCTGTGTCTCTGAGAGGCACTAAATAACATCTCAACAAGATATAAGTAAAATAGAGATACATTATTAAAGATTCAGAAGACTAACAAAGGCAAAATAAAAAAATATATTAGTAATTTCCAGTTTCATCTTGCTGTTCAACAAACAAAACCTATGATGGCGACAGAGGACAAAGCTTTTTTTTACATTTAGGGGCAGATTTATCAAGGGTCAAATTTCTAATTTCAAAAACTTCGAATTAAAATAAGTTAAATTAAATTTAAGTAATAGGTCAGTATTCGATTGAATTTGAATAGTTTGAATAGAAGTAATAGCACATTCAGGCGATTTTGATTCAAAGCTTTTTCCTATAACAAATTTTAATTTTCAGTCCACCAATGGACTCCTAATTGGTACTAGGAGGTCCCCCATAGCCTAAAAGAGCAATTTAGCAGGTTTTAGATGGCGTATGGTGAAAGTCAATTTTTTAAAGAGAAGTACATGATAAGTTTAGAAATTTGAATTTTTGATTTCTTTGCAAATTACAATCGAATTTTGACTATTCCCTAGTTGAAGAACACAAAAATTGCTTGAAATTTGAATTTCTTTCATTCGAATTTTCACTTCGACCCTTGATAAATCTGCCCCTAAGATTCAAGTCTTTACTGTAAAGTGAGTTTCCATAACTCAGATTTTCAAGATTTCGAGTTCAAATTCAAGCTAATACTTGATAAGTTCCCTAGTTGAAGAACACAAAAATAGCTTGAAATTTTAATTTCTTTCATTCGAATTTTCACTTCGACCCTTGATAAATCTGCCCCTAAGATTCAAGTCTTTACTGTAAAGTGAGTTTCCAAAACTCAGATTTTCAAGATTTCGAGTTCAAATTCAAGCTAGTGTGCAATTTGAGTTTTCAAGATTCGTTCGAAATTGTTAGATTCATTGAAAACAATGGGTAGAATGTGGTAACCAAGTTCCAGTTTTTTTTACTTTTTTAAGAGATTGGGTTCTTTTTCTGAAACAAGCATGCATTTTAAATTTTTTTGAAACTAGAAAGAAACTTAAGAATATATATATATATATATATATATATATATAACTTTTTAAGTTTCTTTCTAGTTTTGTCTGTGTTCCCCTTTGGCTTTGTATTTGAGATGTGAATGTTGCTTAATAACTGTAAAATATTACAGGCTTAATAAACCAATGTTTTATGGGGCCTTGATGCAATTATTCAAATGTGTTTGTTAAATACAGCAAAAACCTGTTTTATGGAAACCTAGTGCTCAAACAAGTGATATCTCTCAGAATAGTTTTGTCAAACAAAGAGAAAGAGAAAAAATATTAAAAATACTTAATACAAAAAATGAGTTGTTAGTACCACACTTTGGCCAAATATGTAAGGGGCCATGACATGACTCAAAATCGAGCATCCCAGAATTCCAGGAAAAAAAGAAAAAGTAGATGTTTTCTTACAATGAACTGCCAGATATGAATACAATACAGGTACAGGCTACAGATTACAAATTCAATGTAAAATGTCTCACTGTGATTCCAATATTTATAATGCATGGGTGTGCATCACAAAAATTGTGCTGGATTCTATAAACATATGCTAGGTTCCAACTTATTTGTTCAGCTAGAAAAGCATGCATATAAGAAGCAATAGGTATTAAATATTTTTCATTTATTTTAAACTTTTTTTAAAAAAAGGACATATATGCTAATACAGAAGGTCCACGGAATGCTAATTGGAAGTAAAGGGGTTAACCCCATGTTATTAATGTCACAGTCAGCTATTTTCTACATTACAATCCTTTGATGCACTCTTTTGCTAGGAGTTTGGAAACACTGCAGTTTAATGCTGCCGTTAACTCAGGAGGTCTCTACAAACAAAGATCAAAGAATTAGTAAAACCTATTTTACTTACAAAGAAGTATTCAGCAACAGGAGTTCAGGCAGAAAGTAATATTACACTTTTCCTTCAAAAAATAAAGCATAAATTAATAACTCACATCCAATGGGGCCTCATGTAAGCTCTATGTACAGAGCATGGGCTCAATGCAGGCCACCTCTAATGCTTACAGGGGAATCTGAACCACCACTGCTATTCCAATGCTGTGCCAAAAGAAACAGACAAGAAAAGCTCCGCTAGCTCTAGGTCACATTCTAAATTGGCTCCCCAGAGAGTTACCTTGTTCTTTAAAAGTTAAGAATATGTTTTCTCAGTATTTAACTTATGCTATATGGCAACAGAAAACCCAAAATTGCTTTATTTGATTTTTTTTTATTGGACTCCCACAAGTATGAACTTGACTTTTAAGTGCAAAGTCTAGTAGGTCATTTTATACATATATTAGTTATATAAATATCATAAACACATAAAGACAAAACTTTACAAAAGCATACAAAGGCGCAGCTTGAAATTTAAGTTTTGATTTTGTTGAAACTAAACCCTAAAAATGAATACGACTAAAAATGCCATATTTTATATACTGAACTTATTGCACCAGCCTAAAGTTTCAGCTTCTTGATAGCAGCAATGATCCAGGACTTCAAACATGTCGCAAGGGGGTCACCATCTTGGAAAGTCTCTATGACACTCACATGCTCAGTGGGCTCTAAGCAGATGTTGAGAAGCTAAGCTTAGGGGTTGTCACACATTATCAAGCAGCAAATGAGGTTTGCCTGTAATATAAGCTGATGCTAGAGGGGTGATTATCAAATTCAGATGCTAGTTGCACTGGTTTCTGTGTTGCCATGTAATTATTTGTATTCATTACTTACTGGCCTTGTGTTGAGATATTTATATTCTATGTGGCAGATTTATCAAGGGTCGAATTTTGAGTTTTTTAAAAATTTGAATTTTTTTTTAAAAAACTGGTGAATAGGATCAAGATGCAAAGTCAAATTGAATCGAATACAAATTCGATTAGAATTTTTTCACTAAAAAAAATAAAACTTTTTTTTCCAAAAGTCCACCAAACGACTCCAAATTGACACAAATTTGGCAGGTTTTAAATGGCGAATAGTCGAATTTTGACTATTCCTTAGTCGAATAACACTAAAATAAACTCAAAATTGGAATTTAAAAATTTAAATTTTCGATTTGACCCTTGATAAATCTGCCCGTATGTGCACTGTATATTTTGAGTTGGTACCTAAACTCAGTACAATAAATGACAGCAGCACAGAGCATGTGACTCAGCGAATCAGCAGAAAAAAAGATGGGGAGCTACTGGGGCATCTTTGGAGACACAGATCTTCACTAATAAAAGGATGTGGTTGCCTAGGGCTGGTAAAGAAGCCCATAACATAGAGGAAGCTTAATCAAGGGTTCAATTTTTGAGATCATGGCACTCCTACAAACTCCCATTAACTCGAAATTCCGAATTTTTCAAAGTCGTCTGAATGCTCGAATTCATTTAGATTTGAATTTCATTTGAGCTTTTCAAACTCGAATGTCAGGATGGCAGCAAACAACTCAGACTTGATCCCCGGACATCTTCCATTCTAAAACAGCAGTTTGACAGGTTTTTGCTGGCGAATAGTCGAATTAGAGTTCTTAAAGGGTGATGGGTCAGTGTATGATAAATCTCAAAAATCGAATTAGATTGGTTTTTTTAAAAACTAAAACCAAAGTTTACCAATTCCCTAGTCGAATTTAACAGTTTTGACCATAAAAACTCAAATGGATTTGAAAATTCAAAATTCCAATTATTGATAAATTGATTGATAAATCTGCCCCATATTGTACAACATTTCTAGCTTACTTCTTTAGGTAAGTTTTAAGCTGGCCATAGACGCAACGATCCCGATCGTACGAATCAAGGATTCCACACTTTCTGTCTGGGGGAGATCAGTCATTTTGTCGATCGGACAGATTAGAACATTTCTGTCAACTGACGATAATATCTCTGCATCTATTGCCAATCATACGATTTTCAGTGGGAGACTGTCACTAGGTTTTGTCGGACACAACTTTAGTACAATGCCTGTAGGGGCAGAACATCGGTTGATCTGTGCTTTTGTTAATTTATTTGATCTGAAGTTTAGTGGCAGGTCGGGAGATGTACACATGGTACAAAAATCGCACAAATCCTCGATTCGTACGATCAGATCTTTGCGTCTATGGCCAGCTTTAGTTTTCCTATAAATGAGACAGGAAAAAGACCTATCCTGTGTTATATAAAATGGGTTGGATCCCCAACCTTTTGAACCTGTGAGCAACATTCAGAAGTAAAAGAGTTGGGGAGCAACACAAGCAGGAACATTTTCTTGGGGTGCCAAATAAGTGCTGTGATTGGCTATTTGTTATCCCCTATGTGGCTTGTCAACCTACATTGAGGCTCTGTTTCACAGTACACCTGGTTTTATACAACCAAAACTTCCAAGACTGGAATTCAATAATAAGCATCAGCTTTGAGGCCACATCCAAGGGTTTGGACAGCAATATGTTGCTCACAAGCTACTGGTTGGGGACCACTGACTCAGCAGAACCGTTGTGTATAATTATAACTGATAGGAATATTTAAAGCAACAACATATTTTGTTCATGTAGTAATGCACAAACTACATAAAGAATACAACATAAAAATACAAACTGATACAAGAGGCTCCTGCTTATTAAAGCTTGCAGTCAAGAATGATGAGATTGTTAATGTGAATCAATAAATAACATTTATTCAGGCTATAATGGCAGTTCTATTACTGCAGTACCAACTTGTTCAAGGAACAAAGAGATAAATAGCTAAAGCATTCAATGCCAATCTAAATTAAACTTTAAAACTTTTCTTTTATTCACTGTTGTTCATCAATGCTGGGTTTTTGTTTGGGAGTCTTTGGATTTTGAGATATGTTTGTGGTACATGCTTCCAATTGGTGGCATACTCAGTTAAGCAATCCACACAATTTAAAGTAAGGTCTCCAAACAAGCAGATATTTGCCCAACTTGGCAGTTCACTTTAGGAGTATTGGTTATCTAGATCAGCCCTGTAAATATATCAGCTGTGATGTGACTAAAACATTCAGGAATGACTTATACAGTATTGGCTCGTGATGGTGTTTAATATAGAGACACTGCTTTTACAAAGAAAATTTGAAATAAATCATTATAAACAACACATTTTTAAGAAGTATAAAATATCTAGTATAGATTTTTAGCTTTTTTTTCATGGACAAAGTAAATTTTTTTTTACCCATAAAAACTGGTGCTTTAGCAGTGTTTTGAGTTTCCCACCTGTCGATTATTTCTAAAGGTTTTTAATGGCAGCCACTTTTGCAAATAAGTCCACATTCTGTAACAGCAGTAACTTGACCAAAAATGCAAGCAAGTACTTTCAATACCAATGGGACATGAGGAACAACAGTTTTTCCTGTTGGATTTTTTCAGTTTGAGGTATAAAATATTAGAGACAAAACAGCACCATTTATCAATCACATATCATATATGTAATCAAGAAAAGGATTGTCATGGCCCAAACACCAAAATGCCTTACATAAAAAGGCATGATATAATATAGGACATTTATATTATATTTAAGCCAAATTAAATCAAAGCTTTAATTAATTAATTAATTAATTCTAATAATGCTATCCAATATCTACCACCACAGGCACTACGGTTCTTTTAAAATGCTATGGAAAATATAGCATGCTATCAGAACATACAATTACAGTTACAATTCTGTTATACTTATATGCAACAACACCTATTCTGTAAGTAACAGCTTTACAAAACAAATAATAGGAAGTAACAAGGAGGAACTCTTAATAGAGCAGTTTGCAGACATTTATCTTGTATGGAGAACTATTGATCTAAAGATCGCAAGCTTTTGGGCACCACTACACCAACAAATCTACGGAATCAAGGGACAGCAACTATCCTATATGTTGTTTTTCCTAACATCTGGAAGAAACACTCAAAGCCACTGATTTAAAAAAATAATCATACATTCTTACATACCTTCTACATATTCTTACATTTTTTTTAGAAAGGTGTTTGACCACACCCATTTTTGTGGACACATCCCCTAATTACCATGTCCATTTTACAAAATTTGGCAGGTTATAAAAGTTTTAAAACATTTCTGTGCAGTTTTGCTAATGAAGATGAATTGCTCTTTTAGCTAAAATTGTTACAAAAGTATCTAGTCTGGGCTTTCTGCCAAAAGCCAATTAAGTTAGAAACGCTGCATCTTTTTCTGGCTGTTCAGTGCAGGAGATCACATAGAAAGTCTGGACATTTCAGTAACAAACCCCAGACTGCAGGTTGAGCTGTAAAAATTGAGACTGTCAAGTGAAAAACTGGACTATTGGGAGGTATGTCCTTATCAGACAGTTTACTTGAGATGCATATCTAGCAGCAACTGGCTTTATCCAGTCCCATTTATTACCTCCCGTACTGTGGCCTCCACTGCATAAAGTATACTGCACCCTCCCATGAGAGTTTTTCTTGTATACAATAGTACAACTTTCCCTGTGTTCAGTGAAGGCATTAGCTGCTGATCACCCTGGGAAAGGCAACTAATACAAATTTAAAATATATCCCTTCAAAAAAATTAAACTGCATATTTTTATCTATTAATAAAATTAAAATCTTAAGTAAGATTTACTTTTCCTTTAAAGTGTTGCTAATTGCCTTTAAGGTAATCTGTATGTGTGGATTGGAGAATCTGGAGTGTGGGTCCATTTTGATTCTTCGCATACATAAATTATTTGACTGAGCACCCAGGCTTTTGAATCACGGGCACAGTGTGAACACCGCTTGCATTTTTATATACCAGTTTGATAACATTCTTTAATATGTGACTTAATTTGATATAAACTATGTGTTGCTCGAGTATTCATTTTGGCATTTTGGAGGAATAGTTTTCCTTTAACAGATATGAATATGGTTGGTGGGCCTACATTTCTCTGGTGGGGTGGGACCACTTTGCCCAAGTCCGACATTGCATCATGCTGTTTTTATTAGAGTAATCTATCAGTTTAAAGAACTGTTAACTCCAAACTATTGGTAATAAATTCCAGATGAGAAGAAAACCAACTACTGTGTGTGTGTGTGTGGTTGTGCTGCCCAGATGTTGAAATTGTTCACATACACAAGTCAGATTTTGCTGCTTGTTATAGCATTGGCATTAGACGGGCATTAGATGTACATTGGACTGAAAAATTATGACTTTTAAGAAAAACAAAGGCATTTCATGTCTGAGAGATGCCTAGTTATAAATAGTGATGGCGCGAACCGCGGCAAAAAAGTTCGCGGACATGTTCGCGAGCTTGCGACAAAAATGCGAACGGTTCGCGACCGTCGCGAACCCCATAGACTTCAATGGGAAGGCGAACTTTAACAGCTAAAAAAGATATTTCTGGCCAGAAAAATGATTTTAAAGTTGTTTAAAGGGTGCAACGACCTGGACAGTGGCATGCCAGAGGGGGATCAAGGGCAAAAATTTATCTGAAAAATCCATTGTTGACACAGCGCTGCGTTTTGTGCTGTAAAGGGAAAAACGTCGCTCAGGTGGTTGTGGAGACTGTAATATTATGGATATTTAGACAGAATGTGAACAAGCTCACACAGCTAGATGGTAGTTGTTTGAAGAACACACAGGGCAAAAAATGCCTACAGGGCAAATAATGGCTACAAGGTCAACGTATACACTACTACAGCAGTGGATACGGATTACGTAAAATATATTATGGCTGCTTGAAAAAAGTCACTCAGGTGCTTTTTCTGGAGAGGGTAATATTATGGATATTTAGACAGAATGTGAACAAGCTCTGTACTATACACTGTCCCTGAAATCACTAACAGCTCTCTCCCTACACTATCTCTTCCAAGCACACACACAGGCAGAATGAAAAAACGCTGCAGGGCTTCGGTTTTTATAGGGAAGGGGAGTGGTCCAGGGGGTGTGGGGTGGTCCAGGAGGGAGAGCTTCTTAATTGGCTGCCATGTATCTGCTGGTCTGGGGTGAGAGGGCAAAAATAATGCGGCAAAAAAAAAGCGCCAAATTGACGCGAACCCAAAATGCGAACGTCGCGCGACGTTCGCGAACTTTTAGTGAGCGCGAACAGCGGATGTCTCACCAGGTTTTTTTCCCAGTGCCCAGTCCAACACTTGCAGAGCAGCAATTATGATTCATCGTTGGTAATGTAGAGAATGTCAATCGACGTTTACTAAATTGCTATCAGATCTCAGGAGTTATTTCTTTAAGTCTGAATGCCAAAAACTTGCAAAAAAATGTTTTTTTTAACTATAAAAAATGTATAGAAAAAAATCGAAGACCTGGCTGAGGTTGAATATAACTTGGAGATACAGTTAAGTCAGCTCCAATCACCTAATTATCAGAGATATTGGTGCAAAACCATCAGTGGTCCACCATCCACTTGGACACAATTAGAACAAGATTCTTTATACAGAAACAAAATGCCTTTATTGGATATGTGTGGCAGAACCTGGTTAATAGCAATGTTTTAGCCCATATCTGGCCTTATATTGAGAGGTTGTATATAAGTCCATGGGAGAAGCCCCGAAGATATCCTGACCTGCACTAGATTTGAGAATTTTTCGGGGGGGAAATCTGAAAAATTTGTATGATTTGATTTTTCATACGATTTTCACAATTTTTTTGTGTTTTATTCCCACACTGGTTTTTTTTTTTGAAAATGTAATGATAAATAAGGTGAAATAACCTGTGCAGAATTGGTCGGGAGTATATTTCAGAAAACACTTAGATATCTCATTTTGATAAATAGCGCCTTTGGGGGCAGATTTAGATTCGATAGATTCGATTCGAACGATTTATCGATCAATCAAATTTTTTTATTCAATCAAAAATAAGGAAACCCAATTCAGTAGCTTTGATCTGGCGAACTAGGTGGTCGAATAAAAATTTAAAGGGAAAGTACTTCGACAGTCAAATGATCAAATATTCAAATGAAATTTTATTTTATTTTGTTCGATTCGATTGACTTTATAAAATTCACTGGTCAAAGTGGTCTTCAAAAACATTCGAAAATTAAAATGTTTTTGAAAATTCGATCGAACTTCGAATCCTTCATGTGAATTTTGTAAATTTCCCCCTTAGTATCAACCCCAATCTCAATTTTTGCTTTGTCTCATCAGTTGGCCTCCAGAGAAGCTGTAGCACCAAAATAATAGCAGTTGTGGTCTGATTAAATTTTAGTAACAAATATGAGATAATAGTAGGAAACCAAATACCCAGAAACCCACTGGCCAGATATGCTTACCTTGGGTTGAGCAATATCAAGCCAATCCAATTTTTTGGCCTAAGCAAAATGACAGAAATGTAGGCACTCAAGGAGCTCTTTTGGTCCTTGTCCCCACAGGCTTTTTTACCTGCTAGATGAATATCTGCCAGGTTTTTGGCAGATATCAATTGGGCATTGCCATCATAGGGCCCATACACAGGCCAATAAGCCGCCAAATGAAAGCATAGAATGGCTAGTTTTTATTGCCCACTCTTTGGCCACCTTAAATCCACACTGGTGGCAAAACAATCATTTTTAAATGCTAAAATGTTTTATAGTTTTAAGGAAAAGTGCTCCAAATTATTGATAGACTGGGAAGAATTCCATATCATAGATTTATAATTTGCATTCTCAGTTGCAGTCTAAAAACTGTGGAGACAATGGGCTAGAAATAACCTATGCACAAGAGATGTATATAGTTCTTGTTATGTTATAACCACCAAATCTGTGTGATAGAATTCCTTTCTCACTGCACACCTATCCTGAAATGGTCCAGTACACTAAGGTGGTCTGAAAAACTTAAAGGAGAACTAAACCATAAAAATGAATAGTGCTGAAAATGCCATGTTGTATATAGTGAACTTATTGCACCAGCCTAAGGCTAAGGCCAGACGGGGAGATTAGGGGGAGATCTGTCGCCTGGCGACTTCTCGCCGCGACTAATCGCCCCCTGGCGAGGCAATTTTGAGCGACTTTTAAAATCGCGCCGCTGCGTGTGAACAAGCGCAGTCGATTTTACACCTAGCGAGTGCGCATCACTGACTAGCTATTCGGGGAGCGCTTCTCAATAGCATCAATAAACCAGGACTTCAAACATATCACAGGGGGGTCACCATATTGGAAAGTGTCTGCAACACTCACATGCTCAGTGGGTTCTGAGCAGCTGTTGAGAAGCTAAGCTTAGGGGATATTGCAAATTATCAAGCAGAAAACAAAGTCTGCCTTTAATATAAGCTGGGCTGATTATTAAATGCTGATGCTAATTGCACTGGTTTCTGTGCTGCCATGTAGTAAATATCTGTATTAATTACTAATCAGCCTTATATTCTGACATTTCTATTCTGAATAAGCAGTATAATGTAAGCGGGTCCCTAAGCTCAGTAAGTGACAGCAGCACAGAGCATGTGAATCAGTGAATCAGCCGGAAAGAAGATGGGGAGCTACTGGGGCATCTTTGGAGTCACATATCTTTACTGCCAAAGGTATGTGGTTGCCTGGGGCTAATGCAGAAGCCCAAAACATAATGTACAAGATTTCTAGCCTACTTTTTTTGACGTTCCTTGATTTGAAGCACACTTGAGAGACAGCATACACATTCATAGTGATCTGTCTGTTGACTGGTGTAAAAGGCTGTTTAGCTTCAGTAGTGTTGTGTATTTACAGATCTTTGTTTTAAATATAGTTCTTGTTTTTACTAAACCCATATGGTATTTTACACCCACACTGTGGTTTTGCATTGATTGCAAGCCAATTGCCAATACCCTCTTCAGTTTCAATGCACCTTATTATTATTATTATTATAAAGCCCATATATTTTAATACCAACCTGTATTTACCTTCAAGAATTGTCTTTATTAAGTCAAATGGTCAATCTGTGATTAGGTGTTACAGCCCTTTTGGGTATATAACTTGTCAAATAGAGCTTGCTAAAAGAAAAAGCAATTCCGGAAAAGTATTTATTTTATACTAAAATCATTCTGCTGAAAGAAATTGATGAATTGAGAAATTTGTGAACTGATAAAGCATCCAGACTTCTTTGTTTACCAACCTCATCATATCAGCTGTAACATGTATTTTGTCTTGAGCATTCAGAATATATTTGTATTTTGAAATTATGTACCTCTAATAGCACAAATATACTTGAGAGCAAAGAAAAAAATAATACAAAAAGGCAGTCAGCTGTTGACAACATATAGAATTCCAGAAAATTATTTACACAGACCAGAGCAGCAGATGACTCAAAATGTTCACAAAAATATTTCTTGCCTTCGATAGTCTGATGTAATTCATTTTCTATCTCTGTTCATTAATCATTGTTAAAATTAGTGATCCATTTCTTCCACTCTGCCATCTGCACTCAGCTTCCTAACAAACATGAAACCTTCCTGCATAATAAAACCTGACAACTACAAGGATGCATTTCCAAATAGCTTTCTGCATATTTGCACCTCTAAAACTGATTCCGTTGTCAGACAAAAGTTGATTATTCAACCAGCAATATTACATTTTCAGTTTTGCACAAAAGTGAAGACTATATTTATGCAAAGTGTGCATATACTGTATATATATATAGTTTATGATTTCTGGGCATAACGCAGCCCATGGCACAATCACAACTCAGAAGAGTAGTCTCATTGCGGCAGTTTATTTTCACTTGCAGCACATAAACAGTACAAAATAAAATCATTGCCAATTAATCGGCTTCTAACTAACACATCAGTTTTCCTAACTAACCAGGAGAAAGTCTGCCACCTGTCTTCCCAAAGCAGAGAACATTCAGAAAAACATAATCCCCAAACATTGTGGTGATTTCAAATCTTCTCGGTGAGCTCACAAAGGCAGCTTCCCTGTGTCTTTTCCCAGACAGGAGTTCTCCATTCTTGCTTGAACTGCCTTTTTTAATATTCACCTGAGATGCCTCAGGAAAACACCTGGACTGAACTAGCCAGGCCTAGATTTGTGGAAAGGCCACCAAGGCCTGGGTCAGGGCAGCAGGATTTAAGGGAACGGCATGCTGTCCAACCACACGCACATAATGAGCATCGGCAAGCCTAAGGGTGCCCACTATGTAAATCCGACCCTGGGACTAGCAGTCCCGGAACCACTCTGTTAAGAACCTGGGACATAAATAAGCTTTGTCCTGGACTTTCCCAGGTATCCTAGTAGTGACCTCCCCAAAATCCCAATTTTAAGTGGATTTATTTTTGGCTGCTAAAAATCTCAAACTGGGTTCCAAACTTCCAGGGCCCCCTTTGCCCATACTGTCAGTGGGAGAGGTCCCAATACTATTTGGGAGTTTATGTGGTCTGCAATATAATTAGCCTAAAAAAAAACAACTATTTCTGACTTTTCAGGCAGAAAAAAGAAAAATTTTGGCTTTTTGGGGAAATCCCGAAAAAATCATACGATTCAGGAGAAAACCCTGATTTCTCATATGTTTTTTGTGGGTTTTTCCCCTGAACCGATTCCCTGCTGAGAACACCTAAAATAACCCCAATTTTAAGAATACATATTTTAGTCAATAATATAATCATAATATTTAAAACAAATAATAAATATTATGAGTATGTTCAGCCAACAAACAGATCACAAGCCAAATGCAAGCCGTCAGCCTTGTCCATAATAGCAGACATATAAATAAGAGAGTAGTGATGAGCGAATCTATCCCGTTTCGCTTCGGCCAAAAAGTTGCGAATTTCCAGTCATTTTTGACGCGTCACGTCATTTTAGATGCGTGTCTCGGGGTTTTTTTTCCGCGAATCACGGGAATTCGCACCTGCCGAATAAATTAGCCCTCCAGCTTCTCATACCTCAGTTAACAGATGGTCCTTTATACAAATGGCCCCCTATAAACATCCAACCTAAGTTAATATTAAGAAAAATAAAAGAATCTACACACAAATCTTATTTTGTTAAGCAGAACTTAATCTTCTGATGCCATTTTAATCACTCCCAATTAGCACCCAAAAGCCAAAGACAGCCCTGCTCCCTTATATAAGAAATTTCAGCACAGAGAGGTTGGTCATTGCCATGTTTGGTCACAACACTTCTGATTTCTGTCTCTCAAACCAAGGGGCAGATTTATTAAGGGTTGAATTGAAAATCGAATTTTGGCCAAAACTCTCAAATTCAACTAAGGAATTATCCAAACTGGATGTGAGTGTGTTTTTAAAAATTCGAATTAGATTTTTGAGATTTATCATACTCTGGCCCTTTAAAGGAGAATTCAACCCTGTTAAAAAAATACCTGTACCCCCCACCCCATGTAGACCCTCCCTCCTCTCCCCAAGCCTAACTGCCCCCCCCAGGGGAAATGCCCCATACTTTATACTTACCCCTCGATGTAGATTCAGGCAGCAGAGTTCCACACAGCCATCTTCAACCACTTCGGTAAGCTGACTAAGACACCAGCGTGATGGCGCTTGTGCAGTTGGAGTATTTTGTATTTTGCAACAACTGCACATGTGCCAAAATGGACAGAAGATGGCTGTGTGGAGCTCCACTGCCCTAATCTGCGCCAAGGTGGTAAGTATAAATTATGGCGCATTTCCCTGGGGGGGGGGCAGTAAGGCTGGGGGAAGGAGGGAGGGGGTCTACGTGGGGTGGGGGTGTATGGTTTGTTTTATAGGGTTGAATTCTCCTTTAAGAATTTGAATTTGACTTTTCGTTACTTAAAACTTACCAAATTACTGTTTAAGTCAACGGGAGAGGTGCAGGGATCAATTTGGAGATGTTTGCAGCCTTCCAGACACCTCCATTTTTTTCGTAAAGTTTGATTGAATTTGAATTGAGTTTTCTGGTCGTTCAAATTTATCTGAGTTTAAAAATTTTAATTTTATAAATAAATTCCCCAAGTCACATTTTTAATTAATTTGAATCTAAGGGCGTTTTTAAAAACTCACATGAATTCAAAATTCTACCCTTGATAATTCTCCCCAAGTATATGTGGTGCTTAGCAAGGCTTTTCTACAAATTGAGAACAATGCAGAATCCATCAGATGACTTTGTATATAAACAATCTTGGATGAAGTTCAATTCTCACATTATATCTCACATATATCCCTGTAACATTTAGTTAGGGGCCACCTTCTTTTTTGTCTTCTCTTTAGCTTGAGAACAGCAAGTTTCAGTGGACATTGTCAAAGCAGAACCTTGTTCTTTAAAAGACCAGTCACATAAAAACTATTTTAAAAAAAATTGTTTATAAACTATTAAATGAAAACACAGGCATGTTAAAGTTTCAAATCACAAATCTTTATTAAGATAACTTACCAAAGCTCCGCTTCCGCTCCTCTTCTGAAACAGCAATCGAGTGATCCATTGTGCGGCACTCGATTTCTCCTCCCTGCCTTCCTTATAGGAGATAGCCAGGGAGGAGAAATCGAGCGCTGCACAATGACTTGTCGCCCTGTCGCCTTTTCAGAAGAGGAGCGGAAGCGAAGCTTTGTTAAGTTATTAATTAATAAAGACTCAGCAATTTTAAACATTAACATGTCTCTTTGTTTATCGCAGTTTACAAATTTAAAAAAAATGTGTGACTGGTCCTTTAAACTGTTTTTGAAAAGTAATTTCAACATAAATGAGGATAATTATGAGAAAGGGGTTCTCTAAGAAAGATGCTATTTAATAAACATGTATGCAAGGAATGTTTATTCATTAAGCAAAGAAAAACAAACTTCTCTTTCCTCCTTCCATTTTTCTTTTCCCTCTTTACAAGTCTTCACACTGACACATTCAATTTCAGGTTATCAGCACATGTGAATTACAGAATAGTGATTGGGACAGAGGGCAGGCCTCTCTGGGCTGATTAGCATCATTTAAGAAAGCATTCACTTGCTTGCTTGGAAGGCAGCAGAGATGCCGTGATGGGTGGCCTTTTGCCACTACAAGTCAATATGTAACAAACTCATTTGAATGAAACTGGGACAAAGGAAAATAAGATCTGATTATGCCTCTTCTTATCTAACCTTTTAAAGCATACAACACCATAAAAAAATATGTTTATATTACTCAATTGGTGGTATTTCTGTCAGGGGAAAACGAAAATAAACAATTGATTGCTAAAGAACAATATGCAATTCAGCTTAAAAAAAATATTGCCCTAGGGAAGAAAAACAAAAATGTTATTCACTCACAGTTTCCATAATTATGTCAGAAACACATTACACAGTTACTTTTAGGCCCACCAAAAACAACTAAAAAGTTTCATTAGTACAACGTTCGTGTAAAGACTATGTGGAAAAAACAGTCTGACATAAAAAATCAAATCCCTCTTCGTTAATATTAATATATACCCATGACTAGATTCATATGCAAATACACAGAATCATCACTAAACATAATAAAGCTGAATTTTCTGTCTCGGCAGTGAAATGTTTTATAAGGTCATAAATTTGGAATTCCAGAGTCATCCATCAAAGAGTTAGGTAGACAAATACTACATGCAAGAGCTTCTAATAATGTGCTCTTTAACAATATGTCAAGGCAATAACGGTGAAGGTAAAATTGCAGTATTACTTTTTCTTTTTCTGTGATAGCTTTGCAGCAATTTTTACATATCCTCTTTTCACTTCATTTATTAAAGAGACAGAGTACAATAGTTGCTTTCTTAAGATTTATTTTTTCTATTCACAAGTTCCACTAAGGCTACATTGACAGGCTAGTAAAACAAGTATTTACCCTTTCAGGTTTAGTGTTTCAGCTTTAAAGCTGTGGGTTTATTGAAAACGCTAATGCAATTGCAACCAGCCTTCACGTTATCCCAGAAAGTAATAAGAAAGATGTATGATAGGTACAATAAAAAACCTATCATTTGTGTATAATAGTACAGGTATAGGATCCATAATCCGGAAACCCGAATTACATAAAGGCCATCTCCCATAGACTCCATTTGATGCAAATAATCCAAATTTTTTATAATGATTACCTTTTTCTCTGTAATAATAAAACAGTAGCTTATACTTGATCCAAACTAACATTTAATGAATCCTTATTGGAAGCAGAACCAACCTATAGGGTTTATTTAATGTTTAAATGATTTTCTAGTAGACTTAAGGTATGAAGATCTTTTATCTGGAAGACCCCTGGTCCCAAGCATTCTGGATAACAGGTCCCATACCTCTACCAGGTCGGTAGACTTGTTCTTCACACACTAATAATTAAAACTGTGTGGAAGCCAGAGCCTACATAGTATGTTTTTAGTTTCTTCATTTTAGCAATCATTGCAAAATGGCATGGCTTACATGTTTACAACTGTTCATTAATTATACTGTGACCAGTTTAATTAATTGTAATAAATTATGTTTTTCCTTTAACCTTCCTCCTATCTGAGCATAATGTATGGGAGTTTTCTACAGCACATTAAAGGACATGTAAACCTTAAACAAAAATGTAATCAGTGAACAGCCTCTTTAAAATCTTTACATAACTGGCCCTCTGGTTGTTAAATGGTTAACAGTTAGGCTGCAGCATACCCTTAATCACTTAGAAATTCTTCTACTGCTCTGACCCACTCTGCCCCCTCCCTCAGGAATTTACTTTGGCTGTTGACTTACGAGCATGCTCAGTTCTTCTCAGCTTAGATCACTAAACATACCCTACACTCTAACAGCAAATAGAGATAGCATTGCTGATTCCCATAGAAACTCTAGTTCTCTAGGTCCTATTTTTTTCTCCTAACCACCTCTCCTGAGCTCAGCTTAACCAATACAGTACTCAACCTGTGTAAACCTCAGCCTGTGTAAACCTGCATTCTTCATTGTATGAACTTTACAGCATAAGTGTCCTGTTTGCAGATGTCAGTGTTAATGATGACGTGTCAGAGGGAAAATGGCAGCCAGGTGAAAGCTGCTATTTCTTTTAGGAAAATGTGATGACTGGCAAATGGAGGGACATATGCAGTACAAATAATTTGGCTTGAGTGGGGATATACCCACTTATATACATGGTAGGAAAATGTAGTCTTTACATGTCCTTTAAAGGATCAGTTCAGTGACTTGATGTCCAACATAATAGCCAGAACACTACTTCCTGCTTTTCAGCTCTCTAACCAGGGTCGGACTGGGCCGGCAGGGCACCGGGAAAAAACCAGGTGGACCCCAGACTCTTGCGGGCCCCGCTGGCCAAGGTCGTGGCAAAAAAAATTCTGTCTGCACAGTGCATACACACTAATGCGGTGCTGCGTGCATGCACATTAATGTGACACCATGCGCACAGGAACAACACACATCGCCCCGAGCCCCCCAGTCCAACCCTATCTCTAACTCTGAGTTAGTCAGCGACTTGAAGGAAGTCTACATGGGACATAACTGTTCACTGAGTTCGCAATTGATCCTCAGCATTCAGATCAGATTCAAAAGCAAACAGTTATAACCAATGTGGGTCTCTCTCAAGTCTCTGATTGGCTACTGCCTGGTAATCAATCAGTGGAAACCAAGAGAGAGGAAAAGCAGGAAGTAGTGTTCTGGCTATTATGTTAGAAATACAGTCACTCCAGCCTTTATACATTACATTTTTGGCTAAATAACTATATTAGAATTGTATCTATTTACCCAGTTTTTATTTTTATACTGAACAATTAATTTAAAGGCAGATTTATTTATTAATTGAAAATTTGAATTCGATATTCAAATTTCAATTTTTTTTATGGTCAAAACTGTCAAATTTGACTGGGAGATTATGCAAACTCGATTAGAGTTTTTTTTAAAAAAATCCGATTTGATTTTCAAGAGTTATCATACTCTAGCCTATTTGATTCGAGTTTTCGAATCTGAAGAATTCATGCAAGTTTAAGATACTCTTTTAATATGACCTTTAATAAATGTGCCTCCCCAAGTCTATATAGATGGCAAAATCTAGGAAAGTTGTAAAAAAATCATAAGAAATAATCTGGATGAATTTTATTTTCAGTGAAAGTGCCTCTATTATACTTCCCAAGATAACACCAACAGCAACTACTGTGTAGCTTTACTTTAGCTAGTGTTAAAGCGTATATTTAAATAAAAAAAATCAAGAAATAAATCTGTATGGTTTTGGGTGTATTACGATTTATAAGCTACAGCTTATAACATTAAATTGGTTTCAAGAATTTGTGATTGACTAGGTGAAACAAAAAATACAATGCAGCTTAGTTTTGGACTGTAAATAAAAACGGCTTAACTTGGTCAGCTGCCTGCCACATGGTAAAAATAAAAAAAGAATAAGCATAATAGGATGAAGTCCTCGATTATTCCAGCATTTCTGTTTTTCTGATCTCTGGTCCCATTAGCAAAGTATCCAACTGGCAGTGTACTGTTGAGGTGAAACTTCAAGAAGCCGAATTTTTGATTCATTTGAATTTTTTTTTTTTTTTTGCTGGTTATTTAATTAAAAAATGTATCAAAACTCAAATAGATATTTACCAACTCGAATTTAATCGAATTTGACTAAACTCGATTCTGTTTTTTTTTCTCCGAAAAAAACTCAAATGTCAAGAAGGCTAGTAACATGTCCAAATTGGTCCCTAGACCTCTCCCATTGACTTATACATGAACTCGGCAGGTTTTTGGTGGAAATTAGTCGAATTTGAATTTATAAAGGGGCAAGGTTTGATAAATCTCACAATTCGGATAAGATTTGAATTGAATTTGGATTATTCACAATTCAAATTTGAGAGTTTTGACCATAAAGAAATTCTAAAATTCAATTCAACTATTAATAAATCTGCCCCCTAAATGTAAGAACTGCCAAACCGATGGAAAAGGAAAGGAAATCCCCACATCCTCACCTACCTATCCAAGACTACCTTAGTGGTTAAACTACATAATATCTGAGCACTGAATGTTTGCACCACCTTCAAGAGATAAATGTGTCTTTTGATGGCAGACTGTGTTACCAAAGGATTAAAATAGCCCTCTTGCAGTGCTCAACATTAAAGTCTTCTGCATTTACAAAATTGCAAACAGATGCAACTCAAGTACCTGCAAATAATCTGCCAAGACCAATTTCAAAAGGGAGATTTCAAAATATGTGGAAGTCATTAGGACATGTATTATTTTTGCAATGAATAGGCGCCAGGAGTGTCTCAAGAAGCAGATGGGTACTAGTTTGTTTATAAAAGATCAACTGAATGTCTGCGTGTAAATGAAGACTTAGAAGCTACAGTATTTGAAACAATTATCTGTTATTGGTGAAAGTTTCAATGTTAATTGTCATGTTTCTTCTGCAGATATGTTCTAAACTGCAGTGTGATATAAAATGTGAAAAATAAATAACATATTCTACTTTTAAATACTGTTACTAATGATAGAAAGCATATAAAAGGTATTAAGTAATATTTAATACAACCTTGAGGAATGCTTTCAAGTACTGGATTAGTCTTTAACTACTTAAAGTCCCCTTTCATAAATTACCAAGCCAACATAACGATATAGGATTGCACATATTAAAAGATAAGCTTAATAAACACTTTTGCATAATCATTTATTTTGATGACTACTACTACAGAGCATTGTATATTCTTTGGGTCTTTAGATACAGTCCTTCCTTGAGTCTCATCTTACTCAATCTTTCAGAGTAGTCAGTCAGTCTCATTTAAAGGCCTGCCATTCTATCTGTTTCAGCTGGTTGGTGAACTGGGTCCTTTTCAATATACACCTCTTTTCAATGGAAAGTTATTTTAGTTTTAGGGATTTTCTCTTGGATGGCTGGAAATCAACATATCTGTATATCCATACCTCATCCTCTTTATATTTTATTGAAGGGGTTGTTCACCTTCAAACACATTTTTCAGATCAATTAATTTCAGCCTGGCCACCAGAAATAAATACATTTTTCATTTAATCACCATCTTCTACGTCAGACCGTTTTTCTAATATTGAAGTGTAAAGTTTCCCTTTTCACTTTCTAAAGCAGCTCTGGGGGGGGGGGGGGGGGGTCGTCAACTCTTTAACTGTTCTAAATTTATACATTAAGGGGGTTATTTAAAAAACTACGAATTTATCTCAGCATTTGCTGCTACAAACGCTTATTTATTATTACATTTTCCCGAAAAAATTTGCTTTGTGAGAAAAACTCTGATTTTCATGCTTTTTTCAGATTTATTATGCGAAAACTTTGGTGTATTGCACAAAACCCAGCGCACATCAAATCTTCTCCTTTTGACGTATATGCACCCTTGGCAGGTCTGAGATGCCGGATTTAAATATTCTGACTTTTCAGGATTTTAAAAAGTCCTATTATATATATAAAAAAAAGGTTAGTAAATAACATTTATCAAGGGTCATATTTAAAATTCATGTGAGTTTTTTTAAACTCCCATAAACCCCCCTTAGATCTGAAATTCAACTAGCCAAAATGTATTATTAGAATTGAACAACAAATTTAAAAAAACTTGAATTGAATTTGGATAACTCCCAAATCAAATTTTGACCATATATAAAATGGAAAATTCTATTTAGAATTTTCAATTCGACCCTTGATAAAGCTTCCCCTTAATTAATACATTTGTTATATTTGTCCCTGCTGAGCAGAATCCCTGCATTTCATTATAGGCAGCTGTTAGAATTGATGCAATAGTTGCTGATATTCAACAGATACTACTGAGAAATGTAGCAACTAATTGTATTAAAGGGGCTGTTCACCTTCCAAACACTTTTTTCAGTTCAGTTGTTTTCAAATTGTTCCCCAGAAATAAAGACTTTTTTCAATTACTTTCCATTATTTATCTTTTACTGTTTTTCCAAAATCTAAGTTTAAAGTTGAATTTTGGTGTCTCTGGTGTTTGTGTCTGGCAGCTCGGTAATTCAGGTGCAGACTCTAAACTGATACAATTTTGCAACATTTAATTGATACATTTCACAGCAGCATCTCTGGAGTATTAGCAACTATTGTATCAATTCTAACAGCTGCCTGTAAGGCAACCCAGAGATTCTGCTCAGCAGAGACAAAGATAAGAAATGTATCCATTAAATGTATCAGTTTATAACATTGGGGGGGGAGGGTCGGAGACCCCCCCCCGAGCTTCTTTAGAAGGTGAGAAATTACACTTTACACTTCAATATAAGAAAAACAGTAACAAATAGAAAATAGACAGTAATTGGAAAAAGTCGTTATTTCTGGTGATCTGTCTGAAAACAACTAGTTGTTTGAAGGTGAACAACACCTTTAATTAATGTAAAAATTATAACAGTTCAGATGCTCTTGGATCACTGAGTACCAGACAAACACTGGAGACAAAACATTAAACTTTAAACTTTTGGGAAAACAGTAAAAAATTAAAAAATAGAAAGCAACTGAACAAAGTCTTTGTTTCTGGTGAACAATATTAAAACAACTGAACTGAAAAAAGTGCTTGGACGATGAACAACCCATTTAACTACTTGAGTCACATACCACAGATGTTTTTTAAAATTAGCATCAAACCCCAAATAAGGCCAAGTCTCAGCCCTGTGTGGACATAGCCTTAATATTTAAAATTTCTATAATTTTTACCCTTTTATCACTCTATTGCCTTAAATTTCCCATATACTAATTTTCTCAACCCCTTTCTCTATATGTTGCATTACAATAATTTGACATTGACTCATCCCCTCATGACAATTTTCAATTAAAACTGGACAATCTCTCACTCCAGGCATTGTTTTATACTCTACCATTCTAATACCACATTCCACTTCATTCCAGTATTCCACCTCATTAATTTATCTATTCAACTTTTTTTGTTTTCAATAATTTTGCTGTAACTAGGAAATATATACATAATACTCCACATATATGTATATAGTTTAGCCATCTATTAAAGCTGTTGTATCCAGTTATAGAGGGGTAGCTTACATTTAAGTTACATTTTATGGATGTTTTAGTATGTAATAGGATCTCCTATTCTTAGCAACTTTTTAAATGGTCTTTATTTTTATATACTTTGCCTTCCTCTTCTGCTTCTTTCCAGCTTTCACTGACCCCATCAGTCAAAATAAGATTGCTCACACTTAGGGGCAGATTTACTATTGGTCGAATTTCGAATTGAAAAAAATTAGAAATTCTACCATGTGAATAGTTAGGGAATAAAAATCCTTCAAATTCGAAGTATTTTTACCGCAATTCGATTGGTCGAACGATCGAATATGAAAATTCGATCGATCGATAAAAATCGAACGAAACGAACTATTTTAACCATTCAATAGAATTTTTTTATTCGATATAACTTTTTGAATCCCAATTCGGTAGGTTGAAACTGGTGATCTAGGCAGTCGAATAAAAAATTAAAAGGGAAGTAATTCGACAGTCGAATATTCAAATACATTTTTATTCAAATTATTCGAATAATTCAAAATTCACTGGTCGAGTTGGTCTTCAAAAACATTCAAAAATTCAAATTCGAAACGTTTTGAAAATTCGATCGAACTTCGAATCCTTTACACGAATTTAGTAAATTGCCCCTTAAAGTTGATGTACCTAGCTAAGTAGATTCAGGTTGCATTGTCATTTGAAATTTACAAGTGAATTCAACAGCCATACTTTAAGAATGTTCACTGTTCTACAATGTAGATTGAAAACAGCTATCACTGCTCTGTCTGTATCCTAAAATTCTTTATTTCCAACTAAGGTTTCCATTTCGACTTTAACACCTGCAAATTAATGAAAATAAAGTCAGATGAAACAGTAGGATAGATCAGAAAATGAAACAAACGAATAGTTCAAGAAAGAGTAGTTAGCAAATGAAAAGACAGTTTTTCCCCAGTGAATTCATTTGAAAAAATTTCCCTTGTTTCAAGAAATTACAGTTTAAAAAGTTTTTTAAACTTTTTAAAATTAAATACAAATGCCAAAAGGACAATAAAACAGTAAGTATAATAAAACAAAAGGTAATTTTAAAACATCTGTACAAAAAGGGGAACAAAAAAGGAACCTACTATAACGAAGACCAAGGGGCATATTTATTGTGCCGTGTAAAAAACAGCGGGATAAATCCACACATTTTAGAATTTACTGTGTAAAAAATGGCGTAGAGTTTTATTACAGTGACTTCCACTGGAAACAGTGTTAAAAAATGGCAACAAATCTGGTGTTTGCATGGCAAAATTGTTTTGGCAAGTGATGGGTGAAAATTTTGTCGCATGTCAAAAATTTATCACACAAAATGTTGTCGCCTTAGACTTCAATGCATTCAATGTAATTTGTGGCGAAGCAAGAGAGAGAATCAGAGTAGTCAGGCAAAGCAAGAGTCAATATCAGAAGATCAATCAGGAATCA
>CM044438.1:34948320-34980689 GCA_024363595.1 Xenopus borealis
GGTACGAAACATGTGCCCTCCTTGCTAGAAGATGACAGATGGATTATAAAAACTTCAAAGTAGAGCATTTGGAGCACCAAGGGAAAGCTAGTGGGTATTTGAACTCTCTGTCTATACCCAGGAGACAATGGCACTCTGACATGGTGTATATACAGGGAATGGTGTAACTAAATAGACAAAATCTTTCTTTTCAGTGTATATTTAACATTCTGTGATGAACAAGTTTCCTTTGAGCTAAAGTGTAGCCCATACTAATAGCAATGATCAAGCTCAGTCGTTTATTTTTGTGAGAGAATCTCTACCATTTTACTTATTTGTACTAAAAATTTAGTAATAAGTGGGAGCACTTGATCTGTGGTGGGGCTGGGAGAGACCCTTTTGTCTAGGAAGTTGTGAGAAATCATAAAAAACACCTCGATGTGTTGCTTTGTTTTCAGTTGCATAAATAGGGCAAGCAGCATTGATGAAAGTCCCCACTGCTAGTTCCATGCTACCAGGGCCGGGCCAAGGGGTAGGCAGATTAGGCATTTGCCTAGGGCACAAAGCTTGGGGGCGCCAGGCATGTACCGGCTCTGTCGCCTACCTCATGTCCAGTCCTGCACTCCTCAACTGTGCGCAATATTTCTGTGTCAGTGTCGATTTACACATGCGTGCATCAGCACCACCTCGCATGCGCACCAATGCCATCAATCGAATGCGCACATTGAGCCAGAGCCGGGACCAACCAGGTTGCCTAGGGCGCCTGGTCGGTGAGGCCTGGCTCTGCATGCTACACTGGTTGCTATAATTACAGAACAATATCTTCTTCCTTTATATTTGATTATTATCTATAAAAGCTGTTTGCACCAACTACTTTAGCATGAGTGCATACTTCTATTGGACATTTGTGTATATGGTGGGTATTTATAAATATATATATATATATATATATATATTAAAATGCTGTTCAGTTTGGTTCAAATTAATATATATATGGATTACTTGTTGCATGTACTGTTTAACAGCTTGGATAACCGTAGATCTACAGACAGTCGCATTCCCACAAGATGCATATTACTATGTTGACATACACACGCTATTAAACCATTGAACATTTTTTTCTTAATTTCATTTGTATTTTTAATTTTTTCATTTGGACTTTTGTCTATGATATGATATTAGTAAGATGTTTATTTATGTTATGATGTCAGTATTTCGTCTCTTCCCTTGCCCCTCACCACATATTTAATCCGTTTGTCCCCCCCATTTCACTTTGAGAAAGGCTGATGTATCAGCCAAAACGTCAGTTTGATTTGTTGTGAATTGAATAAATCTGAGTGTGCTGTGTGTGCTGTGTGTGAGTGCTGACTTCCTCTACCACGTATATAAATATATATATATATATATATATATATATTAGGCCTGCACCTAATCAATTTGCATATGCAAATTATGGGTGGGAATGGGAAAACATGTTTTACTTCCTTGTTTTGTGCCAAAAAGACACGTGATTTCCCTCCACAACCCTAATTTGCATATGCAAATTAGGATTTGTATTTGGTTCGGGCAGGCAGAAGGATTCGGCCGAATTCGAATGCTGCTGAAAAAGGCCAAATCCTGGCCGAATCCCGAACTGAATCCTGGATTCGGTGCATCCCTAATATATATATATATATATATATATATATATATATATATATATATATACACACAGGTATGGGACCTATTATCCAGAATCATCGGGACCTAGGACTTTCAGATAACGGGTCTTCATACCTTACTTAGACCACTAGAAAATCATGTAAACATTACATACTCAAACAATAAAACAAGACATTTTGCAACTATGGTTTTCTATCAAATTTCTAAAGAACATTGAAATTAATGTTGCAATAATGTCAATAACTAGAAAGTAAATAGCACAATGTAGAAATCTACCTCAATGCAATGGGCTGTTAGATCCTTACTTCATTAAATAGCTTTTTTGTTTTCCCCATATATCATGTATGTTAATTAAGGGCTTACTCTGTATTACACTACTCAAATTACTTTGGTTAGTTAATTGTGTGTCTCTCATATCCCACAAATTTGTTCTACAGGGACAAGAGCTTGATCGTTACTGGGTCTCAGGTCTATTTCTGGGTACTAATATTGTGTACATAGGAGGCATATAGGTTGATATGTTAACAATGTGTCAGTGTAAAGTATTATATTAGGACCAGAACGTGGAGTGAAGCCAAGGCCTGAAGTAATGAGGTTACCCTTAAGACAAACTTATATTAGTGTTATCGGAGTGCATCCCATCGAGTGAGTACAAAACCTAGATGTGAACAAAACAAATTACAAAATAATATGTTATATAACATCCCTACATATCACTGTTGTTGCTCATACATAAAGTTAATGCTACTATAAACATACAAAGGTGTACAATGTTCATACTGACTTATCATAACCTTCCTTAGTCCATCACCAATAAGTGATAAAATAACTTCAAATTTCGAAAAATTTTAAAAATTCGAAAAATGAATTAAAAAGTAAAAGTAAAAATAGTAAAAAATAATGGTCAACAAAATAAAAAATACATCTATTATATATATATATATATATGTAATTATTCTCTCTCTTATTGACATTTCCTCCAACTCTTACTTTTACTATGTATTTCATTTACAGCTTCTTTGACTATATCCAACAAAGTTATAGTTTCAACAAATTTATGAATGTCTGCAGTTGGTGCCTCTGTATAATGATAACCAAATGAATAGATTCCTAATGCTACATTTGACTAAGGAACTATCAGTGAAGGACAGTTAATATAACAGAATATTATCAATTTTGTAATGGCAATCTAAGACTGACATTTCTTTTATTCACAGGTAACAGCACATGCTCAAAAGAAGTGCTGCAGTGGAAATTTCACTTTGATCCCAAAAAAGCAAAATGACAGATTTGCAATCTTCGAAATACTAAATTTGCAGCACAATACTTCATGCTCTAACAGCAACGTAACTAGCTGTACTTATATCAACAATGATATCACTTCAAATGAAATCTTGCCTAATTGGCTTGGTTTGCTTTAAAATCTTTTATTTAGAAGCAATCATATATGGGCAACACAAGTTCCTTCACACTTAGAAATCCTGATTAATTACAATGATGCAAACATCAGTACACGCAGCACCATATAAAGTAAAAAAAAATACATTTTGCAATAAATTTTGTTCCAAATTATTTATACATTCTTCTCTTTTCTGCCTAATCTCCTGTCTAATCTGCTGGATGATGGAAGGAGACCTTGGACAGAACTGTTGCATCTGTGTTTTCTAATAGCTTTATAAAGCCACTGGCTGTGGTAATGTGTTCTTTCCTGTAAAACTTCTAATTAAGGTTAAAAAAAAATTCAAACTATTACGGTATTTGGATGTGTGACAACAAAGCATCTGTAGTACATCTTTTTCCTTGAGCCCCATTTTATAACAATCTTTGTGCTGCCTCAGAGATCACTTGACCAGAAATACTGCAGCTCTATAATAGGAAGAATTATGGAAGCAAAAGACAGATCTCTGTCTATTAATAGGTTCATGTAGCCTAACGCGTATGGTTTGTTTCACTTGTTTGGGTGCACCGTGAATCATAGGATCTCAGGGAACAGTCCTTTTTTCTATTAAGCATTACCCAACGGCACATACTAAAAATAGTGTATTATTATGAAAATTCTTTATTTACATGAAGCAGGGTTTTATATATAATCTGTTTTATTCAATATATTTTATACCTACATTGTTCAGGGCTATAGTTTTCCTTTAAGATGCTGATTGGGCCAGATTGTAGTCATCAGCCCATGTATGGGGCCCACTGACACACCTGTCTGAGAGATATCTGCTCGTAAATCAGAAAGATAAAAATAAGACATGCTGATGTGGTTGTCTTTGGAGAGTCTCCAAATGCTCCAATGCATAAGCAGAGCATGTGGATGGCCAAATTGGGGCCAGATCCTCTCCAGATTTGCCAGTCTCAAATTACCAGATCTGACCATGTTTGTAAGTTTGTATAGTCTGTGCTGCCGAATTCTCATTGACTACAACCCAATCACCACCCATAAACCTTATGCAGTTATAACCGTCTTACAGTAGAGGGGCCATTTTCCACCATCAGTGAAGACTGGCTTGTAAAACAGAGCATACATAGGGCATAGCAGGGACAAATCAACAAGCAATCTCATAAACTGAACAGAAGGAAACTGCAAAACTACATGAACAAATTTCCTATAGTTATGTACTTTTCGAAAGGGAAAATGCAAGTATTTAGTGGATCTTTACAACCATTTGCAAATGTTGTAAAGGAGGACCAAATCTGTAAGGGAAAAAAGCCTCCCCCCTTCCCTGTGTAGACCCCCCTTGGAGGAGATTTCTGGACCTGAAGCACCGCGCATGCAGGGAAATCCACGAAAATTTCAGAATTGTTTTCCGAATATCCTGTGCATGTGCCGAAAACGCTGTTCTACTTACGAAGAAGACCAAAGAAGATGACTGCCGTAAACTCCTGTGGCAAGAATCTGAAGGAGGGGTAAGTAAAAAAAATAAGGGGCATTTGCCTGGTAGGCAACTTTCTCTTCCAGCTTGCTCAAAGCAGAATACAAAATGCAAAATAGGGGGTTGTAGGAACACTCCAAGACTAAGTAAAATATATATAAATACAATAGAAGTGCTACTGATCTGGCCAAATTACAACTACAAGCATGCATTTTGTATTGTAGCAGAATTATTCTGCCATAAATTCAGCATTTATGCTGCAGGCCAAGCTTCCATATGGTTGTAGCACCCCCGTCTCTCTCTCTCTCTCTCTTAAAAGCTACAAGCAGGAAAGATTGAGCCTGTAGAACCAATTCTGTCTTATTGGCAATCTCTCTCTCTTCCAAAAGGTAATGGTGGCGTCAAGCCCAAGGCCAGGAGACTTATCTATGTAGGGAGGTGCCAGCATTTGAATACTATGAATTCTATACTATATTATGACTATGGTTTGCCTTGATGTGGTATGGTGGCTTACCAATTGTATGATCATAACTTTGTTACTAAAAACCATAGATACTAGATTATTCACAGGGGACAGGGGACCAGGTAATGTGCACTGATCAAAGCAGAATACAACATATGTTCCCAAACTGTAGAGCTGATAAAAGCAATGCATATGGTAGGAGCAGCCAAAAGGCAATTATGGTGAGTTTTGGACTAGTTGCTTTTTTGATGTGCTTGATAATCTTGGAACTACCTGTTATACCAATGTTACTACATACAAATTATGATGGATGTGCTTGTAGTGATAAGCCAATTTTGAGTCCAGTGGGAGACAAAAATGTGTCAAGTTTTTTTTTTTTTTTGGAGGAAAACTTGATTCAAACTCTATTAGAATTAGAATCGGGTCAGGACTATATTTTAGACATTCAAATTTTATTCATAAATAACATACCATTTGAACTGTCAATAACATCCAATCATGGGGGCAGATTTACTAAATTTGTGTGAATGTTTCAAAATTCGATCGAATTGAAAATGTTTGTTTTCTCGAATTTTCGAATATGCAAAATATTCAATGGCCTACTTTGCCAAATTAAAGCTACCGAATTGTAATAGAAGCCTATGGGAAGACCCCATAGGCTTTTTTTTTTTTAGTTTTATGTTCAAATACAAATTGTACGATCGTAAAATCGTTCAATCGTACGATTTTATTGAAGAATCGAATTGAAGCCGTTGATATTCGACCCTTGATAAATCTGCCCCTTAGTGTTTAAAAATTCCCATTATTTTTAAATTCGACCTTTGATAAATAACCCCCAAAGAGTGTCAAAAATGTTTTTTTCACATACAAAATAGGCCCATTGCATATGATTTCTAATAAAAAAACAAAGCTAATTACCTAAAATAGGAGAATTAGTGTATAATAGATGTTCGAAGGACTCGCAACAGTGAACATGTGTGTATATTGGTGTGTATGGATAGATAGACAGATAGATAGAAATATATACATATATATTTATATCGCTAACATTCAGAAATGCTCTACCAGATAAATATCCCAGGCAGTTTACAGTTTACCAGATGGCTATAATCTGCAAGTTTCTCAAGGCCCTGCGAATGCAAAATACTTTAAATCTTTTTTAACATAAAGTATTGGTTTTTCCTAATCATTCTCTGCAGCAACTGAAAATGATATATGGAAAAAAGAAAAAATATAGCTATTTTTAGTCAAGGAAGTGGTCAGTAGACTGCTTTATAAGCTCTGCATTCTTTTGTAACCTTGGAAATCAATCAGAAATGGGAAATTGCAATAGTTGTTTGAAAGTGTGTGTTGTTAAAATTACCTTATGAATTTTATAGCCATAAATTATGTATCAATGCATGGATGCACAGAAAAAATCTCATCCACTTTTAAAAATCTATCTGAAACGCATGTTTTATGGGAAAACTACAGGTCACATACTGTTCATTTTGCTTGTGTACATCTGCTGTCTGAAAACAATGCTCCATTTTAATGAAATCGTCAGCCTTTCAAAGCAAAGAGTCATACCCGCGGCTGCTCTGCATAAATTAGAATTTAGTCGATAATGTTATGGGGTAATAGCATGAAAATTGGATTAATACATTGTCAAAGATGCTTCTCGACATCTGGACTTTTGGAGAAAACACTAAAATTATAGGATATCGGAAAGACAGAACAACTTAATTTTTAAACATAGCAGTAGTTCTTTAGTTGTAGAAACACAAACAATTCCATTTAATGCTCTTTTTGAAGAAGGCATTTTAAGATATTTATGATGGCAATGATAGGAGTATGGAGAAGGAGAGAATTTATCATTCTCTTCATACTGGACAGACTTCTACAGTGACAAACTGGCATTTCTTTTCCATAGAAAACCAATAATGAATGTCACTTGATTTATGTTAGTGATAACATAGATTATATGCGACATCTAACCTTCGATATTTTGGCTAAATAATGCAGCTTTTATCTCTTCTACATTAAAGATGTTATACATTGTCTGTGACACTGAATTGAATTTTTCTTCTTGCTCTTTATTTCGCTGTATTCTAAAATAAAAATGCAGATATTCACAAACAGCAAATAAGCTATTGAAGCGGACTATACAGTGGAAGGACTAGGATAAATCAACAGAATTTTTATTTTACTTTTATTTGACTCACTCTTCATTAAAGCTACTTCCATAATATTGTGACTTTACCCCAATAATAATATTGTTGGGTGGTGACTTCAGCCCGGTTCCTAGAAATCATGTTTTAGAATGTAAACCTCAAATATTTAAATTTATGGAGGTTAGAAGATTTTCAATCAAGTTTATAATATAAAATTTTTATGGGTGCATGAAGAACTAGCAATGCACTAGCTATTCATTGTCAATTCCTCTTCATTTCTGATTAGAATGCCAGTTGAATACTATAATCATTTGTTGATGTGTTATTAAAAGACAAGGAAAGTTTAAAATTAAGAAGCTTTATCAGAAAGGTCTATATAAATATAACAATAAACCCACAAACTAATGCTGAGTCCTCTTTCAAAAAAACACAGCATTTCTTTCCTTCTGTTGTGTAAATATGGGCCTCTGTATCAGACTTCCTGTTTTCAGCATAACCCTTCAGGACTAGGGCTTGCACATAATCAGTTTTCTCCTCTCTCCCCCTTCCTTTTCCCCTGCCTCTTCTCAACCCTGCTGTAATCTGAGCCCAGATCTATGAGTGATCAGGGAAAGACTCAGGTAGGAAGTGATGTCACATCAAGTTAATATGGCAGCTTTCTTATCTGCTTGGCACCCAGACCTCTGGAGCCTTTACCAGATGTGTTTGCCCCATATTATAATTTTTCATGTCCACCATGCATGTACAGTATGCACGGGTGAATCTGATTTCTCTACTTGCCATTTATTACTATACTAGAAGTTACCACATGTTCATGTTGAAGCCAAAGTAAAAATAAGAATACCAGTTTTTACTATACTAGAAGTTACCACATGTTCATGTTGAAGCCAAAGTAAAAATAAGAATACCAGTTTTTAAAGGTAGAGGTATCTGCAACCCAAACCATGACCCACTGACCTTCAAGAATCAGGAAGTGCTGTCATTGTAATGATGTGACATCATCAGAAGTAGGCATGATCAGAAAAAAAAATTGCAATTGAGACGACCCGCGGCCCAACCTGCGACCCACAAACCTACAGAACCAACAACCAGCATCTTTACTCGCACCCGGAACTTCAACCTGCAAGGTACCGCAGATTTTTGAGGGTAGCCTGAGGGTACCCGACCTGCTGCAGGACTCTATTCGAAGGTGGTCTTGCACCTGCTGTACATGAAGAATAACATTACTGTCAGGGCACATCAACAATGACACCCAAACCAACTCAAAATCCAAACCAACACTCTGACTTCTTCTCTGCACTATCCAATCACTCAATGAAAAATCTCTCCCTACAACCCAGGTTCCACTACAGATGGCACCCTACTCAGAATATATCCAAACACTTCCACCACTGCTCAAAAAATATCTACCAACCTTTCCTCTCACCTAGCCATGAAAATCTCATCACCATGCTGCATGACTTTTGTCCAGCTACAGAATTCTTAATTCAACAATAAAAACGCACTATCCCACCACAAAACTTCCCAGGAGACTTCCACAAAAAAATTACAAACTAGGACTTTATTTTTGCTTAATTCCTGTTCAGTTATCCATGCTTTTCACAGAGAGGAACAGAGAACATTTACATATTCAAAGCTTTAAACTTAGATAAACAAAATGCTATACACGCTGAAAGCTGCTACTAGGTAGATGACTTTTTTTAAGTTGTTTTTTGAAGTATAACTTTATGTTAGATGACGCGGAACATTAACATATGAGGATATACATACTTACTAATTAAAATAATAGGCAGAAAGTATGTTCAGCACAAATCCAATTCATTGTACTAATCTTAACAAATCCTTTAATAAAATTATAGCCCCACAGTCATTCTGATATTTTGGTTGATGAGGTCCGTTACCCAACAACCAGACAGCAAGGCTAATAATTCAAAGCCCGTGTTCTCTAACACACTATGGGGGTCATTTATTTACAACTGCATTTCCATTTTTCCACAAATCTTTAAAGGAACAGTTCAGGGTAAAAATAAAAACTGGGTAAATAGATAGGCTGTGCAAAATAAAAAATGTTTCTAATATAGTTAGTTAGCCAAAAATGTAATATATAAAAGCTGGAGTGAGTGGATGTCTCACATAAGAGAATACAACACAACATCCTGCTTTTCAGCTCTCTAAATCTGAGTAAGTCAGCGACTTGAAGGGGGGCCACATGGGACATAACTGTTCAGTGAGTTTGTAATTGATCCTCAGCATTCAGCTCACATTCAAAAGCAACAGTTATGTCCCATGTGGCCCTCCCTCAAGTCATTGATTGGTTACTGCCTGGTAACCAGGGTAACCAGTCAGTGTAAACAAAAGAGAGCTGAAAAGCTAGGTTAGACTTACAGTCACTCCAGCCTTTATATATTACATTTTTGCCTAACTAACTATATTGAAAACATGTTTTATTTTGCACAGCCTATCTGTTTACCCAGTTTTTACTTTTATACTGAACAATTCCTTTAAAAAGGCAAAACTTCAGTAAAAGTTTTCAAAGTGTTCTAGAAGTCATTGGGAGCTATGCTGATCTTATTGGACAATTTTAAATGAATTCTGACATTTGGAGGTTTTCTGATTTTTTCTCAAATAGAAATTTTTCAAGTATTCCATAAGTTTTAGCACATTGTTCAGCAATTTTTTTCATTCTTACTTTTTTGTCATTTTACAGTTTGAGTTTAATTGTAGTTTCAAAAACCTCAAAATCTACTAAATTCAGACTTTTAATAACTAAGCATCCACACGTTATATATAGCAAAAGTGAATTTGCAGTCAATGATGTCAAATTCAGCTCGGTCCAACTCACCCTTTGGCTGCTGTATCCAATACAATAAGCTATTTGAGGGGCCAAAACCAACATAATACAACCTCAGTGAGATCTGTCCTCTCTGAAGCAATTCAGTTTTTCAAAGCAATTGGCTTTGCTGAATCCTCTGCAGAAAACGGTCTAATGTTATTAATGTCACATGCGTATTAGAGTACATTAAGGTTTAATACTTTTAACACTTTCTAAAATTAATTATTTTATTGTTTGTACATTTCTGAAGTCATAACATGACAATTTTGATAAAACCATAGCTCTAAATAACTAGTAAAAACAATACATGTATTTTTTTCAAGAACAATTATAAGACTTACACAGAAACCTTTACATCATTAAATAATTCAATACTGAAAGGGTTAAATCTATTGAACTTGGAAAAGATGAATAGCTGAGCTGTACTACCAATAGGTTTTTGGAAGACGGCACACATTTGCCGGCGTCTCATTTTGGACGCGGGAACCTGTTTTTGGACACAGGCGTTCCGCTTTTCGACACCAGCACACATTCGCCGGCGTCTCGTTTTGGACATGGGCATCCGTTCTTGGATGCAGGTGCCCATTTTTCCAATGTCGGACAATTTTCTCCAGCCGAATTTTTTGCAGGTGTTTTGAGAATTTATTTGCCGGCGGCGAATCACGAGAATTTGCCGCAAATTCGCACAAGGGGAATAAATTCACGCATTACTACTAGCTATAGAACATCTGTCATTATATTTCAGCTATCTATCTGGATATACATTGTATAATTATGATACATTATTGTGCTGCTAATGTTGCCTATGTGAAATGATAAATGTAATAAAACATATGTACCTTTTCACAAACGTGCAATAAATTGTGCTACGTTGTTGTACATATTTGCAATATACTATAACATTTATAAACATGCTAAAAAAGTAAGATTATATTTAAAGACACTCATAAAAAAAATTTATATAGATGGAGCACCTTGTGCTGTAAAAAAACGAAAAGTGACTGTTCATCGTTTCAGCTAAGAGGTGAAAAGAAGAACTGGAAAGACTCCCTGGCTGGAGTAAAGATGTAGAAATCCCACTAGTGCATTTCATAAAAATGTAATACAGCCTTATTTATAGGGTGTGCATTTCAAAAATTAGTGGTTTAATTCGTTAAAGGAACAGTAACACCAAAAAATTTAAGTGGTCTAATGTAATTAACATATAATATACTGTTAGTAAGCACCGGTAAAACTGGTGTGTTTGCTTTAGAAATTATTCAATAGTTTTTAAAAATAAGCTGTTGTGTAGCCATGGGGGCAACCATTCAAAGCTAAAAAATTAGAAAAGACACAGGATACATAACAGATAAGCCTTGTCCAATACACTGGTATTATCTGCTATGTAACCTGTGTCTTTTCTCTTTTTTTCCAACTTGGATGGATGCCCCCATGACAACACAATAGCTTATTTATATAAACTATAGTAGTCTTTCTGAAGCAAAGCACACCAGTGCAGAGCAACACTGTCCCTTTTAATAGTTTTCTTCATCAGTCATTATAAGGAACCTTGGTATTGGCATGGGAAGGGGGTTGACACTTTGGGTCCCTTTTACTAACAATCAAACTTCTATTCTTTCCACGAATCTCAAAAATGTATGGGTTTTCTATAGTTTTTAAAAGCTCAAAAAATTTGAGATTTATTATGGGGCAGATTTATCAAGGGTCGAAGTGAAAATTCAAATTTCAAATTCAGATTTTAGAATTTGAGTTTTCAAGTTTTTATAGTCAAATTCGACTAGGGAATTTGAGTTTTTTTTAAATTTGAATTAGATTTTCAAAATTGATCATACACTGACCATTTAAGAATTCAAATTCAACTATTCGCCACCTTAAACCTGCCAAATTGCTGTTTTAGACTATGAAATATGTCCTGGGATCAATTTGGAGTTGTTTGCAGCCTTCCTGGCATTTTTTTTCTCTCGAAAAAAAAATTCAAATCAAGTTTTAAAACTTTAATCGAATGACTAACAAATCACCCCAAATATACCTTTGCACCGTGATGAATGTAAAAGTAAAACATAATAATTGCATAATTGCGCAATGCTGCCTTCCAAGGTCCTTAAGGTCAAGGTCTTTGTTCACTTCAGTTCTTCTTGAGAAAATACTATTGATCAAAGAGCTGACAATAAGTAGACCCATAGTGGTCATATGAGTTTTTCTCTATGTTTATAGAGAATGCTGCATCTAAGGCATACATTTTGGCACCAATTAATATATTTATATATATATATATTTATATATATATACAGTTATATTTAAGGTACATTTAAATATACAGTATACTGTATATATCTAATTGAATTGAACTACATTTAAAATGAAAGAGAGTGTACTTGAACTGAGCCATAAAAGGGAACCTATCATCATATAACAACCTCATTCTATTTCTACAATCTCAATTTTTGTATACATGTTCTGTTATTTTCATATCACAGGTTTAGAATTCCCATATTTATATAAGAGACAAGTTAAAAAAACATCTGTTTACATTGCCTTAGCTAAGGCTACTTATATATTTCACTCCAGTTGTATAATTAGCCACAGGCATCCCAACCAGCAGTATGGTACAGATAACAGGTCATTGATTTAGATGTCTCTTAGGGTAGTAACACGGGCATATTCGGGGAGATTTAGTCGCCTGGCGACTAATCGCCTTTTCTTTTAATCTTCTAATCTGACCGTGTGTCACTACACTTAGCCAATGTCCTAAGCATATCTGATATCACTAATACGAAGCAACAAAACATTTCTGTTGTGCAGACAGGAAAGAGAAATACCCCACATATAATAAAAGAACCAAAGTTTGCCCAAGTACAGTTATCCATAGCAACAATATGTTTGCTAATAAACAGGTACCCAGTAAATGCTACATTTTGATTGGCTACTATAGGTGACTAGACCTGTAGCAAACTTTACTCCTTCTGTTACATAATCTGCATAGTCTCATGAGTACCAGGAATGCATGTGCCCAATAAAAGCTCAAAAAGCATCAATTCCTTTTCTAGAATTTTTTTTAAATTTGTAATGACACAAATTTAATTAGTCCCCACATTTTTAATCCTTAGGATAGTATCCCTTTAAGTCTAGATTTTTTAAAGGGATATTGTCATGGGAAAACATGTTTTCTTTTCCAAAATTCATCAGTTAATAGTGCTGCTCCAGCAGAATTCTGCATTGCAATCCATTTCTCAAAAGAGCAAACAGATTTTTTTATATTTAATTTTGAAATCTGATATGGGGCTAGACATATTGTCAATTTCCCAGCTGCCCCTGGTCATGTGACTTGTGCTCTGATAAACGTCAATCATTCTTTACTGCTGTACTGCAATTTGGAGTGATAACAACTCCCCCCCCCCCCAGCAGCCTAACAACAGAACAATGGGAAGGTAACCAGATAACAGCTCCCTAACAAAAGACAACAGCTACCTGGTAGATCTAAGAACAGCACTCAATAGTGAAACACTATGTCTATGTCCCACTGCGTTACATTCAGTTAAAACAACAGCCTGCCAAAAAGCAGTTTCCTCCTAAAGTGCTGGCACAAGTCACATGACCAGAGGCAGCTGGGAAATTGACAACATGTCTAGCCCCATGTCACATTTCAAACTGAATATAAAAAAATCTGCTTTTTTGAGTGATGGATTTCAGTGCAGAAGTCTACTAGACCTGCACTATTAACTGATGCGTTTTGAAAAAAAACATGTATCCATTTAACATGCTTTGTATGAGAGGGATTGCTACGTACACAGAATACCTTATATACATATACATTACAGTCATGGAAATCAGGAAGTAATTTTTAAAAGTTTTAGTTTTTGGGAATATTCAATAAATACTGTTATTTGTTCACTATAAAATACATAGCATTCTGTTTGGTCACTTGAATACCTTTTGCAAAGCTCCAAACACTTACCACAGATGTTTAAAGAATAGAAAAAAATCATATTTGTGTAATGAGGAATTACAATAGATACACACTTATGTTGATAGCAGTAAGACAGAGTACAACGTTCTAAATTTGTAGAACTCACCAGTTGTGGAGATCCAGGTGTACCACCCTGAACCCTCAGCTTGGGGAGAAGATTACTTGCATAGACCAATCTTCCAGGCAGGCTTAGTCAAATCATCATGATTTGACTAAGCCTGCCTGGAAGATTGGTCTATGCAAGTGCCTGCCTTTTTTCTATAGAGGAATTACAATAGATACAAATCATCTAAAGGTTAAATGTACAGTATGTCTGAAAAGCTTGTGTGGAGCTTGTGTGGAGTAAAAGTGTTGTGCTGGAAATAAAATCCAAATCCACAAATTATCACTAAATATTATGTATTTTTTAAAAGATCACTCATTTTTGTTATTTGAGTAGAAAAGCCCCCCCCCGGCACTAACCCCTCCGCCAACTCCCTTTAGGCCTCCCTCCCCTACTTCCCCCCCTGGGCTATTGCACCTAAGTTGCTACTTACCCCTCTGTGTAGGTCCCCTCCGATGGCGTGTGCAGTAGGACGCTGGTACTACTGTGCATGCGCACAAAGTTCATGAAGTTCAATCTGCGAACTTCGTGAACTTTGTGCTCATGTGCAGTAGTACCAGGGTCCTACTGCACATGTGCCACAGAGTGCCGACGGATGCAGGAAGAAGCCGTTGGGAGAGAAGATGGCCCCTGAGAACTTATCTGAAGGGGACCTACACAGAGGGTTAAGTAGTAGGGGAGAGGTAGGCCAGGGGGAGGAGGGCCTATGAGGGGGTGGAGGGGAGCGGTTAGCGCCAGGGGGTTGAATTCCCCTTTAAAAGCAAACATCTCATTGGTTGCTATGGTTAACTGCACCTGTGAAAACTTAGTGCCTTTTATTACTTATGGGGGTTCTGTATGTACTGTATGATACAATATATGCTTCCAAAGCAAATGTTTCACATGGTTATTCTAATTGTTAAGCACGACATTAGAGAAGTGACCTTGCTCCTAATCACAGTAGATCACTTGCTGCACTTTTAACATGGATGCTTTGGGTGTTTTACCCTTTCTAAATTTCATTCAACCATCACTTTACTATTTATTGATTACCCTACAGGAAAATGTATTTTTTAACATGGTCTTTGATTCTGGCCAATAATCTAGAAATCACCCAGTCTCCTTGGCATTGCAATTTGCAGAGTCAAAAAGGCATAGAGTAAGGGCTAAGCCAGAGGTGGCGTTTTTACTTTGCGTTTTTAAAAAATGCTCTTTCAGGCATAAATACGCCACTGAAACCACACGTGACCATCAACATGCATTTTTCATGCTTTTTCAGCACCTAGGTTTCGTTCTCCCAACATGCACTTCTCATTCCCCATAATTCCACTGGCTAGAAACAGAAAATAGAAAAACTGTTTACATGCAAAATGTAGCAGGAATGACTGTAAATATGTAGCATAATTACGTCACTGGCCTAATATGCTGTAAAAACATATATATGTGTCATTTATCTAGTGAGAATTTGGATGCCATATTTAAAATACTCCATTGCTCCTAGTGCAAAGCTGAAAAATTTAGGCTGGTACAATAAGTTCAATATATCAAATATGCCATTTTTAACCATATTGATTTTAAGGGTTTACTTTTCCTTTAAGACATCAAGACATACACTAGCCATCAAGTCTTTCAAAAAAATGTACATTTCTAGAAACCCCTAAACACCAACCCATTTTAAAGTAAAACATAAATGGTATCTAATAATACTATCTGTACTGTATTTAAATGGCAGGGGTGAACAGTATTAAACAATATCTTAAGAAAGATACCTCTTTACAAAATATTTTGTTTAAACTAACCTAACAATTCTGTATGGTAGAGTGCATATCAATAATCATATGTCATTCATTTTAACAAATTTAATTAAGGCTGGAATAAAAAAAAAACAGCACATGAACATTTCTTAGGAGTAAAAAGAAAATGAAGTTTTACAATTAAATATTTAATAAATAAAAAACAAAGAACAATATAAAAGCAAAACGATTTTTATGCGACTGCTTCTTTAAGTTATATATATTGAGGAGTGGATTATTTATTTACTAACAATAGAAGGAAATTACATTTGATTAATGTATTCATTTTCCTAAAGGCACTGCAATAAGTCCTGTATTTGGCATGCCAAGTTACAAATGGCCACTACTTATTTAAAATTATCTTGTGCGCAATTCGGCTATTTAATTGTCATTTTAAAATCATGCATATTGATAGTGAACTGTTGTTAAACCATCTCCTTTCCTACGGAAATATATAACCCTCCCCTCTTGAAATATAAAAGCTGGCCTGATAGTACATAATGAGCACTGCGGGAGACAGACCCTTAAAAGAAGTACATTAAGGAGAGTAAATTCTCTAAGCAGCAAAGAAATATTTAGACCAAGGCATTACATTAATACATTGAAGAATGGGAGAAACCGGCTCCACTCTCAGTAGCGCTCCTGACACTCCAGTTAACATCACAGGGAACACATTTATAAAAGCCATAGTAACCACTGCCCTTTACACTGACTTAGAATTAAAATATTTCATACAAAATAAAAACAAAATTAACATATAGCATATTTTTTCAGAGCTTGCTATATATAGTGGAGTTTCATGTGACAGGGGCAAAAAACAACTACAAAATATGTATATATAGTTTTTTTATAAAAAAAATTTTCACAGATATCTTTTTGAGACATTTATAACCTTACTCTACAATACAAAAAGCACCATTTTGTAATACTTTATGATATAGTATATTTGCATAACAACCAATTAGCTGACCAGTTACCTGTATTACATTACCATAAGGGTAGAGACACACTGTGCTATTTGGGGGAGATTAGTCACCTGGCAACAAATCACCTCTTCCTCGGGTGACTAATCTCCCTGAACTGCCTCCCTGCTGGATAGAATCTAAATCACCAGCTGGATGACACTCAGATTGATTTCGTTTTCTGAAATTGCCCAAAACTGCCTCATGAGGAAACTTCGAGCGACTTCGGAAAACAAAGTGTTCCGAGTGCCAGGGGAAGGAAAGGGAAGCAGTTCTAGGAGATAAGTCACCCCAAAGACAAGGAGATTTGTCTCCGGGCGACTAATCTCACCAAACCGCAGCGTGTGTCTCTGCCCTAAAACTTGTCATGTGTATTATAACAAAGACAACACCAGATGAATTTCCAGCATTTCATGTTTACTAACCCCAAACAGAAGAAATTTGTATCAAAGCAGCAATGTGTTAATAAACTAGAGACTAACAAAAAACATTAAGGGTAAAGCCAGATGGGAAGATTCGGGGAGATTTGTCGTATGGCAACTAATCGCCTCTTCTTTGGGGGATGATAAATCTCCCCTGAACTGCTTCCCCCTGCCTTCCAGCTAATTAATGAATTAGCTGGAATTAGCTGGAAGGCAGGCGACGAATCTCCCAGAATCTTCCCGTCTGGCCTTACCCTAAGGCTTGTGTCACATAGGATGTATTTTTCACCAGTTTTTTTCAGCCAGTGGGGGAGCAACCAAATATGCTGGAGTCTGTAAGGAGTTTTAAGAGTGGTGACACAAAAGGCTACTGGGGGAGATTAGTTGCCCAGCGACAATTTTGATTCTTCATCGGATGACTGTCTCCCCTAAATACCTTCCCAATACCTTCCCACTGGTGGGATGACAAGTGGAATGCTTTGTTTTTCGAAGTCGCCCGAAGTTGCCTTACATGTAAACTCAGAGCTACTTAGGAAAACAAAGCGTTCTGAGTGCCAATCCCACAGGCGATTTACATTATAGCTGCACGGAAGGCATTTAGTGGAGATTAGACGGCCGAAGAAGAGGCGATTTGTCGTGGGCGACTAATCTTCCCCAGTAGCCTTGTGTGTCACCATCCTGAAATGTAATCTATAAAGGCTGGAGTGAGCAGATATCAAAAACCAAAAAAAATCCCATAACCCTATAGTATCTTAAAAAGCTAGTTTTATTAAAAAGATGGGCATATGGGCCACCTGGCATTCCAACTTTCGCGTTTCATACTGTCTGGTAATTAAGCTAGTTATATTACCTATGATTACCAAAGTACCAAAGGATATGAAACGGGAAAGGCAAAATACAGGGGGCCTGCATTTCTATCTTTTTAATATGGTTTTTTGATTAAAAACTAGCTTTTTAAAATACTATAGAGTTATGGGATTTTTTTTGGTATTTAACATACATGCCCTTGTAACTGGGGGCTGTATTCCAGGAACTAAGGGCCTTTTGACTGGCCCCTAAGACGTCAGCATTTAATTGATATTTTTCTATGGAGTGAGCAGATGTCTAACATAACATAACCCAACTTCCTGCTTTATAACACACTAACTTTGAGATAGTCAGCGACTTGAATGGGGGCCACATGGGACATAACTGGTCAGTAAGTTTGCAATTGATCTTTAGCATGCAGCTCAGATTCAGAAGCAAACAGTTATGGCCTATGTGGCCCTCCCTTAAGTTACTGCTTGGTAACCAATCAGTAGAAACCAAGAGAGCTGTAAAGCAGGAAGTAGTGTTCCATTCTGTTCTGTTTCAACATTCAGTCATTCCAGCATTTATACATGATATTTTTGGCTAACTATTTAGAAACATGTTTTATTTTGCACAGTCTATCTAATATCACAGTTTTATTTTTATACTGAAGAGTTCCTTTAAGGCAGTGGTCCTCAAACCTGGCCCTCCAGCTGTTAAGGAACTACAAGTCCCACAATGCAATGAAGGAGTCTGACAGCCACAGTCAGGCAAATGCATTGTGGGACTTGTAGTTCCTTAACAGCTGGAGGGCCAAGTTTGAGGATCACTGCTTTAAGGAAATTGCCTTTTACCAGGTGACAGGTGAGTTACACCCTGAAAATGTAGGTTTTCTGGTCACAATCCAACACTAGCTGAGAATATACCCCATGTACACTGAAACTTAAACTGGGCATACAAGATCTGGCATATATTAACAATTGCTGTTTGTCGCTTTACTTTCCCAAATGCACAGAGAACGTTCTCTTAACAATGGTCTGACTTCACCATCCATTGACTGATTTTAAATGTTTTAAACCTGTCAGAATGACTGTTGGGATTATTTTGGTTGGAGCAATACAATCGTTTGCATCACATCAATGCAAATCAAGTCGATGATTTTATGGGATCATGCTAAAATGAGTCAATCTGTCCATGTATGCCCCCCTTTAGGAAGACATATAAATAGACAGAATGAAGTTAAATTCCCTCAGGTTGTATCTGTTTGTATTCTGTAACTTTAATAAACAAACAAAAACAACCACCAAGCAAGATAAGAATTAAAGGGAATAAAAGTGGTCCAAATACCACAGGTACAAAACCTGAACACTGAAGCATACCAATGCTAAAAATCCAGCTTTTTAAAAAAAAAGTTATATTTTTCAGTAGGGTTATAGTACACTAAACAGCTAAGGAGCTATTTACTTTATCAATATAAATGAAGCAATTACACTGTGTTAAAGAGTTAACTTTAGCAAGGTACATATACATAATTATAAATACATTTATTAATTCAGATATTTAATTGAACTATTTGTTTAGAGCAGATACAAAAACACATAGGCCAAATCACACAACCTTTACAACACACTGCAAATTAGTTCCCATGGGTTCTGTAATCATTGTACCTCTACTTCCAAATCCTGGAATTATGTAATTTCCTTTTGCTCTTAAACAGTAATCTGAATAATCTGATTCTGTTTGCTGTGTCTAAGAAATGGTAGGATACTGTATTAGATGTTGCTCTATTGTTACCAAGAATAAAAATGTTGTTCCAATAATGGGTAAATATCTAAAGGGGATTGTTGAGACTCAATGACCATTTCCTTCTACTAGTAATGACAAGTATTTTGTGTTCATGTGAATAAATACAGAAAAAGTAATATTCTTTTCACAGCTTAGTAAACAAGTCTATATGCAAAGAAATCTGCTAGCAAAAAATGCATGCTGTACTACTGATCACCAATCAACACAGATTGCTACTCAGCAAAGGGCTCCAAAAGGAAAATGGCAAGAGGGCAGTAAGCAGCAGGGAAGAACCTTGGCATTTCTAGCTTTTTAAAAACTCTGTTAGTCCCAAATTCAGTTTTTCACTGTATGTAAACAAAATATAAATAATGTAAAAAAACTGTAGAATGGTACACCACAAAGCACCAGTTAGTATATTTAGCAAGATTCTGATAAATATTTAGACTGGAGCAAAATAGTAGGCTTGTGGAAATGAATTCACCTGCCATGTTTGATTGATTTGGTGGCTTATTCGACAAAGTTATGTTTAAACATTTACTGTAGAACAATGTTATTCATAGTTACAATACTGAGTAAATATTTTAGAATCTAAACAAATACACTTGTTATAAATTAAAATAATTACATTGAAGGGTGGGTTAGTTGGGGGCATGTTAAACTGCGGGGGGTTCAAAATAAATAAAGTCCATGAATCATCAGGCCCCGATTTGTGGAAAGGCCACAAATGCCAGGGCCTAGGGCGGAAGAATTTTAGGGAGGTGGGGATTTGAAGGAATTACAAGAGTTTTTAAAATTTTCTGTGCACCAAGCCCCTGTACTCTGAGCCCGATGCTGAAAATTTGCTCAGGTACACAAAGGAAGAGGAGGAGAAGGGGCAATGAACAGCAGTGGGCCTAGGGGTGCCTGCTATGTAAATGAGCACAACTGGATTAAACTGAATTTTGCCACTAAAGATACTTGTGTAAGCAAAAAGTTCACAAAACTGCAGTACTGCTTAAACTCTTCTGATTCATGTTTGCTTTGTCTTTAACCTAAAAAGACAAATTCCGTATGTGACATAGGCAGAAACAGTGTACAGGTGACCATAGATGTGCCACCACCGATAAAATTATACAAAACGAATGATATTCAGTAAGTGTATGGAGGGAAACGAGCCGACTGATATCGGCAGAAGTCTTGGAAATCGGTTGGCCAGAAAATTTTGACGGGCTGGCCTTTGAAGGGGCCAGAATATTGCCCATTGTTTGTGCTGAATCATCAGATACAGGTAAAATTCTATTGTTTCTACCTCTATATCTGAAAATTCACGTATTCGCTGAAAGAACATTTCTTCCTGGAAATATCTTTTCCAGGAAATATCATAATTGTTACATCGATGGTCACCTTTCGAATGATCCTATTAAGATGTTATCACTGGAAAAGGTTGTTTATAAATACCTTTGTGTCTTTAACTGCTGAGGGTGTATGTGTACCAAACTGTCAATAAACAGAGTTTAATTGGGTTTCTATCATATTGTTTTTTTTCCTCTTAGCCTGTATTTATTTCCATCCTACTAAGTTACAATACACCATAACTTTGGTGCAATTCTAACATGGCATATTAAGCCCATTCTTATTCATGCAAAGTATGGCACAACAACCTGCAGCAAGCACGTTGATGGCTTTAAGTATGTTTTCTAAATTAGTTAAGAACACACTTTCAAGAATGTAGACCTTCCTTGTTATCAGCTACAGAAGTACTTTGAAGAACTGTGAGCAGGGTTGAATTTTATGGATATATTGCTTTTTCAACTTCAGTTCAGTAACTATATACATATACACTATATATGTACCTTATTCATAGTTCACTTCACCCAGACAATCAATTGTCCATTATGTCTTTTCATTAATTCAACAACTAAACCAGGTACAGTAGTACCTGCATCAGCTTCTTGAAGATATAGTTTGTGATCATCACACTTTAACCAGAGAGAGATGTTACTGCTTTAAAAAAAAACATGATAAATGAATGCATTACACATAAGGGTGTTTAGAGATTAGATAGTATCTTGTCAAACCAACACACGTTTAAAAAAAATATATATAAAGTGATGTACAACTGAGTGCTCATGTAAGATGGAGCTTCCTTTCTCATATGATCTTTTCTTTGCAGATGGAGTTTAAGCATTTTGGTCATTTGAAATCACATGAGAACACCACTAAGTATAAGACTTGTCAGCCTGATCACAATGTTTTATATCTTTCTATGACAGAAAATGGCTCTTAATCCCATCAGCAGGGTTTTATTTTTAGAGTTGGGGGGGGGGCATAATTTGGATTGTGTTTCTGACACTCTGAGAGAAGCTCTTAAAACGTCTTTATTTAACATAAAAATATCCAATTACGGGTTTATTCAGCAAAAATGTTGTGTTTTTTTCTACCGCTGCAGTGTTATTATAAAAGTGATCTTTTTGTTTACTTTAAGTCTTTGTTAATTACAGCTATCGGAACACTTTATTATCTGTGTGTTAAAGCGAAGTCTTAAAGTGGCAGTCTAATAGCCTGTGAAAAGTTGATTGCCTCAAATTAACAGTCGGGCAGATGTTGTGATCTGATTATTGGGCCCTAGGGCCCACGGCTGGATCACCCTATATCACCCACCTCACAGTGGGCTTATCGGGAAGAGATCCAAACGAGCGGATCTCACCGTATATGGCCACCTTTAGACGTGAAACAAAGCTTTGTGTTTGTGCTACCTCTGACCTCTGTATCATCCCATGTAATCCCAAGGAAAATCTCCTCCATGATTCAACACAGATATGTCCCACAATCCTGGGCACTGTTCCAGACATCGAGGAGGACCATGCAGCTTGTGTGAAAAAACGGCTTTATTTAAACACACCTGGGGGCAAATTCATTAACCTGTGTAGTTGCGTCTGTGTTGGCTTCGCTAGCATTCGCCGCACTTCACTAGACGTAGTTTCGCCAGTGCTACACATATTCACTAAAATGCAAAGTTGCGCTCAGGGAGGCGAATAGTAGCGAAGTTGCGCTACAGTTACTAGACGTATATGCTGCAGCTACTACACTACACTACCCAAGCCCAGGAAACCTTTAATAACTCAAATAAAGTTGTTCTATTGCCCAACACTTGTGCCCCCTATATAGTTGGGTTGCCATATGTTAGGAAATGTCGGGGGGAAGGAGGTAACCCTAAAAAAAATGACGATCTTTTTCAGCCTATCACCCTTAAAAAAGTAAAGAAACTCCAGAGTTTTTTTGGGACTTTTTCAATCTCCTATCTAATGTATTGAACTTCGCCAGGTCTGACCCTAACGAAGTAAAGTCTAGTGCTATAGGTAACGTTCAGTAAAATGGACATCTTAGTGAATTAGCGTACTAACGACCCTTTTTCATTGTGCAACTTCACCTGGTGTAAGGGTGCGAAGTTGCATTAGTCTATCTACTTAGTTAGCGAGTCAGTGTTGGCAAATTAGCGACATGGCGAAATGAAGTCACACTGACGAATTAGCGCTAGCGTTAGCCACTTGGTGGTACAAAATAATGCAGTGGGTGCTTGCGGACTTACGTGTTTCTTGCCTAAGGGCTGGTGCATTTCCAAACAATTAGTACAATGTACCGCCAATATCCTTATCGGAGCTATAACTCTATATATGTGCTTTAGAGGGTCTGTTCCATTACAAATGAAATCTCACCATTAAACACGTGTGGCCCAGGTGCCCTCAGCCCCAGGCCTTTCGCTGGAAATAACTCAAGCCAGACACCACTCCATTCACCAGGTTAAAGACCCTTTACAAAGTTCCAAAAAAGAAAACAGCTTACCCGCTTGATGAAGTGACCCGGGTGCAGCCGCCCCGAGTCTGTCGTTAAGGGAGACAATTGAATTGCAAATTTCTGTTTGTTGCAGCGCACTCCAAAAAGGCCTTTTTGGAGTGCACTGCAACAAACAGAAATAAGGGCTGGTGCAGACAGGGAGATTCGGGGCGATTCAATCTCCCCGAACTGCCTTCTAACTGTCCGCCGCCTGTTTAAATCAAAAAGCGCCAGCGCCAATGCACACGCGATGCAGCAATTTCTGGAATCGCCCGAAGTTTCCTCACGAAGCGACTTCGTGCGATTCCGCATTGGCTCTGGCTCTTTTTAATTTAAACAGGCGGCGGAAAGGGAGAAGTCAGTTTGGGGAGATTGTCGCCTAGCCAGGCGACAGAATCTGCCCGAATCTCCCTGTCTGCACCCAGCTAGGTCTGGCACTTCTTTAGTCAAAGCTAAAAGATTTACAGATAGCAAGTTAGATGGGTAGTAAAATAAATGGGAAGTAAATTCGTAAAACAATGCTTCCATGAATTCGGAATAAACCTCTGACATCAGAATATGCCTGTGTTCGGAGAAAAATATGCGGGTTCATGTTTGTGTGTAATAATGCTGCCACAACCTAATGCTAATACATGTATAAAAAATTTTTAATAAGCACACATACATTTGGCTCATTAAAACGAACATGTTAATACATACCTGTAATTACAAAAACAAATTAGGCAATCCGTTGCAACATATTGAATATATAAATATGCAATGTACTGAAAAAAATGTTTACACATTTGTTCAATTTTAAATTCCAAACTAGAATATGTAGCTAAATATGGTATGCATTTGTTAAAAATCATCTAATTCATATACAGCTGATTCTGCCAATATATAGAAAAGGCTCTGTGAATTACCCAGCCTCCAAACACCAGTCCAATTGGTGCAGCTATTTTAAAGCTCTTGCCACTAAAATATTATAATTCCTGCATCAGAATCACAAATGTTACTGTATGCAATAGTGTTGATTGTCATGGAAACCTTTGATAGGTGAGATATGTATTGCACCAGAGTAGAATAATAATTTCCCCCACATTGCACACACTCTAGATAATGTGTGGCACATCATGCTTTTAAAGTCCAACCTTAAGAATCTAGAAAATTAACAGTGCTTTTTTTGTTTTGTTTTTACAGATACTAGCTCACAGCTCTTAAATGTGCAGATGTTTACTTTGTGCTTAATGACAAAGCCCAAATAATGTACGCATTTATATCCTTTTAATGTACCTACTGAACAATTAGCCTAAAACACTTTGATTAATATGTTGTTGCTCTGGCAAACACTTAAATGCAAAGAATATGTTAGTAAGAAAAAATATTGACTGGCATGATAATTAACTTTTCTGTGGGAGAGGGAGCTACAATATTTACAAAAGCAAAAGCATATTAGTCTGTGTACATTCATTAAGGTAAAGGAGCACAGGATGTCATATTTTTGATCTGGCAGCTGAAAAAAAGCATGACACTTTCTCTAGCTTATGTCTGATGTATATATTGGGAGTGTGATAATTTCACTGATATGGCACACAATGAAAACAAATATATGGCTGTAACATAACTGTGACTAGGGTTAGAGAATGTGGGTTGATTATGTCAAGTAGAACCATAACTCACCACATTTTGGAGATGGCCCAGGTGCACCACCCTGAGCCCTCAGCTTAGGGAGCAGACAACCGTAAGAGAAATTTACTGGCAGGCACTCAAATGAAGGCACTCTTCCAGGGAAGTAGTAGAAAAAGTAGAAAAGATTTATTAGTGTCCTCTGCCTTACGCGTTTCATGTTAAAAACTTAGGGGCAGATTTACAAAATTCACGTGAATTGATCGAATTACGAACGTAAGATTTAATCAGACCTTCGCATATTCTAATTTGGCCTATTCGGTCATCAAATACCGAATTATCGAATAGATCGAATAGATCGAATGATCAGATATTCGATAATTCGATGATCAAAACTTTTAAATTCTTCGAATGCCTACTTAGCCAGATTGAACCTACTGAATAGCAATAGAAGCCTATGGGAACCCCCCCCCACCACCACCACCACCACCATATGCTTTTTTGACTAAGTCCTGCTCGAATACCGTTCGAATCGTACACATTTTTCAGAGGCTCGAAGGATATTGTATGATTTTTTCGTGAAATGGAACGATCGGTATCCGATCGTACGAATTCATCGAGAAATCGAATATCGAGCAAAATGATAGCCTAAAACTATTCGATAAGCATGCGATAGTCGAATGCTTATCGAATTTCGAATTAAATCGGAGGATTTTGGGTGAATAATAGTAAATTTGCCCCTTAATCATAGGCTTAATTTTAAATTGACTTTTTACTATGGACAGATATATTTTTGGATGGAGACTGTGGATTGTGCACAAACAGAGAAAAGTAAGCGATGTGATTCTTTAAATATGTTTCCCTGCTATTTCTCAGATCCTTCGCTGGCTATAAATGGCATAACATAATTTTAAATGAAATGATGTTCAATCTGCAGTGTATGGACCACGTTCCAAGAAACTCAGTTGTTGCATTAGCACAAATATATGAAACACCCAATACTATTAGCAACGAAGCAAATAATAGCTTCAAGCAATCAATATTGATTTTATATATACCGCATCATAAAAGATTCAAAATAAGAAAATTTCTTCATTTAAAGATTCACATAGACTAGCTGAAGAACAAAGAACATGACCAGGTAATTGCCCGGGCACCAGAAAATTTGACAGAAGCTTTGGAAAGACATGATGCACACTCGGAGATTGAACTCATACCATAAGTCCTTTGATCTGCAGAGCCATTAAGGGGCAGATTTACTAATGGTCGAAGTGAAAATTCTGTTTTGAAGTTTCTAAATTTTTTTTGTAAAAACTCTCAATTTTTAAACTGTGAATTTAAAAAATCTAATTGTGAATTATCCAAACTCCATTTGAGTTTTAATTCAAATATCGAGATTTATCTTACTCTGGCCCTTTAAGAACTCAAATTCGACTATTTGCCACCTAAAACCTGCCAAATTACTGTATAAGTCAATGGGAGAGGTCCAGGGATGAAGTTGGTGATGTCTGTAGCCTTCCTGACATTCGAGTTTTTTCAGATCAGTAAAATTCTACCGAGTTTGAATAATTCGATTTTGTTAGTAAATTTCAATTAGTCAAATTTCTAATTTATGGGAGTTTAGGGAAGTTGTGTACTCATCTCTCATTTGAAAAAAGTATTTCTCACTTGATCAGAGTCCACTTATTAGAATAATGCTACCTACAGACATTAAAGCGATACTGACATCACAAAATAACTATTTATTATCTATCATAACATTGTCTTTGAATGTTATTTATACTTTTGCCATAAAACATTTTCCTGATGCTTTTACATTATTTTTCTTACCCCCATGTTCCTCTATGACGGGGCTGCCATATTTGTGCAGCAGTAGTCCATTAGCATTAGAAACTTTAACTGGCAGGTTAAGAAGTCACAGTCAAGCTGGCAAAACAGGTTTGGAACTTCAAGGGACAATTACTTACAAAAGCAATTCTATCAGCGAAAAATGATCATCATGACCTATAGGTAACTTTCAGGGGCAAATTTATCAAGGGTTGAATTTCGAGGGTTAAAAACCCTCAAATTCGACCCACAAAATTTTCCTGAAGTAAAATCCGACAATATCGAATTTGTAGGATTTTAACGCTATTCGATCTATTGAACGATCAAATAGTGATCATCCGATTTCACGAAAATCTCGTACTAAATATCCGATTTCACAAAAAAATGTACGATTCGTATGATTTTTTTGAAAAATTGGATGATTTCTATATCAAAAAATCTTAGAAAAAGTCTATGGGAGCTTCCCATTGGCAAAAATAGAAACTCAGTAGGTTTAATCTGGCGAAGTAGACAATCGAAAAAATTTTTTTAAGGCCAAGTACTTCGACCATTGAATGGTCAAATGGTCAAACGATTTTCTTATTCAAATAGTACGATTTATTTGAATCATTCGATTCGATCGAATTTAGCAAATTCAATGGTTGAATTAGCTGAAAAAAATTTGAAAATCTAATTTTTTGCATTCGAATCCTTCACCCTAGTTTAGTAAATCTGCCCCTTTAATGTAGATTAATATTTTGAAAAGAAAATTTTTGTGTCAGTATCACTTTACAGAAAAATTATCAGTGACCCTTTCAGATACAACTGGGGGCCAAATAGGTAGATAAAGTTGTATGGTCACTTCCCCTACAACTAGACCGCAGGGGGTCACATTGTTTGGCTGGACACAAGTAGAGATTATCTGTCAATCTGACTGAAAACTGATTATTAAGTACTTTAATTATTATGTATGTCTACAAGTACAGTCCAAAGAGCCACTACAATGGATTCTAACAAATAAAAATATTTTGCACTGAACTATATAACTTCACCTTATATTCTATCGGGGTATACATATATTTAAATAGATAGTATTAAAATAAACTTGTATTTTAGGTCTTTCGATCTAGTGACCCTAAATGATGTGTTATTTATCTAATGACTCTAAATCTTTGTGTCAACACTAAACTATCATTTCTATTTAAAGAACATATTTGTTTTAAAGTTTAAAACATGTATTTAGTGTCTATAAAATGCTTATACTGACAGGAACGTTTATTAATCTATAAAGAGAACTTTTATAGTTATCTTATGTTTAATCACTGACACACTTTCCCTGTAATTCTCAATATAATACTGATACACAGCTCAGTATATCATCCTGTTACATTTATCATATAACATCCTCATGGTTTTACAAAAAAAGAAACTCTTTATACACCTAGGTTGCCTTTTGATATATATATATATATATATATATATATATCTGCATTGATTCAACATAAAGTAACATTGTATCCACACCCTATGCCACACTATGTTCCATCATACAAAAGTTTGCAGAATGTAGTATCAAAAAGGCAAAATGAACTTAGTTGTATTTGAAAACCCAGTACAAGTATGGGACCTGTTATGTAGAATGCTCGGGACCTGGGGTTTTCATAGCTTACGTCTACTAGAAAATAATTTAAACGTAAAATAAATTAAATAGGCTGGTTTTGACTCCAATAAGAATTAATTATATCTTGGTTTGGTGCAAGTACAAGGTACTGTTTTACAGTTACAGAGAAAAAGGAAATGATATTTGTATTATTTGGATAAAATGGAGTCTATGGGAGACAGACTTTCCATAATTCGGAGATTTCTGGATAAGAGGTTTCTGCATAACAGATCCCATACTTGTACTTAAAATCTGGTAGCACTTGTTGAACATATTTAGCAATAGTCATAGGAGCAGATTTATGAAGAGTCAAATTGGAAAATGAAATTCGAATTTTTTTTTTTTTTTTGGTCAACACTTTCAAATTGGAATTGTGAATTATCCAAACTTTACTTGAGTTTTAGTTCAAATTTGAGTCAATGGGAGAGGTCCAGGGACCATTTTGGATATGTTACTAGCCTTCTTGACATTCAAGTTTTTTTCGGAGAAAAAAACAGAGTTGAATATAGTCTAATTCAATTTGATTCGAGTTTCCAAGACAGTAAAATTTGTGCAAGTTTTAGATATTCCATTGTTTTAATAAATAACCCCCCAATCTAATTTCCGAGTATATTTGAATTTAATGGTTGAAAAAAATTGACATGAATTCGAAAATCGACTTTAATAAATGTGCCCCATAGTGTCAGAGGTAATGAATTTAGCACAAAAATAATTTGATTTATATATAGAGCTATGATTTTACTCTGCCAGTTATCTGCTCTGTTTTAATAATTATACCTATTTGAGAAACACAAGCTGTAACGTAACTTAGAAGCATGATGAAGATCTTACAAAAATAAAAAAAAATCATTGTGTCATGAAAATTTGCACTCGTGTGATTATTCTTAGTTCTTTTGACACTGTTAGAAGAATATAACAAAAAATATAAATTTTAAATACCCCTTATGTTAAACAATTCAGATAGCATTTTGTGTAAAGAAATAAAATAGAAAGTCTGCACTATAACAAGAAAAATGAATGATTCATATGGATCTGACCACTGATCTTTGCCATGCTGTTCAGTGGGTGTGTAATGGGTTATGATGTCACCATCAGTTTTCCATTTCCTGGTGGAACATTTAACCTCTTTATTGCCAGGGGGACCTGCTGTCACACTCTGCTGGCAAGAGGCTTTTATATGTATGTAACAGACATTTTGTATTTCCCCATCTGTCCAGTTACTACACTAGCAGACTGTAGATGAGACAATGCACATGTTAAAAGCAAAATAAAATATACTCCTTCAAGAGTTTTAACTCGTATCACCTTTCTTCACAGGAAGTGGCACTTTTTTCCAATAGGCCATTACTTGCTGATCTAGTGGAGGACATATGTTTTCATTTTTTCCTTTTCTGACAGTACAATCGTAGCTAATTGCTGTTCAGTTGGTGCATTTTTAAGACTGAACAGCAAATCTCAGAATCCAGGCTGGCAGGCATGATAACAGCCCACAAGCAGGAAACCCATGGAAAATAATCCATTATACCTGCTATGTTTAAACTATCACAGACACAGACTGTAACAGTGCTGTGAAAGTTTCATGCTGTCACAGAGTGCATGTGTGGGTGCGGATATAAGTGAGTGCGGGGTCATAGCGAGCTCTACCATCACGGCCCCTGTTGGCTTCTCTGCTAAACGACACAAAAGCTGGAAAAACAGGAGCTGCGTGGACTCAGCGCACACAGCCGGCTCCCCAGCACAGCCACAGAGCCCCGCCCCCAGGGGTACTGTCCTCCCCTCCGCTGCCTCTCATTGTTCAGTCACTGCGAGCCCCCCCTCCTTGTTTACATACATTCACTTTCGCCGGCCACCAGACCCAACTCTCCCCCGGGAGCAATCAGGCATGACCCTTTCAGTGCCGGGCGTGGCCCGCTATTTCCTAGACTGCCTCAGGCAGTCTGACCTCTCTTAACTCACGCCTGTCTGTGTCTGAGACCATTGCGTTCTAACACAGACGCTGCGTGAGCATGCTGAAGAAGTTAAGTCTTCCAACAGAAAGCTCACACAAACCGTTATGTGACAAATGCAATAAATCCCACAGTTAAAATGATAATCTCTCTCTCTAAAATTGTGTTTCACTCGGCTGTACACAAGTAATAATGTACATTATATACTGTGTGTGTGAGGCAATATCTGCGTGATAATGAAGAGTGCGTCGCGCCGTCGCCTGAGAAGAAGCAGCGCTTGAAAGGCGCAATAAGCGGCTGCCACACAGTTGCCCTTGTGTGTACCGTCGTCACCACTTTGGTTGGATAGAAAACCTGACTGAATTGTGCAACTTCTAGCTGATCCCCCACTGGTGTAAACAAGTGTATAGAGAGGTGCCATTCCCCCTCAGCTGATATATGTATGCATTGGATAGATAGGGAAAGACACTCGCTACCAAGCAGGTCTCTGTTGCCAGTGGTACTCTTGCGGCCCCCCTCTTTTATATTTAGCTTAGCGCAAAACATGCCCGTTTCACAATGCGAATCCAATGAACTAAGAAGAGTTACCACTGAGTGCGCCTAGTCCCTGCTGGGGGAGTCTATAATGAGTGCTAATTAACACGTCAGCTACCGGTCTCGTGCCAGACGTTAAAATTCGGATTAAATTCACTCAAAAGCGCTTTCATGCACCGGGTCGCTAATATGCAAATATCACCTTATCCCCACACCAGTCCAGTCGCAAGTGCCAGACCCAAAATAAGAACTGCTGCCCACTCGTTAAAGTGCATGGCACGACGACACAATGGGCGCCCTTATGCCACATGCAAAAGCTGTATGACCCGCAGCACGCCTCTGTTTGGGTTGTATTGGCAGAACTAGGTTGGGACTGAGAATTAAAATAGGCCCTGGCATTTCAGGTACACAGAGAGGCCCAAAGAGCCCCCACCAGCCCACTAAATACTGACTTTCTATAGGACCTTATAGCAGCCCCTCTAGTATTTGCCATAACCCACAGATTGCCAGGGCAGAACCGTACTTCAACTTGGTTTGGACAGCACCTCTTCATGTGATGCCCCCTAGCCACAAAAAAGCTCGACATGACAGATATGATGACAGTTGAAATACAGCCGTACATCAAAACAAATCCCCCTCCAGCTCACGCACTGCCATCACCATGGGATATATGTAACTTTTGTAAAGACTCCACATGATCGGGGCTAAAGTATTCGCAAGTCTAGGGGGCAAAGCAGATCAAGCGCTAAGTGGCCGTAATGATTCAGTCATAATTGACATCCGCCAGGCCACCGCAGCAGACCTTGTGGCACTCGCAGGCAGCAGATGAGGCAGCAGAAGCGCTTCCGAGTCAAACACGGTGTGAGTACACGGATCAGGGCTGACAGCTGATACAGAAGCTCCAAGTGGATCTGCCTATTATGTGCCACTCACCCTATAGGGGAAACGGTTTACAGCCAAGCTGAAGGTACGTTAACTCTACAGGTCACTCTGGATAAGTAGCCCTGTTGGACTACAACTCCCTGCAAACCCTTCCCCTCCCGCAGCTGTGTCAGGACGTGCACTTCAGGAGCAGCAGCAAAAGCAGCAGCAGGGATAGGGAGTGACTGATTTGTGGGTTAATGGGGAGTAACAACCCAGCAGGCAGCCCTTGTTAATCCAACAGTCTGCTCTATTCTCACCTCCCAGTAAGTAACCTGTTCTGTAAGCACAAAGCGCCAGCAGGTGCTCCTGACC
>CM044438.1:34988693-35001560 GCA_024363595.1 Xenopus borealis
ATATATATATATATATTTTATAACCACATTTTTTTGTTGTTTGATGATTGGTTGATGATTGAAAGCCGATGCCCCAAGCTCTTTAAACTATTTTCTTGTGGATATCATCTGTGCAATTTTGTAATATTTTTTGCATTTGTAGTACTCATTTGATTAAGAAAGAGGCATTCCTAAAGGAATACTAGCCTTTGTCTTTAATGTCCAGGGTGCTATGCCATATGGTACTACACTCTGGATTCACAATACTTATTGGCTCTTTGCCATACTCCATGTTGTGATAAAGAATGTTCCCATATACTTAGTGCTTGGACTTTGTATATTCATCCATCACTGGGCTGTGGAATCTTCCATAACCACTGTAACTCATCTATGCATAGCTTCTGGAAACAAACTCCCTCCAAAAGATATTATTCTTTTTAGATTATAGCACAATGCAAACACCTGCTTTGTATATATCTATCAATAGATGTGCGTAAAAAAACACTAATATTACTAATATTATTAAAAAAATATTTTCATATGATAAACCTCTCTTGTGATAAAAGTCTGTATACATTTAGGATACATTCTCTTCCAATATACCTAAAGCATCCTAGAGAATGCACACTAATACAGAAATTACGTCAAGCAAGCATTAGCATAAAACAAAATTAAAGAATGAATAAACATTTTTTTATTTATTGTAGTTGGAGAGCTAGCTGGAAAGAGTCAAAGCCAAATTCTTGGGGTGAACAGCAGCAACAGCAGCTTTGTTTAGACAAATAATTTTGATACCAGTATAAGGGATTACAGCCAATAATTGGTGTGTACCTTTAAGAATGTTAATATGGAAGTATTAATGGGCATTTTGGTAAACAAACAAAGAGTTGATTAGTTAGAGAGTTGTCTAGTTCAGGAAAAGTTACTGTGTAAGTATTGCATTTTGTATTAGTTGTCCTGCTAGAATGACTATTTTACTAAGGCTTGCATGTAAATGGTCTTTCTTTCCCTGGTAGAGGTACCTCTAAATATTTATTTGGACCCTACAAGATGCAGACAGTGTGTAAGAGGAGTGCCACCATGAAAATAACCAGAAGAAGTCTAAAACAAAGATCACAGAAGCTTTATGAACTCTAAAGGGGCTATTCATTAACGTCTGAATGCCAAAAACTCAAAAGTTTTTCTATATTAGAAAATAGATAGATTTCGGTTTTTCAGGCAAAAATCCAAAAACATATGAGTTTCAGGCAGAAAATCTGAAAAATTCATATGATTCAAATTTTTCACGATTTCTTCGAGTTTTTTCCCGCACAGAAAATTTTCAGGAAAATGTATTGACAGACAAGGGAAAATAACCCATGTGGATTTGGTTGATGTAGATGTCAGAAAATAATGAGATATTTTTGGATTTTGATAAATAACTCCATAAGTCAATGGGTGAAGTCCCGAATATATCCTGGTCTGCACTGGGTTTTATGCAATAATCTAAAGATTTTGTGGTTTTTGGGTAAAAATCCAAAAAAATTGTATGAGTTTTCAGGCAGAAAAAATCTGAAATATTTGTATGATGTGTCACCTGCATTGCTAAATAAGGAGAAAAATGTATTGATAATAAGGGGAAATAACCTGAGTAGATTTCAGAAAATAATGAGATATTTTTGGATTTTGATAAATAACCCCCTAAGTATGTAATAAAATTATAATAGTTACACTCACCAGCAACCTCAAAAAGTCACTAACCTTTTATTGTATGCTTTCAAGTTAGCTGTAGGTCTTTGCATCCACTAAGAAAACATTTATGTTTTTCTTTTAGGCTTTGCTTTTGCTATGGTACTATGATTGCCACGCTACAAAAAAAGAAGCCGTGATGAATAAAAAAACTGCCATTAATCATTTTAGTGATCTTAATACTCCAGTCAACTTCTGTTTATTGTTTTTCTTTTGGCCCAAAGAACATAAAAGTGTAATATGTGGGTCATTAAAGTGTTATGCTTGTGAGGAGGTGGTTGGAGTTTCTGCACAATGGGGTGAGTCAAGGTAATGGTCGAGTGGTTGGAGTGTGGTCTTGGTCTTTTGATGTGTTGGGCCTGTAGTGGTGATCCTGGTAAGGGGTCTGGAGGTTCATACATTCATATATACAGGTATGGGATCTGTTATCTGGAAACGTGTTATCCAGAAATTTCTCCCATAGACTCCATTATAATAAAATAATAAAACATTTTCAAAGTTATTTTCTGTAGTAATAAAACAGTACCTTGTACTTGATCCAAACTAATATATAATTAACCCTTATTGGAAGCAAAACCAGCCTTTTGCGTTTATTTAATGTTTACATGATTTTCTAGTAAATTTAAGGTATGAAGATCCAAATTACAGAAAGATCTGTTATCCTGAAGGCTCCAGGTCCCAAGCATTCTGTATAATAGGTCCCATACCTGTATCTTCACAACTTACCTGGGGCTGTGTCTTCAAAACCCATCTAGTCTTACACTTGCAAACTCATTTCTTTACTTTGATCTTGAACCTCTCTGAGACAAAGCTGCTCATTCCTCCTTGGTGCCCTGTTATAAGTTGGAACCAAGGCTATGGGCACACAACAGTGCTGGGCCAGGCCAGCCAGGCGCCATAGGCAATCTGGATGGCAACTGCGCCCAATAGGCACACACACAAGAGAGGGATCGACCGGTGCGAGCAAGTGTGCGAGTGCGCAGCAGTGCGAACAGGTTTGCCTGCTCACAAGCGCGTACAGGCGCGTGTGCACACCAGCGCATACAGGTGCGTATGTGCACCAGCGTGTATAAATGCATTCTCAGTCCACAGCAGGACAGAAAGGGGACCAGACTATGCAAAGAAGGCATAGAAGGTATGTGCCTGGTGCCCCTCCCAGCTTTGCGCCCTAGGCACGTGCCTACTCTGCCTATGTCTAGTTCCGGCCCTGGCACAAAAGCTGTTGGCTTTGGCTGTGTTATCCTGTGTACTTTTGTAGGCTGAAAGGAGCAGATCTGCTCAGTGTCCCTGCTCCGTTGATTTGAATATGATCAGCCTGTGTGGTCACACACAGCATATAGCTGAACAGAGCTGAAACACACACAGGCTGATTGGTATCAGTGGATTTGCAAAAAAATTGCAAAATGCACTGAAATTAATAAACTTTTTTGTGCAAATGCATAATGTCGATAGGTGTCTTTTGTTGGCTGTTTTTGCTCGGTGGTTTTTTTCACCAATTTATCAACCAACCATGTTGAAATTTTGTGGAGTTCCCACTTTGCTAATGAAATATGCTATATACTAAACATATTGTACCAGATATATACCATATACTAAACAGATTGTACCAGCCTAAAGTTTCAGCTTCTCAATAGCAGCAATAATCCACTACTTGTCAACTTGTCACAGGGGGTCACCATGTTGGAGAGTGTCTGTGACACTCAGATGCTCAGTGGGCTCTGAGCAGCTGTTGAGAAGCTGAGCTTAGGAGTTGTCACACACTATCAAGCAGAAAAGTAGGTTGGCCTGTAATATAAGCCTATGCTACAGTACTGATTATTAAATTCTGCATGCATGCACACATATATATACAGGTTATGGGACCTGTTATCCAGAATGGATAGTTCAGTAGTTTCAATCTTCATACCTTAAGTCTACTAGAAAATAATTAAAACATTAAATAAACCCAATAGTCTGGCTTTGCTTCAAATAAAGATACATTATACCATCGTTTGAATCAAGTACTAGGCACTCCTTTATTATTACAGAGAAAATGGATATCATTTTTAAAAGATTGCATTATTTGGATAAAATGGAGTCTGTGGAAGTTGATCTTTCCGTAATTTTGTATTGGGAAGTGAACATAATTGAGAAAACTGCAATAAAGCAGGATTTTAATATTAACCATATAAAAAATCCAAATTGTTGATCAGAAGCAGTTATTTCACATTAAGATATAATATATTCACTACAGAGACCTGTGATCTGTGAGAATTTCTCTTGCTAACTACATCCATATTGCATGCTTATCCCAGTGGAAGTCACTTGGATTTATTTGTGCTGGTATGCAGGAGTAAGTGAAGCCGACCAGGCACCATAGACAGCCTGGCTGGCCACCTTGCTACCCCTATACTCGCTTATGTTCGCATGTGAATGACGTCATGGGGGAAACACGTGTTGAGAATAAGTTTAGATAGGAGCTGCGGGAGCAAGTGAAACTGGACTAGGGGTAGGCAGAAGACCCTCTCAAAAGGTACCTCCCCAGCACCTCCACTTGTTCAAGAACTGCAGGTGTGGGACCACCAGGGCCACTTCTGTATTGAGGCAAGAATAGGGATTTCTCAGAATGTGCAAGATAGATAGAAGTGGTAAAGAGGAAATATAAGAGGAGGTATGGGGGGAAAGCACAAGCACTGTCTTTTTTTTTTACTTGAAGCACATGTGCTCCAAATCACCCAACTACAAAAATAACAGAAGGGTGCAAATTTGGTTAGCAACTGTAATAGCCTTTGCAAGGGTTAAATCCTGCTCTAGGAACAGTCTATCTCTAATGCAATGTGAGTTTGGTCTCTATTTGGTCTCTTAGCATTTCATCTGTTAAATTACAAAAGTCACAGATAACAACCAGCTCCCTCAAAGCTGCTACAAAGTGTTCTGTGGATTCGTCATTACGTTGTCAACGTTGGTGGAATTAATATCTTTCAGCAACCACATTTACTCTTGGCATGAAAAAGTTCTTTATAGCAGTAAGAGCAGTTTCATAAGTCTCATATGGTAATGGTAATGTATAGAATATACGCTGTCCCTCTGCTCCCAGGCAGTGAATGAGTAAAGCACGCTTTCTAGCTGCAGGAATCTCCCCTTGGTCAGCAGCAATAATGTAATTTTCAAACATACAAATCCAAGCAGTAAAAGGTATGGTAGGCTCACCAGGGTTTGGAAGAAAAGCTGCAGGCTGCTGCAGAGGTAGAAAAGACATCCTTGTTACCATTTGTTATGTTTGGTAGCCGAGGATGAGGAGAGTATAACAGTACTTTATTAACAGGTTCAAACAGGCCTTACACAACAACAGTAACGTCTTACTTTCACTTTCAAGCAGTACAGAAAGTCCTGTGTATGCACAGTACAAGTCCTGTGCACAGTGACACCCGCAGGACATTTGTATAAACACCACACACAGGTGGTAGTACCCACAAATTATCCAAGAATGCCAGTGATTTTAATTCCACCTGCCCTCACTGCCATCTTGACTGCTGGTTGGGACCTTATGTACTACATGCAGATACCAAGAAACAAGCCAAGACTAGATCCATCGCCACGGATACCGATGGGCTGTCCACTGTGTTGGAGGCTTCTATAACCACTCCTTCGAGTGCCAACCCATCTCTTTTCCCTCATCAGAGCGGGCACTCTCCATCCACAGCTTACCTGCTGCGCTACAGGCCCCACCTATCTCCAAGATGGCACGTGATGAGCCTGCACAGAGCCTTGAACGCCATGTTTCAGCCAGAGGAAGGGGGTGTGCTGCCTTAAAGAAACAGGCTATCATCACTTCCAAGCCTACAACTTCTGAGTTTACTACTCCTCTGCCTGCCACTGCCCTGAAGGATGATGCTTCGTCCGGAGTGGATCCTCTGGAGAGAAAGGTATCACACTTGCCTGCTACTTCTCTGCCAAAACCCTTGCTGTCCCCAGAGGAGCAGGAATTTGGGGTTTCCCAAGGGAGGGCTGACCCCAAGAAAGCACTCACAGTCTCTCAGGTGCAACACATCATTAATGCCCGAGTTTGCCCGTTGGGGTTACTCCATGCCCTATGCCCCTGAGTGGGTCTACTATGAAGTGGAAAAGAATCTGGAGGAGTGGCTATATGGGGAGTTATTGTGAAAAACAGATGTGGGACCCAGAGGGCTGTTCCAGAGCAACCCTTAGAAGCAGCAGCAAGATATGGTCTTTCTCTGCGACACCCTCAGTGAATGGTGGTTTAGACGCACCATCCTCAAACACCATGTGAAAAGTTGTGGGAAGTTACAAGAGGACTGCTTCTTCAGTTTGAGCTCTACGCTGCCTAATGGGGGAAGAGTGAATAAGCCCCATCCCTCCTGCTACCTCTCATACGAGGACACCCTGGAGAAATATGGGGTGAGTGTTTAACTTTCCACACTGGTTCCGGCTGGACCCTGCGCTTCTACAAATTTTCCTCTGGGTGATGTAACCCACTTGTGAAAATTTCTGGTTCATTTCACTCATTTGGTTCTAATTCTGGACTTATGGACATTGTCCGGAACTTTGTAAATAAGTTGGGTTCAACAGACAGAGACTGCAGCACCCCCTACCACAAACCTTTTACCTCTAAATATTCTTTAAGTAGCATCTTTATCCTGTTTGCATTTCTACCTCTCAAGTGACTGGCAGGTTTTGGACACTTGGAAAGGTGGGATGTGATGCTGGAATAAAGTTTGGTTATGGTGGGGCCTTTCTAATCCAACTGTTGATTTTTGAAAATGTCACTTTAAAAATGAGTGTTGCACTACTAGGAAATGACTTTCTATGCAAAAGAATAACACATTTATTGTACATTTAAGAATATGCATGGGATGTTTTGATGTGTTGCGGGATATTCCCATGTTCCTTTCTAAGTCATGTGCCTGGAACTCCTGATGTGCTGGGGTTAATTCCTGATGCAGGGCAGGATGATTCCCAAGAGTCCATAAGTGAAGTGCCTGAGTGATCTTATTGCACTGAAACTTATTATTTTACAGAATTGCATATTTTCTTTACCTCAACAGTATCCGTTGTCACCAGGTATTCCTCAGGAGAGCATACCAGAAGCTGATGTTATGGTACTGTCTATTTTTACACTAATTTTCAAAATGTGTGGTTTGATATCTGTGTTTTTGCACCATTGTCAGGGTGAAATGGATTTTTCCCACGGGTGAATGTAGGGACCTATGAGCACCTATAGAGTTAAATCCCTTCCAAGCCTTAGTTGCTAGGCAAAAGAAATGTTACCATTTAAGTATTTACATAACCAGTAGTTATTGGCCAAAGGGTGTTATGACTATTTCCTGCCACACTGCTTTATAGTGTGTGTAGGGAGTGGCCTCTTCCTCTTTGGCTGCTGGTGTTCTTAGCATCTGGATGTGCGCCATTAAGCCTGGGTACACCAAGGCCCAGTAAAGCCACATGCACTAAAAGGACCTCTAAACTTTAGCAATCCAATGCGGGATAGTTAGAACAGATAGCTTTTGTTATAGTCTCTCTAGGAGAGGACAGGTAGCATAATCAGCATGAGTAGCTTCCGCTCCACCGAGGACTGTTAGCAGGGAGTAGCTTCCCACAGTATCTTACTGTTTGACTGTCCAGGTGCTGGGATTCTGCTGTGTTGTATCTGTCTGACTCAATTACATCTGCTACACCCTCAACTCCTGAAGCTATCTCCTATAGAAGGCAGGGAGGAGAAATCGAGCACCGCATGATGGATCGTTGCCCTGTCACTGTTTCAGAGAGGAGTGCATGCAGAGAATCGGTAAGTAATTTCTTAATAAAAGCTTTGCGAATTTAAAGTTTAACCTGTGTTGGTGTTTTTATTTAGTTAAAAAGAAACACATTAAAAAAAAATTACTGTTACTGGTCCTTTAAGAATTAGTTTGAGATGATAATTAAAGCAAAATGAGTGGATGAGATCTCCCAAAGACATAGTGTATAGGGAACAACAGGCCAAGTACAGAGCCTTGTGACACCCTAAATTAAGTGGGCCTGGAGATGAGGTATAATTAGCATGAGACAGTGAATGTACAGAGAGGTAAGAAGAGAGCCAAGATGCAGCCTGTTATGGATACCAAGTGAATACAGAATTTGTATCAGGAGAGTGTGATCAGCTGTATCACACGCGGATGATAGGTCAATGACGATAAGGATAGAGAAGTAACCTTTGTCTAGCCTTTGGTAACCTGAAGATCATTTGTAACTCAGAACAACACAGTCTTATTAGAGTGTGCAGGCCAGAAACCCGATTGCACAGGGTCCATCAAATGCATACAAACAGTACAAATAGGACTCATTTTGCCAATGCTGTTACTAGCTAGTGATGGGCGAAACGGCCGCGTTTCGCTTCGCCGAAAAATTCGCGAATTTCCAGAGAAATTCGCTAATTTTTCGCCATTTGGCGAAACGAGTCGCGCGTCGTTTTTGACGCGCGTCGCGTCGTTTTTGACGCGCGACTCGTTTTTGCGCGGCGAAATTTTAGCGGCGAATTTTTCTGCTGGTTTCGCGAATTCATTCGCCAGTGGCGAATCGCGGGAATTCGCCGCGAATTCGCCCCTGGCGAATAAATTCGCCCATCACTATTACTAGCAGGTAAATTGTTTAAATATGTCCTCAGTGTAGTATGACTGCAGCAGCTGGGTACGATTATCAAAAGTACCTCACATTCATCTGATGGGGGAATGTAATAAAAGTCTGTAACAGAAAAAATATTCCCAATGCGTAAAGTTATGACTTAGCTCAAACAAATGTTCCTTTTGCTCAAATTTAATATAGCTTTTATAAATCTGGAAAATCAACCTCTACCAACAGTGGAAGATTTTGAATGGATTGAATTTTGAATTTTGCAGTTTGCCCCAGTGCGCAGTGAATGTAACAAAAGTAGTTACTGAAAAAGTTGTTGGTAAAAGTGGATCAGGATGCATTTCACTGCATGATGGACTTGTATAACTATGCATGTGACAAATGAATCTTATCTTACATTTGCTCCAAAAGATTATGACACCTTCAAGCACTGCTTAAATGTGCACAATTAAAATTTGCAATGCACAATTTAAATTCACAATACAAATTGTTTTTCTATTTCTCTTTGCAATATTTATTGCATTCCCCATAACATTTTAAGCAGTCCGTTTATTGTAGTAATAGAGTCCTATGTGCTGACTCTCTTTGTTAAACTCATCCAGATCACTTGTAAATCAATCACTTAGAAATTAATCACCCAATTAAGATGTCTTAATTCGGGATGTCGCGGACTGTTCGCCGTCGAACATCGGCTGTTCGCGCTCGCCGGAAGTTCGTGAACGTCGCGCAACGTTCGCCATTTTGGGTTCGCGTTAGTTGGCGCTTTTTTTTTGCCCTCTCACCCCAGACCAGCAGATACATGGCAGCCAATCAGGAAGCTCTCCCTCCTGGACCACCCCCACACCCCCTGGACCACTCCCCTTCCCTATAAAAACCGAAGCCCTGCAGCGTTTTTTCATTCTGCCTGTGCTGTGTGTGCTTGGAAGAGCTAGTGTAGGGAGAGAGCTGTTAGTGATTTGAGGGACAGTGGATAGTAAGTTTGCTGGCTAGTAATCTACTGTTCTTCAAACAACTGCCATCTAGCTGTGTGAGCTTGTTCACATTCTGTCTAAATATCCATAATATTACCGTCTCCAGAAAAAGCACCTGAGTGACTTTTTTCAAGCAGCCATAATATATTTTACGTAATCCGTATCCACTGCTGTAGTAGTGTATACGTTGACCTTGTAGCCATTATTTGCCCTGTAGGCATTTTTTGCCCAGTGTGTTCTTCAAACAACTGCCATCTAGCTGTGTGAGCTTGTTCACATTCTGTCTAAATATCAATAATATTACAGTCTCCACAACCACCTGAGTGACGTTTTTCAAGCAGCAATAATATATTTTACGTAATCCGTATCCACCGCTGTAGTAGTGTATACGTTGACCTTGTAGGCATTGTTTGCCCAGTCTTTAACCAAGTGCGATGTAGCTGTGTGAGCTTTTTCACATTCCGTGTCCAGAAACATCACCTGAGTGACGTAGTGTGATTTCTGCCCTGTACAGCACAAAACGCAGCGCTGTGTCAACAATGTATTTTTTAGAAACATTTTTGCCCTTGATCCCCCTCTGGCATGCCACTGTCCAGGTCGTTGCACCCTTTAAACAACTTTAAAATCATTTTTCTGGCCAGAAATATCTTTTTTAGCTTTTAAAGTTCGCCTTCCCATTGAAGTCTATGGGGTTCGCGAAGTTCGCGAACCGTTCGCATTTTTGTTCGCGACATGTTCGCGAACATTTTTTCCGACGTTCGCTACATCCCTAGTCTTAATATATAGAGAAAGTAGAAGTTGCACACAGGTCTGGGGAATCACAACTGATTCTAATTGATCAAGCACCAAACTGATCACCCAGCTATGACAGAGAATGAGAGGAGAGCAAGACTGAATATGAATACAGAGATAAAGTGACTCACAAAGTTGATATAAATGCATTAGCTTTTGGAATGGCATTACTATACTGAACCACACCAGTAAACAAAATGTAACTATTAGTCAATTGAATTCTGTAGCATTACCTGCTCTTACATTATGCAAAAGAATGTTTTGGCTTCTCTTTGAGGTAATAAAACCAGTAATCTAATGAACATGAATAGAAGCACCAGATTTTTCCAAGGATCTATGTAAATTCAGCACATATGAAATGATATGCTAGAAGTTTTATTATTGTGTTCTCCATCCCTTTCCAGTATTCTTATTGAATTAAGGCTTGCAAAGAATTTTCTGTAAGTTATGGCAACACAGACTCACCAGTTTTAAATCTATGTTTATTACTGTAATAACATATCTTTTCTAATACATTGTGTATAGGCCACCTATGTGTTTGCAACAGGAATACAAATCCACCCACTTTGTTTTTTCTAGTATGCTTCATTGTTTTACTTAATATTATTCTCATGACACAATGCATTGTGGTGAAAAATCAAAGGCTCTACCTACTCGCTCGAAAGAAAAGATTTAGAAGAGCTGATGACAGTGTATTAATTCTGGTCAAGGTATCTATAAAATGCAGAAAGGACACATATTTCAGGCGACTGCTACCATTGTGTACCTTAGAATAAAAAGATAGGATTCTTTGCAGTAAGAAGTAAAACACCCACCATGCTGTTCCTCCTGGACGTAGGTTAGTAACATCAAACCTGCATCAGTTGTTTCAAAGTTGTTACTTTTTCTTGGCCCTGCCTATAGAACCAGGTGTGGGGGTCACATTTTATTTGTATTGAAGTTCAGGGAAGGTGAGGAAGATTTTAGCAAGGCATAGTGTAATATTGTATTAACAACTAAACAACATAACAATCATGACAGGATCCCTTTATCAAGGCTTTTGAAATGTTTTAATCAGAGTATACTACACTTTCTCTTTAAGATGGAGGTCATCTTCACTAGGGTCAAATATCCGTACAGTAACTAAATCAGGGGCAAAATTCAGTATTGTACTGCTCAGTCTCTCACATTACACACAGGTTAGAAATGAGTGCAATCACACGCTAAAACAACCTGAATTCTTGCTGCCACCAAGCACACTTCAAAGCTGGTAAAAAGCCACAAAGAGTATCAAAACACTCTGTTTCAGAGCAGTTAAAAGGTTAGTTTTCACCAACTCACCATACAATCCAATAAAGAAAGGTTTCATTACATACACACTACTTTCTGTCAGCTTTGAAATGGTTATTTAACATTTAAACAGACAAACAGTCCCTTTTCTCACAAAGCTAGTTAAAGTACAGATTTATTCACTTTCATAATATTATCAGTAATATTATGCTCATAACTCTATGAAAATAATAGGGAAATAATCTAATTTAACTTACATGTGAAATTTATGAGAAGGAGGCTCCCATGGGCCACCCACATATAACTAATAGCAGAGAAGTGTGTACTCACACCCAGGCCTTCCTGATTATCAGTAACTGGTGCTCAGACCTCTAGGGAGACAGCACTCCCCTGAATCCACTGGAAGCAACAAATAAGGAATTGGCTATCAGGGCCCGAATGCTCCAAAAGGAATTTGCGGACCAAGGAGGAAGCAAATCCAGCACAGTTCGAGGTATACAAGGGGTTAAACAAGATTGAGGTCAATGTCCAGGCAAAGGGTCAATACAGGCAGAATAGGTTCAGTAGTCAAGAAGGCAGATCAAAGACAAATAACATGAATCAAAAGCAAATATAGTCACAACCAGGAACTCACTAAGTAAGACCTATACTAGGGCGTCCACTCCGACACGGGCGTCCAATCCATATAGGCGCCGATGTCCAATGCATACAGACGCCGGTGTCTAATAAGACATGGGAGACTCGTTCTGACGCAGGTTTGATGTTACTAACCTACGTCCAGGAGGAACAGCATGGTGGGTGCCACTGAATGAATGAATTAATGAATGCAAAAGGGGATGTACCCCTACGTCTTTAATGTTTCAAATGATATACAACATTTGGGGGCTGGCTTGGACCAGACCTGAAATCTTGTGTATCATTCAAACAGTAATTTCACATACTGTAGCAGTAGCAGTACCCAAAGGCTGCAGTGTAGATGCATTGTAGAAAGGACGGCAAAGTTAACTCAGGAAGTTTCAGGAAAGGGTAATCACTTCTTTCTGTATTATTTGCAGCAATTTGTCTGCTATCTCACAATAATCTTCAATTTCTATTGTTTCAGAAAATATCCTTTATACAGTATTACAGAGTGTTTATTCGATAGATATCACCATTAAATACAGATTTACAAACGAGCTTAAAGTGAATAATAAAGGGAATTTTAATAGAACTTGTAAGAAATAGGATCATATGACAATTCTTAAAAAACAAGGACATGGGGCATCCTTGGCCTAAAGAGGCACTTTAAGACTGGAGATTAGGAGAGTAGGATTTATATTCCTTTGTTTTTAGTTTTTAGAGGATTTGTGGATTTTTTTTTTATTGTTCTCTCCACTGCAAATATTCTTTTCCATTCCTAGTGGGTATTCATAGACCCCACCTTTATTGAACAACAATGACATCATGCATTTAAAACTGGAAAAGTTAAATACAGTGGTGTGAAAAACTATTTGCCCCCTTCCTGATTTCTTATTCTTTTGCA
>CM044438.1:35032566-35044871 GCA_024363595.1 Xenopus borealis
GTAAATGCAGAAATACCAGCAGAACTCACAAGTACAAGGCTGCAGACTGCAAGAGATAGGACTTTCCTTCTTTAGTTTCCTCGCGCGCTACGCTGCAATCTGTGCTGCTGGCCAATCAGATGCTCCCTGGCTGCTCTCTCTCCCTGTCACAGCTGAAGTAATATGATCCGGCAGCTCTGTGACAAGGGAGGGGGGAGCGAGCAGCTAGGGAAAGAGGTAAAAGAATACGCTTCTGCACACAAGAAAAATCTTCGAGGGATCGCGACAGAAACCACAGTAAGCTGTGGCCAATTGCAAAAACAGGTGGAAACTTATGTGGACAGTTCCAGGGGGGGGGCACTGCCCCCTCTTGCCCCCCTCTGTGGACGTCCATGGTGACAACTGTGAGATATAAATATTAGAATCACTGAATATGTACAAATTCAGCACCCAGAGTATCAGCATTCTGAACCAAGAACTTGACTATAATGGACATGTAAAAAAAATGTAAAGTACAGGTATGGGATCTGTTATGCAGAATGCTTGGGACCTGGGGCTTTCTGGATATCGGATCTTTCTGTAATTTAGATCTTCATGCCTTAAGTCTACTACAAAATCACGTAAACATCAAATAAATCCAAAAAGCTGGTTCTGCTTCCAATAAGGATTAATGATATCTTAGTTTGGATCAAGTTCAAGGTACTGTTTTATTATTACAGAGAAAAATTTTGGATTGTTTGTATAATATGGAGTCTATGGCAGATGGCCTTTCTATAATTCGGGGCTTTCTGGATAATGGGTTTCCGGATAAGGGATCATATACACGTATTGCAAAATATTTTTTCATGACTACAGAATGAAAATGTAATGGCTATGCAAAGATAATATTTACAGTCATGAATATCTATACTTTGCTGACCACTGATGGGGATGCAGTTAATGATACTTACATAGGTTGTTTAAAAAAAATATGACCTTTGATATTAGCTGGGGTTTCAAAGAAGCATTTACATGCATAAAGCATCTATTCATGGGAAAATGTCAGGATCATGTTACAAAGGATCGACGTGTACTCGTCACCTAGAGATGCCAGTACTGCTAAACTACAGTATATCAGTCTCTCAAAAACAATTTGTAACTAATGAAATGGAAATTACCCTTGAAGCTACTAAAGAAGACCAATGTCAAGTTAGCTTTATAATAAAAAGGCATATTAAGCACATGTAAATCAGAAAATATACATGACATTAAGCTATACTATGGTGATATATACTGCATATAAAATAGTTTTTATCTAACCCATATATTAAACATATAAAGTTAAAAAAACAGGCTAAAAACAAATAAGAAATATAATCTGGAAGGCTATAAATGGGAGAAATTGGCAAAATTGGCAAATTGGAACAGTCTGTAGTATTTCAGGTACCATTTCTCCAGGGAGGACAATTCCAAATGACATTGCTATTTTCTGTAAAGGTATGGATCCGTTATCTGGAAACTCTGAAAGCTCAGAATTATGAAAGGCATGTATTCCATAGACTCCTTTTTATCCAAATAATCCAAAATTTTTAATTAATGATTCACTTTTTCTCTGTAATAATAAAACAGCATAACTGGATAACTGGATAATAGGTCCCAAACCTGTATTGTACTGTTTGGTTACTGTTAAAATTTTATATAGGCTTGGTAACTGCATCATCACATCCACATAAAATCTGACCAATAAAATATCACTTGAGTTGACTGGTAACTGCTATTTCTGTAACACCATTGGTCAGTCCTATAAATGGAACTCTGATGCAGCTCATCCCCCCACATTACCCCATATATTTTCATAGGACAATGGGAATGACAAACAAGTATGACATAGATTTGATATTTTGGGCCAGATTCAGTTAGATCATCGTTTATCACATGAAAACTCATGGATGAGATTTAATTGAAGGAGAAATAACTTTTCTCAGCCAGATTCAATACAGTGAGAGAAAAGTTTATTGTGTGAAAACTCATGGATGAGATTCAATTTGAGATGCATTTCTATTCAATAAAATGTATCTCACGTAAAACTCTATTGAAGTCCATGGGAAAAAGCTGGAACTGAACTTGGAGAAAAGTTTTTTCTGCTCAAATTGAGTCTCATCCATAAGTTTTCACGTGAGACATTGTGAGATTACTTTTTCTCAATTAATTGAATCTGGTCCATTGTGAGAACTAAGCATTGGACATGTGTTATTACTTTGCAGTGGGATCTGTAATGTATTAGGAAATCCAAAAATCTGATTTCTGATTGAAGACCCTTTCTTTGAAAACAGAATTCTGATTCTATCTAATGAAAGTGCAGGTGGGGGAGGTCAGAGAGTATATTGTCTTGTTTAATATTGAGGTCCTTCTGCAGTGCTACCCATTGAGATGTCTTGTGGATCAATATACTAAAACTGCAGTCTCCAACTTTTTTGGCCCACAGACGGGTATGAAGTCCGAATTTTTTGAAAGAACCAGGGGGACGGTAAATTTGGGAAATAGTGATGGTCGAATCTCCAGAGATTCGCTTCGCCGAAAAATTCGCGAATTTCCAGAGAAATTCTCAAATTGGCGAAAAATTCGCGAAGCGAGTCGCTTTTGACATGCGTTGCGTCAACTTTGGCGCGTTGCGTCGTTTCCGACGCGTGTCGCGTTGTTTTCGTCGCGTCAAAAATGAAGCGCGACTTGGTTTTCCGGCGAATTTTTGCCAAGCAAAATTTCGCTGGTGATTCAGAAATTTATTCGCCAGCGGCGAATCGCGGGAATTCGCCGCGAATTCGCCCCTGGTGAATAAAATTCAGGCACCACACCACATCAAAATTCAGGAATGCCAGTGTCTCATTCAAGAGTGCCTGCATCCTATTCAGTGAACCCGCCTCAAAGAGGAACACAATGTTAAATGCAGTTCAGGTATGTTTGTGGTCTGATACTGGGCTGTGGCAGTTGGGGACCCCTGTACTAAAAGGTAAACATAAAGTATATTAAAATACATTGTAAAAGTAACTAAAGAATTCCTCCTGACCAAACATTAGATTATCTTGAATCTTTTAGAAATGACACTGTATTTAACTTTGTAACTTTGGCATACTAAATGTATTTATATTTGGAGTACAAGGTAATTCCTCACTAGAAGGATTATTTGAATAAATGGAGCTCTGAAACGCTAGGTTGACCGAACGTCAGAATAATAAAACGTTGAGATCACATAAAAGAACCCACACTCGACCTTTATTTGTACATTTGTACCTTAAGTCAAGACGCAGGTATTTAGGTCAAAGATATTACCCTGATTTTGCCAAATATTTAATATTTATACAATGTATGAAGAAATCAACTATTTCTTACCATTTTAATGGTTATGGAGTGTGCAGAGGCTTTCAGTAAATGCTTTATTTTTTTTTTATAGTTGCAATAAAAATAGTGAAATTTGTTTGCATAACAAGGTCTTGTATCTGTTGGCTTTCAAATAAACATAATATGGGTAATAATCTAGTTTATCTGTTTAATTCAGGTTTTTACAAAATACATGCTTAGTCTGGGAACCCAAAAATGATCCTTTTTTATTTAAGCACTAATAATTATGAGAGCCGTTTTCATATAAATTAAACTGGGTATCTGCTCTGCATATCAATCTGAAGTTATTAGAGCATTAGAGTCTAGCCGGGTGTTTGAAGGCATGCATGCTCTCATTAATTGCTACTGGACTGAATTTTAATAACTTTCCATTTATTGTATTTTTCTTGCAACATATTACTAAAGTCCTCATCTAGGATTTCACCATACACCAAGTCAATAATAAGGTGCACAAACAAAACATTCAATGGATATTGGGTAGATGGTCTTCACATGTTAGACAAACTTTACATGATCTGAATCAAAGTGAGACAATTCTAATAATAAAACTTGTGGATACTAAATAAGAACAAATATGTGGAGTTAAACCAATGCATCATCATAACTGTGTAAATGTCTTTGAATAAAGCTGTGGGTTGATACTAAAAACTATGAAGTTTGTGAGCACAATCACTTGGTTGCATGTACCATGGTTCTTATGAGGTGCAGTTGTCTTTGGAAAATTTAGGGGGCTATAAGGTTAGTGTAGAGTGTTTATAGTTATTTTAATTCAGCTTTTTGTTCTCTTAGTAACAGACCATGCCTCACTCATTAGGCTACATCCCTTGATTTTATTATAAAGCAATTATAAAGCAATGTATAGGAGGAAGTTTGAGCCACAGTCTGATGGAAAAAAACATGCTCTTTGGAGAAAAGAATATATTGTTTTTTTTAATAGAAATTTGAGCTGCATAAAATGATCAAGAAAATATTTTATTTTGTTTTTTTTTCAAGAAGCTAACACAATACAGTACACAAGACAAGCACATTTTTCCCCTACTGTTTAGTAATAGAAATACAGTTATAAATACATTTCTACCGAAAATTTTTGATATTCCTGTTCTATTATTAGTTTGCAACTGAGCATTTCATTTAATTTTAAAAGGATCAATTTAAAATAAGTACCCTTGTTTCTCAAAATTTGGATTTGTGATGGGTTTTATAGTTTTTTCAACTTCGACAAACAAAAAGAGCACAAATGCCTCCTTATTTATAAAAAAATCTAAATATATGAAGCGCAAACAAATAAAAATGCAGAAAAAACAAAGAAAATCTTATATTATTTGCTGCTCTATCTATCTATCACTCTACATCTCTATCCATGTCTGTCTGTCTGCCTGTCTGTCTCTATCTGCATTATCTTACACTTTATGATAACATACAAATTTTCCCCGTTGGTACACATTTTTAGAATTACCAGCTATTTTAGCAGGCTAATAGGCCTTTTTTGTACCACTTGGATTAGTATAATGTTTCAGATTTGCGTCCACTTTTCAGAACATTAAGTGCCATAAAAATAAAATTATAAATGAGGAAAGGGAATCAAAGTAACAGTCACAAGGCAGTAAAGCACAGTGAACTAGAAGAAGGAGGAAAATGCAGAAAACACAAATAAAGGGCCATTAGACAAGCTAATATTTTCAACACATTATGATACATGATATGGCATCTAAGATGCCTATATGCTACTAAATTATATTTTACAAATAAGGCCACTAGTTTTTCTGCATGTTTTTGGTTTGTGGCTTTTAGGTCCCATTTACTTCTTGGCAGGTTACATGTTCTATACAGAATTGTATAAAATGTATGAATAATGAATAAAATTGAAACAAAACAAAGATTCTTGGGCTTAGAAAGCAGTTCTCAGTCACATTAAGAAAATGGGATACTAAAACAAATTGGGGACAGATCCTGCTGCTAGGAAGTCTAGACAAAACTGTTCAGCATACTAAAGACGAGGTATGCAATATAATAATGCTCATATGATGGGTGTGGTGTTTGTTGGGGTAATTTATAGATGAAGAAAAGTCCTACAGCCCATAACTGAGAAATTAAAAATGATATTGTTTCCTCTTTGTTTAAACCATGGTACATGTATAGGACTTGTTATCCAGAATGTTCGGGACCTGGGTTTTTCTGGATAATGGTTCCCTTTTCTTTGCTACAACCAATATCTCACAATGTTTTAAGTAGTTACTAAAGGTTATTGTATGTCCATCTAATACAAGTAATTAAAAAAAACTGGATTTGGTGAGAAATTTTAATGAAGACGTTTCACTGCTCATCCGAGCAGTTTCCTCAGTTCAACTGACTGGTGTGGGGAGTTGTCGGCATATAGACTCTTCCACTAATCCATTCACAATGGCACATGGTAACTCTTCAGAGAGGTGACAGCTGAAATTCACAGAGGTGTTTATTCTGTGTAGCTACTCTGATAGGATTACCAGTTGTGTCATGCAACTCCTAGAGACAGGTGTTACTTGAGTTGCATGAATGGATGTGTGAAGTGTTCTGAAACCGCCAGGGGGGTACAGATGTTAGAACAGACAGGTATGTAGCAGACACGTGGTGTTGAAGGTCCCGCCTTTGTTCATGGATGGTTTCTCCACCTTGACATGAATCGCCTCTTCCACGACTCTTCCACACCTCTTCCACGCCTCTTTCAAACCAGCAGTCTTCTTTATCCAAAATTATGACATTGCTATCTTCAAAAGAGTGTCCCTTGTCTTTTAGGTGTAGAAAGACAGCCAAGTCTTGCCCTGTAGAGTTCGCCCTCCTATGTGATCTATTCGCTTGATGAGTAGTTGTCTTGTCTTTCCAATGTAAAGATCACTGCAATCCTTGCTACACTGGACTGTAAATACCACATTGCTTTGTTTTTCTTTAGGCGTTGGATCCTTTGGGTGTACCAGTTTTTGTCTCAATGTGTTGCTAGGTTTGAAATACACAAGGCTGTAGTGTTTGTTGAAAATCCTCCTGAGATTCTCTGACACTCCAGCTACATATTGGACGACTATGTTTAACGTACTATGTGTCTCCAAGCTGTTATTTCGTTTGGTGTACCTGTTGGGCTTGGTTGCTGTTGTTTTGACAAACGACCAGTCTGGGTAGCCACACACTTTCAAAACTCCTCTGAGATGTTTATGCTCCTTGTTCTTGGTCTCTGTATCCATTGCCACACATTCCACCCTGTGGTTCAGAGTTTGTGTTCCCCCTCTTGGATGCATGGTGTTCCCCCTCTTGGATCCCTTCGACACCACCTGTCTGCTATATACAATGCTGTTCTAACATCTGTACCCTGGCTGTTTCAGAACACCTCACACAAACATACATTCACCCGTTTCTAGGAGTTACATGACACTTTGGTAATAGTATCAGAGCAACTACACAGAATCAACACCTCTGTGCATTTCAGATGTCACCTCTCTGAAGAGTTACAATGTGCCATTGTGATTGGATTAGTGGAAGTGTCTATATGACAAGAACTCCCCACACCAGTCAGTTGAAGTGAAGAAACAGTGAAATGGCTTCATTAAAATTTCTCAGTAATCCAGTTGTTTTTTTAATCACCTATATTAGATATACCATGACCTGGATAAATGTCATGTTATTTTATTCCCTCTACATGAAAACATAATTATACCTCTTTATAGATCCCTAGTAAGACCTCATCTGGAGTATGCAGTGCAGTTTTCAACTCCAGTCCTTAGGAGGGATGTAAATGAGCTGAAGAGAGTTCAGAGACGTGCAACTAAACTGGTTAGAGGGACGGGAGACTTGAATTATGAGGGTAGGTGCTTGCAAGGGGACATGATTACACTTTACAAATACATTAGGACATTATAGAAAAATATCAGGGAACCTTTTTTACCAGTAAAGAGGATCACCACACCAGACTAGAAGAAAAGGACTTTCATTTGAAGCAGCGTAGGTGGTTCTTCACTTAGGACAGTGAGGTTGTGGAATGCACTGCCGGGTTATGTTGTAATGGCTGATTCTGTTGATGCTTTTAAAAGGGGCTTGGATGATTTTTTGGACAGACATAATATCAAAGGCTATTCTGATACTAAACTCTATAGTTAGTATAGCTATGGGCATATATGGTTTGTGTGAAAGAGTGGTGGGATGCAGACCCGGACTGATAATCTGTCCATTCAGGCAAATTCCCTAGGGGCCGCTCTGCCCTGTGTTTAAATGGGCCACCCGCTGCCTAATTAGATATGGTGTGGCAGGGCTCGCCTTAGGCCAATTGGACCTATCGGGTCGCGAGCCCTCGCCTCCGTAGGACTGGACAGTGCAGAGAAACCCTCTCAAAGTATAAAACCCAAATTCGGCAGCTCCAGAAAGTGATAGGCTACAGCATGAACTATGAACCTTCCCCCAGCCTATTGTATTTCTGTAACGACGATCCGATCCGGGGCTTAAATGCTTTAGCACGCAGATCGTAAAATCATCAATCAAATAATATGCTACAGGCTGCCGACAGCACAGGTCTGTTCATTAACCCCTCTCCTCCAACACATTTAACTTTCTAGCACAGACGATCATAGGAAGAGGTGCAGAAAAGACACACAGATAAAAGTGTGGTAAATGGGGTGAGAAAGCAGAGATAGTTGAAGAGTAAAGTAGAGAAATTAAGAGTAAAAAAGGGAAATATAAAATAAGTAAGATTAAAAGAATAAAAAGCCAAAGAATGACAGAGAAGGAGGAGAGGCTGATTGAATAAAAAAAATTAAGGGGCATTATATAGGATTGAAGATGAAGAACCAGAGTAAGTAAAGAAAGGAGAGGAAGCTGGAATGAAGAAAATATAAATGGTGAAGTGTGGAAAAATAAAGGGATACAAGTGAGAATTTGCAGAAAGGACCCCTCATATTTCCTTTCTTTCAGTAATTCTTGCAGCAGAGGGCTGTTATATTAGGACATAGCTGTGGGCCACTGTTTCATGAAGTGCTGGGGGCTAATGGAACAAGGGAGAGAGAGAGATACAAAGTCAAGGTTACAGCAACAGTTAGAGGGGGAAGCAGAGGCAGGCACCGGAGTCTCTGTATGTTAGCTGGCAACTCAGTCTAAGCAGCCCCACCAAAATAGCCCAATTGTGCCCTACACTTGATAAGACCAGCCCTGCATGGTGGCACTGAGGGATTGTTCTGTGACCATATAAAGGCAGAAGGCTGCAGGCTGAGTTATACATGGAAACCTGAGTATCACTTGTGTATTATAAGGGATAATGTACCCCCTACTGTAAATGATAAGAATATGAGAAGTCACTGAGGGCTGTGACCATATTAAGGCACAACTGTTAATGCACGATAGTGGAGTGCTCAACCTGCAAACTTACCACTTTGTGAGTGGTGGGTGCTCAACTGTAAGTCCCCCTCCTTGCTCGGGGACACGAGAAATCCAATCAAAAAATCAGGAAGCACACCGGAGGGGCCCGAAACGTTGCCTTTTTTTGTGAATGCATATGGATAAATAAATCACTTGTTTTCACTTTAAGCAAAAACTTTTTTGGTGTGCTTCCTGATTTTTTGATTTCATATAAAGGCACAAGGCTGCAGGCTGAGTTATACAAGGAACTCTGAGTATCACTCATGTATTATAAGGGATAATGTACCCCCTACTGTAAATGATAAGGATATTAGAAGTCACTGAGGGGTTGTTCTGTGACCATATAAAGGCACATATATATATAATATAATATGCGTGTGTATAAGAAAAAGACCAGTATGCATTTATGTATGGACCGCTTCGATTTTTTTGCCAGGGCTGCTTTTTATTCCCAGTCCGGCCCTGGTGGGGTGTGTGTGTATGCTGGGTTTTAATTTGGAGGGTTTGAACTTGATGGACTTTGTCTTTTTTCAACCCAATTTAACTATGTAACTAGGTAACTATGTATGTCCCTGAAGAAACATTCCTACTTGAACATATCCGAACTGAAGATGTAGAGAGCAATAAAGGCTAGAAACAAATGGTGGAGTGTCATCATTACCCTTTATCCAATCAAGGTAAGAGATGTTCAGGATTGATAACCCCTGTAACCTTACAGCAGGTATAGTGGCCCTTTCAAGTAAAGTTATAAAGTTGGACAAAGGATTAGGCTAGATATGATGATTGTTAGGCTTGTTCTATAGAAATTTCCTAACAATGTAGATCTGTGATTCCAACATTGTCCATATTTACTGTTTCCATTGTCTCTCAAAGTGTCCAGTCAATTTTTTAGGTATGTTCAAAGTATGTGCAGAATTTATAAAAATAAAAGTAAATGATAGACTGGACAACTATTTTAGGGAGCTTTTTGTTTGTCAGGCAGCATTGTGTATTCCCTGTGTACATTTTTTAAGACTTGCTTCTTCAGAGGCATCACTGGCATATTATTTGCAGAAAAACGACTTCAGCAAGATGCTTTAATATACTGTATACACTGTATTTTGGCAGAAAATATAACATTTGTATTCTGTTCTTCCTCTGGTATATATATTGCTGAGTAGTTTTAGGACTTTGCAAACCTGAAACTGTTTAAGCATTGTTCCAATAAGTTTTACTTTTCTTCCACATTAATGCCATACTGTTAAAGTCCAACTAATTTTATCCTGTGGGCTAGAACCTATTTTAGGTACTCTGTGTGAAGGCAGTTACATGTGTTCTATTGAATCATAATGACATTATAATTTGCATTTATAGTTACTTTAGTTTTAGTTACTGTTCATGCTTTAATTTTTGTATTGGGCAGTCCACCACATTATTCCAGAGTGGGGTTTTCTCTGGAAGCTTCCATGCTAAACTTTATAGGTAGATTTTTAGCATATCTTAAAGCATTCCATATTGGGAAAGGCATAATATGGTCTCAATAGAACACAATGCAGGATCTCGCACACCCTGGAAATAAGTAAAGATGCCTGGTGCACACAGGTAGAGGCTCGGCCACCTCACGAAGAACAGCAACAAAAGAAATTCCAGCGGCACACAGGTCTGTATGAATACTTCCAAGATTTATTATGCGGAGTGCAGATGCAACGTTTCGGAGAACAAACTCCTTTGTCAAGCAGTGCTTGACAAAGGAGTTTGTTCTCCGAAACGTTGCATCTGCACTCCGCATAATAAATCTTGGAAGTATTCATACAGACCTGTGTGCCGCTGGAATTTCTTTTGATAATATGGTCTCAGCCACAGCCACACTCATCCAAAAACTGTCCCACCAAAATCTGGACCATTGGCATTTACTTTAGTTGCTGATCCTATGTAAAGACTCTAATGGAGTTATCTACTAAAACACAACTTTTTCTCACTCTGATATAAAAAAAAAAAAGAGACCAAACCCCCAAACCCAAATCCCCTTAATTTACCAATAGTTTTTTTGTTTTTTTAAATTGTGCCAAAAAACATTGCAACCTAATTCAATGCCAATTTGAATCATGTGGGTTGTTCAAATGACAATCTCAAAACTTGACTTTTTCAAGTTGCGGACCAAAAAACCCAATTAATTCAGATCATTGAATGAAAACCAGCACAGCCTGAAACTGTTGAGAAACTTGAAGGTAAAAAACATGTTCCAGTTGTTAAAAGGACCACCTGCCATTGACATCTATATAATTTTGACAGGTTTTAGCTGGAATATTTCCTGATTTCAGCAGGTTTGGAACATAATAAATCTCATAAAGTTTAGGGTTTTTGAAAAAAACACAAAAAAACTAAAACTGATTGCAAATTATATCTGAATATCAATGTCTAAAAAAATTTACTAAATGTTAATTAAAGATGAACAATGCCTTTAACTTGTTACTCGCGACATAAACTAATGGTATCGATTGGTAATTGTATTGATGATATATTTCCTTTAATGTATAAACTACAGCTTCCTCAATATCTGTTGTATATCTCTTAGCAACTGTTAGTAATAATTACAAAAATATTAGTAATTATATCATTAATTACCTTGTGTGGCACTTCTGTGTGAGGGAAGTCCTAACTTTAAATACTTCTGATGAAAATCAGCAGAGTGTAAATCACCATGGAGGTCAAAGCCAAGGCTCCAACACAAGTGTAGAACTGGGAGGTAGTAGCCTATGCTTTACCAGATAGACACATATTAAGTGCTACAACAAAAACAAGGAATAAAAGTCACTATGCATAATAAATTACCAATGAAGAATTAAACCTAAATATGAACAACAGATGAGAAAAATGGTAGACTGAAAGGTCAGGGCAGGCTGAAAACAAGAGTAATTATGAGGTTGAAGGTCAACATTATTTGGCTTTACCAGGCTCTATAGTGGATCTTTAGTGGCCCAAATTGGAGCTATCCATCTTGAGAATTTTCTTTTATTTTCACTTATAATGTTCAACTTTAGGGTGGCTGAAACTCATATAAAATAATATATTTATATACATTCTATTATATTATTTAAATTAGTAGCATGATGTTTGTCTGGTATTAGAATTTTACTGCTAGAATAATTGGTTGTCTAGCTACTTATCTCAAGAAATTAAATTTCCCAGAAATGTATTTCTAAAACATGACATTTTCATGAATACTTTTTTTCACCTGTTTATGTACAATATGCATTCTTAAAACATTTTATAGACCAAATTGGGACATTATAAGTATAAATGCATGACAGCACTACTTTTGGGTAACTTTAGCACAGGGGTCAGGAACCTTTTTGGATGAGAGAGCCATAAACGCCACATATTTTAAATTGTAATTCCGTGAGAGCCATACAATATGTTTAAAACTAAATAAAAGTAAATGTGTGCATTTTATGTAAGACCAACACTTTTAAAGTACAATACGCCTCTGAATTCTTTCTAATAACATTGTTATGCTGTTGCTAACCAGTGATGAATAGTATTTCTTACCATTAATGCGACTTCTGGTGCTGCATGGTTTTGCTGATGGCTTTGTAGTCTGG